>BEHA01050270.1:316024-351346 GCA_002897215.1 Eschscholzia californica subsp. californica | reverse complement strand
TGCTGCCTCCTTAGTTCTGGGCGTAAGACACTGGCCGAACCTGTGCGGAATCCCCTTAATCCTTTGAAGATCCCAGGGTTGATCTGTCCATGCCAAGGGCGTTTTGCAGGGCTGGTTTCTTCTGGTCGACCTTCTAGTTAGGGGAATATTCGGTGGACCATCAGGGGCTCAGCTGTCCTCCAACCTTAAGCCGGGTTGACCCCAGTAGACTTCAGGTCTGATCTTGACTCTTCAGACGTTAGTCAACGTCTGGACATTTTATGCATCATCATGAGTCCCGCCATTCCTTAATCGAAAGTAATGAGACTGCACCAAATGTAAACTGTGTAAACTAAGAGGAGAGAGAGAGTGACGGGAGGAGAGAGAAAGTGACGTGAGGAAAGTGTTTTTTTAGGGTTTTCTTGCTGGTTGGTTCGTTCTTGCCGGCCATGAATGAATCAAGCTTGCGGGATGAGAGAGAGATAGGGGAAGGATGGTTTCTGTTGGCTGGAAATCGTTTGCAAAAGGGAAGAAAATAGCACCAGAGGTATTTTGGTCATTTTAGTCAAAATCAGAAGTCAACCAACAAGTGGAGTCAATGACGAGTCCGACGCTGAAAACGGAAGTCGATTTGGAGTTCGGACGGAGAAGTTGTGAATGAAAGAAGCCGAGGTTCGGTCTTGAAACAAGGATTCTATGAAGGCACCCCCTTGTTTTAGAAAGAAACCCAACCCAAGAGCCCAAATAAGAAGAGAATAATAAAGATTCTATGGGCACCCTTTATGGTCCAAGTCAAGAGTCTTTAATGATGGACCAAGTCAAGGGTTTGAATTAGTCTAAGGGGTCTTGGTCATCATCTTCTAGGGGGATTCTAAGTCTGGAAAAAAAGAGATTAAAGGAGAGAGAAAACCTAGGGTTTCTTCTAGGGTTTATTTGTTCTTCATTTTGAAAGCTTGGTTAGAGAGAGAGAATAAGAGGAAGGAGGAGCGGGCCTAAGCTAGACCGGCCTAGCTTAGGCCGACAGAGCAGCAGCTGGGAGCACCAAATCGCGGCAGCAACAGCTCGGAACTAGGAGCCATTAGAGCTCGGAACAGCAGCTGCACCGGTCGGACCTGCACGGGAACACTAAAGGCAGCAACTCGGGCTGCTGTGTTCCTCATCTTCTATGTTTGGATAGCAGCCCGGGAAGCTAGGATTGCTAGGAAACCAACTTGAATCGCACGGGACAGCAGCAAGAGATGCACGGGACGCTTAAGGACGTGCACGGGACGACTGCTTGGAGCTGGCCGAACCTTCATCTTGGTCGGATTCCATGGTTCTTAGGGTTAGCCAGAATCCTCATGCTTTTGGCCGAACTTTTTTAAGTTTTCCAGCCATCATTTGGGCCGGAAAACTTAGGGCTTTTGCTTCCCACACCATTGGCTAGCTACCCATGTTGTTTGATTTGGTTATTGGTTTAAAGTGATTCGAGAGAGAAAGTTTGGTGAAGCTTTAATGGTGGTGGGTTTTAAATGAAGAAGATGAGTCTGGTTGCTAAGGGGAAATCGGATTTTTGCTCGGGGAAACCCATTATGCACTGTTAAGGAGAAATCCACAAATTTGCTAACGGGAGATCGACTGAACCTTAACTACTCAAATTTTCCGACGAACCTAGCCTTGAACCACATCGAAAAAGGGGGATTTCTCATCATCTTCTTTTCATTTATTACTTATTCACCATGTTAGCTAAATCAAGTGTGTCGTTAATGAGATGAAATGTGATGAATTTGTGATTATCTATGTGATGATTTAATGTTTTGATAATAAATTAATGTTTTCTTATTTTGATTACTTGTTTCAATCGTTTTTCATGTGTCCTATCAAGTACTTCGCATAGTTAATCGATTAGGCAAAGTGATTGATATTGATCGTAGTCTAGATCCAAATTTCATGTGTCTTGTCATGCACTTCACATAGTTAGGAGGCTAGACGACATTTTCGATGATTCGGTTTTAATCGTTTAGGAAGTTTGTTTGACTAAGTATTATATCTGGACATACGTAGTGCTTCTGAACATCCACCGTAGGAATCGAGACGAGGTTTGTATCAATACATTCGATTGGACGGTAAATAGTTGTAGGTTCGCCACAACGGATTCCTGGACCTCGACACTTCTCTCACTTATTTGTTGCCTCCCTACTCTTGTTCCTTCAACTCCTCTCTCGAATCTCTCTCGCCTGTTTACTTTGATAATTTAGTTTAGTTTAGTTTACTTTCTTTCTTATTTTGTTGATCATCCGATAAAAAGCCCCTCATTTATCTTTGTTCCTTTACTTTTTAGTCTAAGTTAACATTTGATATCTAAACCGGTTGATAAGACCCCTCGATATCCAAACTACCTTCCTATCCTTTGATCGATCCCGGCTTTGCCGGATTACTACTTGATATCTCCGCTTGGGTGTGCAACCTTTTCGGGTGCATCAAGTTTTTGGCGCCGCTGCCGGGGATAGGTTTAGTAGTTTGGATAACGTTTGTTTGTTTTGTTCATTAGTTTGGTGTTAGTTATTTACTTAGACGTTTTCTTTGTTTATTTTTCATAGTTTATTTTCAAATTTTTTGGTGTTCTCGAAGGTACTCATCCAAGGAACTTTAAAGGACGAAAGCAAACAAGTTTGGGGATAAAAAGGTAGAGACAAGAAAAGGGAAGAGGATCAAATTGTGGTAACAAACGCCACCTCTAGTTTCGTTCCCTAACCTTTACCTATTTGAGCGGCTTAAGTGCATTTGCATCTTGTCTATTATTGATAGTAGTAGTCGGATTGAACACTTGTGATTGCTTGCATTTTGCTTTAATTGTGCTTCAATGGATATTGGGAATGATCGTTGGAATGATTGTTATGAGGTTCATCGACCGATCAAGAGTCTTAGAGACTACCTTGAACCTAATATGGCTAGCATACCTTCATGCATCATATTTCCGAGTAATGAGTGCAATTTAGACATAGATCCTGAGATTATTCCATTACTTCCTATATTTCGAGGCCTAGAGAATGAAGATCCGTATTTTCATTTGAGAGAGCTCGATGAGGTTTGCTCGTTACTCCCAATCAATGAAGTACTTGAGGGAATCGCTAAACTCAAATTATTTCCATTATCATTAAAAGAAAAGTCGGAGATATGGTTTCATTCTCTAAGGCCTAAGACTATAAGAAGTTGGGATGAGATGACTAGGGTGTTTTTGAAAAAGTTCTTCCCCACTCATCGAACCAACACCTTAAGAAGATAAATTATGGACTTTGAGCAAAACAAAGAGGAGACCTTCTTTGGGTGTTGGGAGAGATTTAAAGACCTCCTTCTCGCATGTCCACATCATAACTATGAAATATGGAGGGTCATCGGGTTCTTTTACGATGGCTTGACCTCCAAAATGAAACAATTCGTGGAAGTGATGTGCAACGAAGAGTTTATGAGTAAAAGTCCTAATGAGGTTTGGGAGTATCTCGACCTATTAGCGGAAAGGGCCCAAGATTGGGACACACCCGTTAACAGTGACCGAGATATAGCCGTAGGAAATCATAACTCAAAAAAAGGCATATGCTTTTTAAAGGAAAATGGGGAAGTACATGATAAAATTTTCAACGTGTCTTGGAAAGAATTTATATATATGCATGATGGTGATTTAGTGATTGATAGTGTCTGTAGCATTTGCGCAATTCGAGAACACCTAGCGAGTGAATGCCCTATTAATTCTCTTTGTCGAGATGTCTCACTAGGATGCACAAATGTCATAGACACTCATATGAAGCTCATAGGTTCGAGGAGTGATGCCTTTAGAAATGATTATGAGAATCTTCAAGAGCCCTTAGTCGGTTTCACTTATGCGTCTCATCATGAGAGGACTCTTGAAGATGTTTCGAAATCATTTTATGAGGCAGAAACTCAGATTAGTCAAAATACTTTGCACACCCCTAAAGAGTTGGAGGAAAAATTGAAAGACATCGAGAAAGGGGTCCTTCCAGCATATGAGAGAAATTTTACCTTCCAAGACTTAACTCTAAGCAGAACTCCATCAATAAGAGAGAGGCAATCAGAATATTTGAGCTTAGTAGAAATAAGAGGAACCCCCAAGTATCTAATAGGCAATTTACCACAGTCAAACCCCAACACAAACTTGATCAGTTCTAGAGTGGGCACATCAATACTAGAGGCAAACAGGGAGCTTTTATTCTGATTCACTTCAAGGCCAGTGCAAATATGGAATTGCTCCAAAACCTGAGTAAGGCCCATAGCAGATTCCACATCACTCTTCATAAAGACTAGAAGGTCATCTGCAAAACAAAGATGAGTAATAAGAGGGTTAGAACAGTTAGTGTGGAGGTGGAAACCCCCATTATTCACCTTCTCCAGAAGAAGCATAGTCAACACCTCCATCATAAGCACAAAGAGGCATGGAGACATTGGGCACCCCTGTCTAATACCTCTTTTACCCTCAAAATACCCATAGGAGCTACCATTCACCATAATGGAGTACTTGGGAGAAGTTACACAAACAACCACCCAATCAATGAAGAGCCTAGGAAACCCAAAAGAACCAAGACCTTCTTGAGAACACCCCATTCAACTGTGTCATAAGCTTTCTGGAGATCAATCTTCACAGCACATCTAGGGGGACCCCTCTCCCTATGATAATTCCTTGTGAGCTCATGAGCCAGAAGAATGTTGTCTTGAATAGTTCTCCCAGAAATGAAAGCAAACTGACATGGACTAACCAGACTATCAATAATCCCCTTCATTCTAAGAGTCAAGATTTTAGTAATGCATTTGTAAACCACATTACAACAAGCAATAGGCCTAAAATCTTGAACTCTAGAAGCAGTAGGAAGTTTAGGAACTAAAGTGACAAGAGTAGAGTTGACCTCTCCCAAAAGCTTTCCAGATGAAAAGAAACTAGAAGTACCAAACATAAGTTTATAAAACCCAACACACTCCTCAGCTACCTCCTCAGGTTTCAACAACTTAATCCCATCATCATTAAAAAGGAAAGGAATATTGTTTCTACTTCTTCTCTCCTTAAGAGAGTTATAAAAAACTTTGTGTTGCTGTCCCCCAAATCTACATATTGGACCCTGGACTTTTGTTTAAGCATAGACTCCTCCAGACCAGCTTTATAAACAAAATCAGTCACAGCCTCCTTTTCTCTGATTCTAGTCTGAGCACACAAAGGTTTACTCCTCAATTCAGTCTGCACAGCTTCAAGAGCCACTCTAGCAGACTGAACTTGAGAAGGAAAAGCAGAGAACTTATCCTTTTTCCAACCAACCAGAGTTGACTTGACCTTGTTGAGCTTGGTAACAAGTCTGAACATAGGAGACCCCATAACCTGAGTATTCCAAGCTTTTTCGACTATAGGAAGGAAGTCTTCATCATCAGTCCAGCAATTAAAAAATTTGAAGGGTCTGGGACCCACAGTAGCCTGCTCAAACATGGACACAACACAAGGGGAGTGGTCAGAGATTCCATATTTTGAAACTCAACTTTTGCATTGGTGCAAAATTGCACCCACTCTATGTTGATCAAAGCTCTATCAAGCTTTTTAGTCACAGCTCCATCACCCACTTGCTTATTTGTCCAAGTAAAATGACAACCTGAAAAAGGGCAATCAAAAAGATTACTCTCATCAAGACAATCTTTAAATTCAAACACATTATGTTGCTTAGTCACAACTCCCCCAACTGATCCCTAACCTCAAGCACAACATTAAAATCTCCCATTACAAGCCAGGGAAGAGTATAAGTATGAGCCAAGGCAATGATCTCTTGCCACAACTCCCTTCTAACCACACCATTATTACTAGCATACACAAAACTAACCAAAAAGCATCTATGATCCCTCATGGTAGCAATGGCTGACACCATCTGGGAAGATTCACCTATTTTACTTAAGGTAAGAAGGCCAGCATCCCATAAAATCCAAATTCTGCCACTACCATTACTCTTATAATTATGCATCCAATCCCACGAAGGCATAATTCTCTTCCTAACTTTATCCTTATTCACAACAGCAACTTGAGTCTCCATAATACCACAAAGCCCTAAGTTATTATGTTTGACAAACCTGGTAACCTCACTCATCTTATGGGGGGAGTTCAAGCCCCTTATGTTCCAGCATCCCACTTAACCTTGGCACTCCTCCTGCCTGCATGAATCTTTGCCTCAAAAGTTTGAACATAAGCAGCCACTGGCCTACTACCATAGGGAACTAACAAATTACAATTCTCTTTTGCACCCTGCATATCCACCCAAGGACCTGACTCCTCCTGTACTGAAGCACTCTTAGAAATATAGTGTCCATAATCAGGGTTATCCTTACCACCAAAGCCCTCAGAAACAGAACAACTAGTGGGTCCAACAACATTAGGCTCAGTATTAGAAGCATAAGAACCAACAACATCTCTATCTTTGCCTTTTCTCTTGAGAGAGCCCTTCTTCCTGACTTCGGTCCAACCATCATCTTCTGCCATAGCATCAGTCACCTCTTTCTCCAAAATCCTCACCTCAGAATTAAGCATCGAGTTAATTCCTATATGGCCCCCTACTTTGTGACCAGCTACCTTTTTGGCCCCCTTTTTTTCGTAAATTCAAATATGGCCCCTTATTTTTATGTAAATGGCGTAAATACCCTTCCTAATTTCTAAATAAAATATTGAAAACATAATTATTTCCACCTCACCTCTCTCTCTCCACCTCATCTCTCTCTCTCTCCACCTCACCTCTCTCTCTATCTCTCTCCATCTCACCCCTCTCTCCACCTAACCTCCCTCTCTCTCCACCTCACTCTGTCTTCTCCGATTAAGTTCGTCGGCCGGAAAATTTTCCGGCCGGCGACCTTGCTGGAGAAGACAAAGAGGGAGAGGTGGAAACTGGAAAGAGAGAGAGAGAGAGAGAAAGAAAGGTGGAAAGATAGAGAGAGAAAGAAAAGTGGAGAGAGAGAGAGAAAGAAAGGTGGAGAGAGAGAGGTGAGGTGGAGATAGAGGTGAGGTGGAAATGAGGTGGAATGCATTTAATTTTATTTTGAAAAATTATGAATAGGAAGGACAATTAGGACATTTACTTGAAAATAGGGGGCTATATTTGAATTTACAAAAAAAAGAGGCCAAAGAGGAAGCTGGTCACAATGTAGGGGGCCATATAGGAATTAACTCTTAAGCATCTCAGCCACTGGACCCTTCTCACCATCATTCTGCTGTTGGACATTTACAGTTTACTGTTGTTTAGGAACCCACATCTGCTTAGGTTAGGAGCTACCTTGGAGCATCTAGCAAGAATATTCCTAAGAACCTTGCATTTAGAACAATTCAAAGGCTTCCAAGCATATTCCACCCTTACCACTACCTCATCCTCATCATCCACCACAACAGGAATGGTAGAAGGCAGATCCACACCCACATCCACCTCCACACAGATTCGAGCATAGGACATCCGAGCTCTAGAAGCAGTAGGCCAATCCACAAATAGAGGTTTACCAACAAAACTAGCAATTTGAGCAATCCCCTCTTCGTACCAGAGACAGGTAGGTAGATCCTTTCAATATTATCCAAAGAGGATTAGTAGAAAGAAGGTTCACCTCCCTCTCAATCCCAGGTTGCCATGGCCTATCAATAAAAAGCTTACTGGCAACATATCCCAATATTAGCTCTCTATCTTCTAACAAGTCAACCCTAATAATAAAGATAGAATCACCATACAAAGTGAACTTAACACTACCCTTAGGCTTCCAAATTCGCAACAATGAAGTAGTAGCATAACCATAAGGCAATTTATCTCCAACAAAATTACCCACAATCCAATCTTGACATTCCTTAATATGGTCTTGATGAGAACTAGCAGAACTTTCTATTCTAACAACCTTTTTACCATTAACATCAACAGGAGGAGTAAAGGAAAGTACCTTCCTACCTTGAGAGGTTTGTTCCTTAAACAGACTAGCCCAGTTAGCATTAACCTTACCTTGAGCCTCATTAGCAGCAGTAGAAGTAAACCTTGTCGCACTCGAGCTATCTACTTCTCCCTTACCTGCACCGCAGCTAGGACAACTCGAACCTCAACAGAAGAACCTTTTTGGTTGGAAGGAAGCTCAGACGAATCCATTGGAATCGACCCAGAGGAACCCCCAGCCCCATGAACTTTAGAACCAGTGACAGAAGTATCAGGATGAATAGCAGACAATAATACTCTAGAAGAACCACGAAGACGACCCTTACCCTCTACTCCATCAAAGGAAGTAGTAGTGAATGATTTCTCTCCTCCACCCCTTGATTTTCCCTCACTCATACCCTGTATTGATAGTAGTTCAGACCGAAGTCCAGAACCTCCATCACTAGAAGTCGGGAGGGAAACTTGCGCCTCCTTAACCGCCAGATCCACTCTAAAGAGATGAATCAAGAGATTAAGGAAACTATCAAGGAAGAGAAAGGAAGATCAGAATAACCAACAAAGATGATCGTTATTAATCAGCAAGATGACCGAAAAACAAGGCAGCCGGAAAAAAAGTGTGAAACCAATACCTAAAATTTCGCGGCGCCTGGGAGCTTCTCTCTCCTACTTTTTACGTCAGAGAATAATAGCTTCAAGAGTTCTTTTAAGCATTTTACCATCACCCACAGATCCAAAAGTTAAGTAAGCTAAATGAGGTGGAGGTGGAGAAGAAGATAAAAGAAGAGATTGAAATTGTATTAGGTTTTGATTCAACAAAAACTGGACCAAATGGTGAAAATCTGATATTAAAGTGAGAGAAAAATAAAAACCAACTACCTGGTATAGCTAGGGTTACTAGAAATAGAAGAAAAAGAGATAATATTGAACCTAAAGCTGCACAATTTTAATATATTACAAAAGATAAAGCTTTAGTATTGAGATTTTTGTTGTATATTTGTGATTCAGTCTTACATTAGTGAAGTCTACTTTAATGAGCTGCACAATTATAATATTGAACATCATTTATTGATCTAAGCGAGATTTTCACTTACCCGGACTCTATTAACGGGTGATGGTCGGCTTGTTTCACAGTCTGTACATCACTCTTCTTATCTACCTTCATTAATCAGATTAAGGACTCGTAATACATTATGAAAATTTCGTCTGGAATATCAGGAGGCAGGTTACTGACATAGAAGTAGAAGCGAGACAAGTCATCCTTTGCATCAGTTTCTGTATCGACCAAATCGTCATTACTAGTAAGAAACCATAAATCTCCTAACCTCACTCTCTTTAAGCTCCCTCGACAAAAAAGGCATGACTCTGACATCTTGTAAAGCAAAAATATTTACCACCTAAGAATCCCTAATTAGCAATTTTGGGAACTTGGGCGAGTTAAAGTTTATATATGTGATTTGTGTTTGACAATGGTTTTTACAGTATTCATATGAATATTCTATAATACCAATATAGTTCACACATAATGGCTGACCTACCACAAGTATTAGAACTCTTAGTACCAGATAGGTGGATTTGAGTCTCTCTCCCCCCAAAAGCTAACTCAAGAGGTAAGGGTTTTTCTACACTTATAAACTTTTACCTTGTGCCCCTTCCACTACCAGTGTGAGATTATCCTAACATGCTGTCCGGTCGAGGCAAATGGGATAAAAGTTTCTAAGAGCAACGCCAGTGACGCGCACAAGAATCCTTACTAGTCTTTGTACATTAAAGAAAGGCAAGAATGATATTATTGGTTATACCATTCTTGATAGCAATTACTGCACATTGAATGGTTGGCAAGACTATCTTGGTACATGGTTCAATACCAATACCACACTCATCTTCTCTATCTAAATCTGTATCAACAATTTTCCTTATACCACATGAATAAACACAATTTTGTAGTAGATTGATCGAACCCACACAGTCACACTAACGAAATATCTGTATAGTTATCTAGAATGTTTTATACAATCTCAGATGTAACAAAAACATATATATATATAAGCATTTGTAGAGCTATCTATCTGTATACGGATAATCTGAAATACCTTGTAAACGTAAAACAACAAAGGGTGAATCCCAAGCCTTCTTGGTAGGTGTGACCCTTCCTTGCAACAATTCGCATCAACGAATATCATTAAGGAAGGAGATACACTAATCAATATATATGCTTATTCCAGAAGTCTGAACCTAATGGAGAGATACTTTGAGGATACTGCTGAATTGGTCAGGACATCATCAATTGGGTATCGAATTTTAGGAGCGACTAGTTTGTTTGTTATAATCGACTTTGTAGCTAGACAAACCATGCGCTCGTCGACCTCAGTTTTACTACTTGATGCATCACGATTCTTAAATAACCAAAATCTACCGGTTAATATTGCATATTTCCTAGATTAATCTATGAATAAATCACAATGGGACCAACTCGAAGTTAAAGAAAAAACAGGGGCTAAACAAGAAATATATTATAAAATATGGGTCTATACATAAATTTGGCTCCATAATCTTCGTTTTAAGAACACTTTTACGGATGGAATAAGAACGTCGGAGTGGTTAAGCCAATTAATCAAAAAAGCGGGAACCTTCCCCTTTAGGTTTTGGGTTTTCCCCCACCACTACCAGAGAGAGAGAGAGAGAGAAAGACTGAAGGGTTTTGGAGGGAGGAAGACTGTAAGGGTTTTGGAGGGAGAAAGACTGTAAGGGTTTTAGAGAGAGAAAGACTGTGAGGGTTTTAGAGAGAGAGGAGGAGAGAAGATGGGACATTGTGGCAAGGGATATCCAGCATGTGAAGAATGTACACAGAAATGCTTATTGATTCATCATGGAAAGAAGGATGCATCACCAGATGTCATTTCTTTCTTTAAAGTCATGATCGGTGATCGATTCTCAACTGTTCTGGTATAAAACCCTAAACCATTTGTTTTTATGATCTATTTTAGTGTCCATGATCTTTAGAAAAATTGGGTTTTTATCTAAATTTAAGAATCTTGAACCATGAACTTGTATCTCAAGGGTCTGCATTTTCGTGAACCCTCAATGTTAGTGTTTTTCCATTGCTAATTTGACATTGTTTACGTTCTCCTGTCAATTTGACATGTAATTACGACTCGATTTATCGTTTTTATGTACCAAAAGTTGATCATTTCAAGTTGAGCAAAGCTGGTGCATTTATGATTTTAGCGCATTTTCTATACTTTACCGTCTTTGTATTCATGGAAATACAAAGCATCTTAAATGCTTGAGGGTTTGTTTAAAGTTGAAACAGGTTGAAGATTAAAATAATAAATGTCATTCCTTATAGTATGTTGTTGAGTAAAGCTGGTGCATTTATGTTCTTAGTGTTAGGGGCCTTGTTGCTCTATTGGTTGATGTCATTCCTCGCCGTAGTGCCTAATATGGCAACTAGTTTCAAACAATATCTAGGACTAGGGATTGAATAAAACTGAGCGAGTTATTTAGAAGTTGAAAGTTTGTTCAGTTGAGCTACCCCTGATTAACAATCAATTGCTAGTTACCAGAAAGCTAATTGAGATACAGAGTGACTTTGTCTCTTTGTCGAGTCTCATACTGCTTTTAAAAAGAAAAAAAATATATTTTATTTTGTCGTTATTTTAGAATGAAAATACATTAACGTTTTATATTTTTCTTCATATTCTTCACACTTACCACTTTCTGATCATTTACTTGTTCCTTTATAATCCTTCCAGTTTATACCTCCTAAAACTGCCCGAACAATGGCATCCCTAATAGATAAAGAAACTTTTCTTGAAGATATGAAGGGGCGACGTTGGAAGGTAACACTATCCACAGTTGACGGATCTTTGGCTATCCTACAGGGGTGGTCCGAATTTGCATATGCTCATTCTCTTAGAATTGGAGACTTTTTGGTGTTCTATCATGTTGCTGATTCGCACTTTATAGTTCAAATTTATGGATCATCTGGCTCTGAAAGGCTATATGTTTCAGAGAAAAGGTACAACAGTAGAGACAAAAGAACTAGAACAGAACATTCCTTGGATCGTTTGCCTCCGGTTGGAACTAAAGCAAGTGTCTCAACTATCCCATCTGGAATGACAGGTAAAGATTCAGTTGACGGAAAAGGATCAAACTCGACTGTTCAGTCTGATTTTGGCGTTAAGAAACATACGGGCAAAGCTGATACCTATGATGTAGCAGACTTAGACATGGTTCTAGATATGCCTCCTAATGGCCGTAATAGTGGAAGCACACCCCAACCTGTCCGACAAGTAGTGTACGACGAAGTACCATTTTACATGTTCGGTAGAAACTCACCGGACAAACAAGGAGCTAGTGGAGGTTCTCTTTTTGATTTGTCTAACTATGAAATGCCTAATGTGAAATCAAGTGCGACAGAGAAAAATTTACTAGGATTTAGTGAAAAGGGAAAGTCCCCTTGTCATGATGTCAGTAACTTAGATCATCAAACCATATCCAAAAATAATGGTGTCAAAGATCAGTTGCAGAAGATAGATAAAGTTCCAGTTGGTAGAGATGGAGAAAACAATGGTGTTAGTAAAGATGCACAGGATGCCAAAATGAACAAGAGAAAGTACTATGCTGACCATGCAGAAAAAATACCATTGCCGACTGGAGAAAGTTCCCATGTTAATAATATCCTCAAACAACTCCCACCCAAGTCTAATGGAGCTTTAAAAAGAACTCCTTTTACCGAGGAACTGAATCGTGTGTCTTCAGGTTAGTAGCTTACTAGCTTCTAACAAAATTATCTCGACTAATATTCCGTTGTAATTTATGATCATAACTGCACTCTCACAGGGAATGACAACGTTAAAATTCAAAGAACACATACTCGAGAAAGTGGTGGAAGAGTGGCTCACAATAGATACGACCAGAATCCTGTTAACATGCAAGCGAGAGATAGTCAGGCTGGTATGTTTCATTCCTTATTAAATTTGTCTGGCTTAATCATTGAAATATTATGTTTCCATGGTATTTAGAATTATTCCGCTTTTTCTTTATGTGGGTCATGTTTGATAGCTGATATATTTGATTGAACAGGGAAAGTGCCAGTTGCGGTTAAAAAGGAACAGTTCGATTATGCTGCTGCTTTTAACAGAGGTACTATCTTAACTTCTTTTCTCAAATCTGCTACCGAAGTTTTTGTTTTCCCCTAAAAAGCAACCATAAACCTCTTATCCAGACATCTTTGGAGGAAGTGAAAAAGGGTTATTCAGAGACTCAAAAATGCGATCAATGAACCATCTTACTTGTTTTGATTGTATTTAGTAGTGTTCTGCTTTCTATTACGTCGGATGATGCTTGACAATTCGTATATATGATCAAAACAGTGAAAGTGCCAGTGGCAGTTAAAAAAGAACAGTTTGGTTATGCTGCAGCTTTTAACAGAGGTACTATCTTAACTTCTTTTCTTAAAGCTGCTATGGAAATGTTTGTTTTTCCCTGAAAAGCAACTATATACGTCTTAACCGGACTTCTTTGGAGGAAGTAGTAAATAGTTATTCGGAGACTTAAATGCAATTTGAACCCGAGTACTTTGGGAGAAGCATAAATCATATTTTGTCTTTTCAATTAGTTTCTACCTGAGTTTCTGCTGCTGTTTTTAATGGCTTCATCTTTGATTGTTATGTTTAGGAAAATTTTCATATGTCAGGCCTAGACGGCCATATGAACTTTCTCACTTGTTGCTATGTTTAAACAGGAGAATGCCCAGTAATAGTTAAAGAAGAGCCTGAAGATAATTACGGTGATGAATTTGGGGGACCAGACAGCGACATGGAGGCTGCTCAGTATTCACCCCGTTCAATTGGTTTCTTCTGTTCAGCCCCAGCAGGAGCACACTCTTTTCTTGTAAGTTTCTTCTTACCACTGTTATATTTATATTCTTTACCATTCATTCTGAGTTCTCAAATACTTGTCGAAAGTATTATGGACTGCTAGAATTAGGTAGTTAGCTGCATTCACCTTTCCCTCAGCATTATTAGTGTCTTGGTACCAATACTATGTAGTTTGTGTAATAAGTTGTAAGTTTTCATGCTCTTCATCTGCTTTATCTTATTTGTCTTGTTCATTATGTATTGAAATATTTAATTAGGCATCATACTGATTAAGAGAGAAAAGAAAAAGAGCGCTCCTTTTAAAAAATAAACGGGGTTCGGTGTTTACACTCGTGCAGGAGTTACCAGTGAACTTGCCATCATTTTCATCCAAAGGGAAGAGGTCCAAACTTCAGAAGAAGATTGTAGTTCTTCAAGATTCTGCCATGAGAAAGTGGCCAATAATCTACCATGAAAGATCTGCTTTCAGAATTTTAGCAAGTGGGTGGAAAGCTTTAGCCGAGGCAAACAACATCCAAGAAGGAGATATCTGCAACTTGAGTGTTGAAAATCAATCAGAAAGCTTAATTAAAATAGCCATCCAAAGAAAGGATAGTTCTGAGTAATCAAGCTGCGGTGTACTGGTACAGTTTAAGTCACATGTATTCGAATCTCGGATATCTCCTTGTGTGAATCATCAGTTAGAAGCTTGTTAATACTAATGCATATCTGCTAACTGCTATCTATTTATCTGAGTTATCTCTATGACTGTTTTTTTTTTGCTATTGTAACGGACTAACGGTCATATTATATGTTATATAACTGTTATATTAATTGTTTTACTTTCAATATTTGGACATTTTCGGTTTGGATTGCTACCATTATATGTTATATTAATTGTTATACTTTTTGTATTTAGCCATTTTCGCTTGGGATGGGTACCATCAGTTAACGTATTGATGACACTATCTGTACTTTTAATTTTAAAATATTGAGATAGTATTAAACATAAATAGTTTCTGAAGATGTCCGATCAATTTTTAAGTCAAACTTTAAATAAGACAGTAAAGGGACAAGCATTTTAAATTTTCCGTTCAGTTTTTTGTTTGGCCGAAAACTGTTGTATTGTTTTCCCAAATGTTGACTCCGTCTAAACCTATCACTCGGTGGATGATGGTACCTTCAATTGGGCTTAGACATAATAAATAAAGAAGGAAAGTCAAGGGTGAAAAAAATAATAATGTCTTAAATCTTAATTAATGAAATTTGCAACATGGACTACTTGTACCACAAGAACAAAGACTAAAGGAAATACTTGATCACCAAGTCTCATCTCAATTCTAGCTTGTTTACAAAACCTATAAAACTTAAGGGAGAAACATGAACATTTCTTATCAGCCTCCAGACCAAGAACTGGAGAAATGAAGAGACAGGGTTACCAACATGGAATGGTTAGAACCCACATTATCTTGCCATCACCATTAAACCCAAAACCCAATCCCAAAGTGATCAACAAATTAGAATCTCGTCCTACGGCCGGACTGTATGACAAGAGTACCATCCAAGCCGACCAATCACTCGAAGTTCACAGGCAAATGTGGCGCTCCACGGTGCAGTGACTGTCATTCTCGTCCGGTTAACAAGTCGAAAGATAAAGCCAAAGGCACACAAAAGCTCAAAGCACGTAATGTAGATACGGATTATCGGTCATTTCAGTGGCGAGATGTTGATAAAGAAGAAGGATCTAGCATGTATATAGATGACAATGATAACGAAGTCGAAGATTATGGTGGAGTGAGTCGAGAAAAATGGAATTAGAAATGGTGATATTATAAGGTTGAAGTTAAAGGCCTTGAAGACTGGTTTATCTTGTGAATGTCTATTTGATCCAAATGTTTGTCAGTTGTTAACAATAATGAAATCAATGAATTGAGTTTTTCCAATTTCTCATAACAATATAATTCTCAATTTCGTATTTGAATTCTTCAAGAAACTAACATTTAGACATATAACAAGAGGAACACTATTAACAACGGTTTGAAACCGTTGCTAGACTTGCATAGTTTCCCGGAACTAAGAACTCTGGTTTATGACATTTACTTGAATTACTCAGTGGGTACAGTTCATGAAAAAGATAATGAAAAAAAGAAACAGCTCTGTTAGACAACAAAATGCCCACTTACCGTCGAAACAGGAAGATGTTCCAAGAGCTCAAAGTTCCACTTCAACCCACGTTCGTTTTCCTTCTGAAAGGCTGGTTTATATACTGTTCAGAAACACTTCATATCTTCTCTGTTTCTGTGAACTTTGAAATTTTGTTTCTATTTTCACGATTTCAATATCGTTTCAGAATTATAAGTGTAGAATAGTTTCTATTTGCTTTTATATTGACTATGATTACTTGTTATTTGTAGAGACTGAAAGTGTGACAGACGTTAAATGGGAAAATGGAGGAAGAAATGGCAGTTTTCGTAAATCTTAGATGATTTTCTGTTCTTATTATCGAAGTCCAAAACAAATTTAGTTATTTGATTATGTTTTTGTTATTTATTAGTATACTTTAAAGTGAATTTTGTATCATATGCTTGAATTTTTGAGGAAAGAATCGTCTGTTAACATACTCTTTCCCCGGAAATTTTCATGAGAAAATGATTTTGTTGTAGTAGGAGTACAAGATTTTTGTTTATTTTTTATTCTAATCATCTCACTCATTTGCTCTTAATGTAATAAAACGATTGATAACAAATTTAACAAAAAAAATGTCCGTGTTGATGGCCTTATTAAAATATTCACGTTAATAGGCCGTGGCTATTATTCATATCAACGAGTTAGCTCATCCATCAAATCATATATTTATGATTCCAAACTGCCTGGAATTTCTACTTTTGTTACATTTTGCGGGGAGCAAATCCGTTAAACATTGGGTTATTTCCCTATATGCCCTTACTTTGTGACCAGCTTTCTCGTAGCCTTCTACTTTATCAATAATATCTAGAAGGTCCCCTTTTTTCCGTTATGGTTAAGTTTCTGTTATTCTCTCTCCTCCATCTCATCACCTCTCTCCTTCATACTTAAAGAAAAAAATTCCTCTCTCCTTCATACTTAAAGAAAAAAAAATTCCTCTCTCCTCTCTCTCTAAACAGATGTAGAGAGAGGAGACTATTGAAGGTCTTGTGATTACAAAACCGAAACCCTAATCTGTTTTTTTCTTTCATGAATTTTTTATGTAGATTTTTGTACGATTTTGAACTAGATCTAGGTTTCTTATATCAAAGTAATTTGATACTAATTACTATAAAATTAGTATCAGATTTCTGTACTTCATGATTGTTCTAAATTTCTGTACGATTACAAAACCGATACCCTAAATATTTTTCGATCAAGAGTCTTGTGATTCAAAATCGAAACCCTAATTATTTTTGTTGTATTTTTTATCTAGATTTCTGTACGATTTTGAACTAGATCTAGGTTTCTTTTTCTTATATCAAAGTAATATGATATTGTGATTACAAAACCGAAACCCTAATTATTTTTGTAGTATTAAGTTTTGATTTCTCGAGAGTTATCTTGTTCGACGCAGAGGTATGTTACCAAAACCGAAACCCTAATTATTCTAGTCTTGCCTTCTCTTAAACGTTGCGAGTTAAGAGTATCCCACCAAAGGCTAGCATAACCTTTAGCCTTAAGGTTGCTATTTTATACTTCTTCTCATCATCATAAATGTTATATTCAAATGCTCGTTCCATTGATCTTAACCAATCTAGAAAGTCATCGGGATTTAGATTACCTTCAAAATCAAGAAAATCAACTTTGAATTCTTCTTGCCGAGTGGGTTGATGTGGTCGATTATCTCTTCTTCTCCCACGTCTAGAACAAACACTATGATCATCATTAGAACTAAGAGAAACACGTCCGTCTTCATCAGAAGATGAATGGTTATCTCCGACTCTTTGTCTTCTTGGCTGCGCTTGCACATTCATGCCGTTAAAAGCCTGAACCATTTGTTGCATTTGGCTGCGCTTGCACAAACACTATGATTATCTCTTCTTAATATATTATTCATTATGTACTTAATGCAGGTTGATGATGAGTTGCAATTCATTTCGAATGCTACAAAAGGCAAGGATTTTGAAGAAGTGAAGGTTGAACCTAATGAGATTACGAGACTTAGAGGAAAGATAGTCGATGAAATTCTTTCAGATGAAAACTATTGTTGAATTCAATAAACAAGGCGTTTGAATGTAGTATTTGCTCTGAATATTTTGATGAATGTGTTTGTGAATATTTTGACGAATCGTTAATAGATTTTAATCTTATTGTGTTGAGTATATTTGATTACTTATTTGTTCTTTTGAATTTAAGTTAGAGAGGTTTGCAAATTGATTTGCAGTGGTTTACTCCTAGTTTGCAGTGGTTTGCAAATTGATTTGTATTGGTTTGTATTGTGGTTTGCAAATTGATTTGCAGTGGTTTGCATGTCTTTGCAAATCAGCTTGCAATGTCTTGGAAATCAGTTTGCAAACTGGTTTGCATTGGTTTGTATTGGTTTGTATTGTGGTTTACAAATTGATTTACAGTGGGTTCATGTCTTCGCAAATCAGTTTGCAATGTCTTGCAAATCAGTTTGCATTGTCTTGCAAATCAGTTTGCAATGTGATAGAAATTGTCATGCAATGCCTTGAAACTTGTTTGCAATAATTTGAACAAAATAAATACAAGAACAAAGCTAAAAAGAACATATTTTACCTCCTTCGGCACTCTTGCCCGTTTCAGCTAATAAACATCCACTAAATTTTCCTTTGAAAAATGTTGCATCTAAATAACGAATCGGGCGGCAAAATCTGAATCCATGAATACAAGTCCCAAATGCAACAAATAAACGCATCACCAGTTTACAATTTAATATTAGAGTTAAAGATTCAACTTTAGAATAAGTTTAATATTTATAGCTGCACATGATATTACAATTATTCACAAAAAAAAAATAGATGAACTATTGATCTTCATATTCTTCATCTAAGAAGCCTGGTGTCGAAGACTCAGTACTTCCTGACTGCCAAAGGGTTAACTTTATCAATATGTTCATTAGAGGGACCAAAATTACTATGTAATCAAAGCCTATAAGGATTTACACCGCCTGCAGATAAATTGTGTTCCTAGAATGAATTAAAAAGAAAAAAAACTATTCACTGACTACCTATCGACAAAGTTGAAATTAGCAGCAAATTTGGTATTTACCGGTCCTTCCTTTGTATGGTCCTTACACTATGAATTTCGATCAATGGCAGAAGGTTCTTACAACCTGTGAGATTGTTCGCCGGCAAAGTGGACAGCTAGTCAAGGGCGATGAGCATATCATACAACAACATAGATGACCACACCTGAAACTCAAAATATGTAAATATCCATCATATAATAGTTTTTCTAGTACGTATCAACATAAATAAAATGGAACTATAAACTGAATGGATGCAAATGACACAAAACCATAGGAGACCATAAGTTCGTGAAGTGCTTGGCTATTAATTGGATGACCTCTAAGTATGCAGACAAGCAGTAGATAAAGGTAATGATAGACCCACTTCTTGTATTCCAACTCTGAACTTTCAAGAGATTACGCGATTACCCAACTTCTCTAATATCAAAACAAGATTAATATGATAGCTGCAGCTAAGAAGAATACCCAAATTCTCTAATGTCAAAACAAGATCAATATAGTAACAACAGCTAAGCAGATTACCCAAATTCTCAAATGTCAAAACAAGATTATTATGGTAACTGCAGCAAAGAAGATTACCCAAATTATCTAATTTTGAAACAATATTATTATGGTAACTCTAGTTAAGAAGACTACCCACGTTCTCTAATGTCAAGATAGGTTATCCAAGTTATATATTGTTTTGATCATTTTAACAAACAGTTCTTGTACATATATAATTGGGTAATAGTCAAAACATAACAAATATGAAATTAAATCAAAATTACCCACAAAATCATGAATAATCATAATTATCAAATTATGAAGTCAGATTATACCTTGGAATACTTTCAGATTCTCCTTCAATTGAAAGTATATAGACCTTTTAAACCCTAGCAAATTATGAAAGGAGATTACAACTTTCTCTCTCTAGAACTCTTCACCAAAAACTAACTCAAAACCCTCAACAACTAAAGAGATTTAATCCAAAATAGGTTGATGATCATAAAACCTAAAGAGAATTCTTCAACCCACGGCTAACAAAATCGCCTAAATCCCACGCTCGTTTAGTTTGTCAATCGTTTTGAGAAATTCCTCCTGCTATGTTCACAAACAGATTTTTTTGGTAATTTTCGTTAAGGAAAGGGCATTTCTGACCTTGAAAATGTGGGTGTCTTCAAAATCGTCCTTCAAGAACATTTTGCAAAGTTATTTGGGCCCTAGCTTCTTAAAAACTTACTATGTCTTTTAAACAAAAAAACCTGTAATGAAGAATGAATATTAGGGGGTTAATAACAATCGTGTCAATTTTTGGTCTAAAAAGAAAATATGTCTCTAAGTCTTTATTACCCAGAGATTTTTCTTTATTCGCCGAAGCCGCGGCCTAAAAAAAAGTCTAAAGTGCAACACTAAAAAAAAGTCCAAACACCAAATCTCCAAAAAAAAAAAATCCTATGGTGACTGTCCTTGTGTCTAGGGGTGGGAATCGGGCGGGTTCTATCGGGCTTGGGTATAATAGAGCCGGACTCGGGCAGGTTCGGGTACTACATTACCTAGCCCGCTACTAGTTACCGGGTGGATTGGGCCGACGAATTCACCCAATTGAGGGCCCGTAGCCCGTCCGAGCCCGCCTGCCCGTGCGGGCTCAATCGGACTCCAGCAGGACGGGCTCGGGTAATTTAATTATTAAAAAAAAATAACCAATTATTTATGAAACCCTAAGGGTAAAAAATAAAATTAATTACCTTTATCTCATTTACAAAATATACCATTAGCATTACACAACAAAGTTTACAAAAACAAACATATAAAAGGAAATTACATATCCCAACAACAATTTTTTTTTGTTATTTTTGAATTATGCCTCTATCACAGAGATATTTGATCTAAGAACAATAGATACTCATCAATTAACATAAAAGAAAATTTACGAAATTTACATAAACAAATAGTAGTACACCACAAAATAAACTTAAAACAGAAACAAAAAATTAAATGACAAAATATAGTTGCATTTTCCAAATCTTGTCCCAAGTTTCCAACTTTAATATGCAAAAAATGGTGCAAGGAAAAAATAAGTTAATACCAATATATGAATCATACAAGTTTACATCATCACCACCATGGAAAAAATTATAGATCCACATCATAATATAAATCTCATCTGTTTCGGATAAAATTACATCATCACCATCAACTAAATTACATATTCACATCAAATCTGTTTCAGAATATAGATCTATTCCAGATCTGTTTTAGAATATAGATCTATTCCAGATCTGTTTCATAGTTTATACATCATAAAAAAAGATCTAGAATATAGATCATAACAAAAAAAATGACAAAATACACATCATAAACAGAGATGTTATTTATAATCTTCATCTAGAGAAAACAAAAGTAGTTTCCATACCGTTTTTTTCTGTCTCTTTAGTACTTCTTCTTTTGATCTTCATCCAAACATTGAAAGCATCCGAGTCAATACTATCTCCATCTCAAAGAGACTTTAGAATCTTGATGTTCTTATTTTGAAGGTTTTTCTCTCTATCATTATCCTCTAAATCCATCTTTTTCCTTAGTCCTCCTTAACTTTCTAGTTATTTTGTTTGATGAAAGCCTTCACGTTAATTCGATCTCTCTTCATGATTCAGAAGTTTTTTTTTTCTCCCTCTGTCTAAAAAATCCTAAGGGATAATGAAGCTTATGAGAAAAATTGTTTTAAATACCAAAGTACTCTAACCCTAAAACTAATGGGAAAATGTGAGGGACCTGATCCATTGAATAAACGGAATAATAAATCGGACGGTTGTCGGGCAGTCTATAGACGGGCTCCCGGGCGGGTGTAACGGGCCGGAACTCGGGTAGAAGCCTCTACCCGAGTCCCGACCGCTTGAGCCCGAGTTTTCGGGCCGGGTAAGCCCGAGCCGGGCTCCCTTCGGACTACGGGTCCTTACGGACCGGGCGGATAGGGCCGGGTTTTGGGTTCTCGGACCGTTTCCAGCCCTACTTGTGTCCGATAAATCATTACATCTTTCAGTCCACCGCTTCATCAGATCCGTCAAAATTATAGCCGTTGAAGTGCCTTTACGCTCTAATCTCTCCGTCACTCGATTAACAATCACTTTTAACATGTTACCCCCCGAACTGAAGAACGGATATCTAGCATTCTTTGTTTGCCGTGAGAAGGAGAAAAAGGATGGACTTCCTGAGTCCTTTCGTGAAGAGATCGATTAGGTTTGTAAATTTTGGTTTCGATTAGGTTTGTAAATTGTGGTTTCGATTAGGTTTGACGATTCATGGCTTCGATTTGTGTCCATGATCAATTGCGTGCTTCTACAGACTTAAATACTTATGCAAGTTTGCTGATTCGGTGGTGTTTGAAAGCTATTTGGGTTTGTGGTAATCTAGGGTTTCGTTACCTTTGGTTTGTTTTTCGTTTTCGTCTCAAGCATCTAAAACCCTAGATTTAGATGCTTCTACAGATTTAATTCTATGATTATTTTGATTTGGTTCTCAATTGGATTCTTTGATCAGGCATTGCATAATAGGGTTGGATTTTTGTCTTCATCGGTTGACTGCCTCTCGGAATTTTGATATGGACGCAATCATGAAGCAATTAGTGGTCTTTTTAGTAGTTTTATGAATTTATTTTGCTTTTATTGTTTGGGGAAGGTAGGTCTTTTTAGATTTAGATCAGTCCAGTCTTTTTAGATTTAGATCTTCAGTCCACCATTTCTACATATTAGTCAAAACTAAAACCCTTACAAACAAAATGAATCTTACATTATATATCCTTGGCCCCCTCTCTCAGTCCCCCCTTAACTGATCTGTCTAGGGTTGTGTTCTTCCTAATTTCTTGGAATGTGTTGCAGGCTTCTTTCAAGTTATTAACCATTAGCTGCTTAGCTGGTTCCTCACGGTTTGTGTTTGTATTAATATAGGCTGTCGGGTTGATTTTATTTTGTATTTCTTGGTTTATGTTTTTAAGCATCTATCAGTTTCCTTTCAGTTTGGTTATTGAGGGCTGACGTTTCGTGAAACGAGGGTTCAAATTGTGTTCTTGATCGAATGCTTTCTGCAGATTTGATGTCTATCCAATTTAGGAATTTGAGATTGTCAATAATTCCATTTGAAATCTAATTCGACTGTAAGTATGATATTGAGAGGGGGGGGGGGGGGGGGGGTTCTCCATTGATTGGTCTTTATAATGCCTTTAGTTCTGATTCCGATGCCGATCGTATATTGCAAATTTTGGAAATTGAGTGGTGGTGCTTGAAATAGGTTAGTAATATAGGGTTTCTCAATCAATCAATTCTGTTTGATTTTTGGCTTGCATCTAAAAAGTTTTGATTTCGATTTGGTTCTCAGTTTAATTGTTTCTTTGATTGTGCAGGAAAAAAAATGGGTTGGATTGTAGTACTTGATCAGTTGGTTTCTTATGCAGATTCAATATCTACACGCAGTCTAGGAAAATTCAGTTGTCAAACGACTCAACTACCCATCAAGCTTGAGTTTATAATCGCGATTGAAGGGGGTTATTAATTCGTTGGGAATTACTTTTAATGGATTTAAAGATGATTCTGATGCCAATCCCACATCATGATCATCTTAAATACTTGCTCTACTGTGGTCTATGCCAGTAAAGGTATTGATGCGGCATTAGACGACTTTGTGAAATATTAGATTAGTTGGTGTAGAAACTTAAACCTGATTTAGTTTTATGTTACTACATTCTGGAATCTAGTTTTCTGTTACTCTATTCTGGAATCTAGTGTTCAGGTTCTTCTTTAAGTAGGTCCTTTACATCACATTATTTCGAGGACATGTCTGCTTTCAATGTCCAGCACTCTTTGATCCTTGCTACTCTAGGACTATGGGTTATGCTAAAAAGTTACTTGGCCTGTCCGGATGGTGTTTTCTCTTTGAAGTTCCTTATGTATTTTTATTGATTCTTTCTAAATTTGTACTAAGTCCACTTTTGAATGTACAAAACTTATTTAGCTTATTTTCAGGGATATGCATTAAGTTCTAGCTATTCATACTCAGTCCATCACTTAGAGTGGGAAGGAGGAACACTTGGGAGTTCCCACGGCCAGCTATTTCTCGGTTTGGTGAATCTATTCCGGTTACCCTTCTCATTTCTTAGAGAGTTCGGAACATTATTTTGACTGCATTTATTTTTAAAAGATCCAGTATTTAGTTGGGTGTATGATTTCTGTTCTAACTTGCTATTATGTTGTTTTGTGCGGGATATCTATGTTCAACATTAAGCAAACAGACTCTTTCTACTACTTTGAGGGCACAAAAATTTGAGGTACGTCAATTTGTTGCTGAATTTAGTTTGGTGGTAGAGATACTAACATAATGGATTTTTTAACTTACTTATAGTGTTAATCTGGACTCTGTTCTGGTTCGTGAGTTGTATATAGGATCTGTGGTTTCCATCTGAATTTGGGGTTTGGTGGTATTAGCAGAATAGCAGGTACAGTTGTTTACATTAGTATTGATTTCCTATACAAAACAAGTTTGAAGTGATTGTCGTTCTCTAAGTTTGTCAAAGAAATTATTTAATTAAAGGAGCTTTCTCTTATCATTGTAAGTGTTTATTGTTCTCTCTTAACAATGGAATACACAACCTTAAGAATTTCAAATTTTCTCCGGGGATTACGGTTTGAGTGCAGTTGCAATTTCTTAGGTACTGTTGTGTTCCAATGCTGATTTATTTCCGGAAGGGTGTTTCTCTTTTATGCAAAATTGAAGCTACCTCTTTAAATTTTTTCCCTTTTTCCGTCGAGGCTATATTTTGTTTTGAAGATAGTTGGTTGATTTGCTTTGTGTTTCCTAGGGATGTTTGTTATAGGATGGCTAGTCCTATTCTGCCTATGTTCATTTCAGGAAGGCAATGTACTTTAAATCCGCAATCCTTAATTAAGTAGCTACTCTGTTCTGAGGATTTACTTTGGTCCTTGGTATCTGATTGTTATTTATAATTGGGAAATGATAAAGTTACAAAAGATTTTGACAAAAAAAGGTTCCCAGCTGATGTGGCGGGTGTGGTTTCAAACTTTGACCAAATCTAGGCCGTTGAGAGATGAAAATCACAACCGCCACATCAGCTGAAAACTTTTTTTTGTCAAAATCTTTTGTGATTCTAGCATCTCTTTTTATAATTTAGAAATCACTTTGTCTTTAATAAAGCTTTATGTGTATAAGTTGCTTCCTGAAAGTGTTTTTCTTAGGCTATGTCTCTTCCACCTTTAAGATGGAGTTTTCTATAGTTGCATGTTTCCTGAAAAGATGTTTTGCTTAGGCCATATGTCTTCCACCTTTAAAATGTGCCGTTAACTGTGTTCTGGGTATGCATGGCCGCTATCCACATTCAGACATTCACTGACGGTTGGTATTCTTAGACGGGGTTTCAAGAAGGATCTCTATTTAAGGTTTTTCATGACAGTTTACCTTCCTCTTTGTGCAATCTTTTTCTTAGTTGGAATATGTAATTCCTTAACCTCACTTTTAGGGATATGTATTTCTTGAAAAGGTTGTAGAACTTATCTTACTGGATTGTGGGAGTGCTTTTGTTTCTTCGAGAGGGGTTTTTTCTTATGTAAACTGCAGTTACATCTTTACAGGGGTCTTCTGTAGTTCTGTGTAAACATTTTGTTCACATTTTAACTTTATTATATTCATGAATTGTTATTGGGGATGTGTGCTTTGCAAATTCAGTCACTCTTTCTGGTTGTTGAACAACTGGGAATTATATTGAAATCTTACTCGGTCTCTTTGAAGGGAGTTTCTATTTCAAGTTGCTGGTTAGGAAGTTTACCAATATATCTTTTATTTGATAGTACAATTCTTTTCCATCCTTTTGTGTAGATTATGAGTTATAGGTTTTGGTAGGTTTCTTTTAAATTTCTTATAGTGGTCTGAAGCATTATTTTGACTTTGTTGTTCTGTTTTTCAAGGGCCTTGATATTTACCTGCAGATTTGATTAGGCTTTTCCACGAAAGGGGGTCTTCTGTTCTAACTTGCATTTATGTTCTTTCTCGAGCATACCTCTCTTTAACAGCAGGCATATAGTTTCGTTCAACTACTTGTGGGGTAGACAATGTGGAGAGTCTGTTATCTATATCCGACATATGTTGAGTGGACGGAACTACTTTCCTGAACTCGTAGTGGAGAATCACAATTTCCTGATTATTGACACAACAAATGAAAGACCCCTGAGTTTTATGCTTTTATCTTGGTCCTTTCTGTTTGCATGTGATTAGGCAGTTGGTGCATGGTCAATTTTTGTCCTCTTTACTTGGGCATTATCTTTTAGTTGTGTTCCTTCTTTTTTATGTGCTGCTAATTTATTTGACAGAGGACATTATCTTTTAATTGTGTTCCTTCTTTTTATGTGATATTATAACATAAGATTTGCAGCTGGATAAGTTTTGAGGTGATAACAACTATTTTCCACATAGATAACTCTCTCAGAGTAGAAGGTCTGTCATGTTGGTAGCCATTTCTTTGCTTGGTAAATCGTTCTGGTTTGAGAGAATTTGTTGGATACTACAACTAGATTGCCTGGATGTTATGAGGATACAATTTTATCTTTTCTTTTTCACTTTTCATGTGATATTATAACATAAGATTTGCAGCTGGATAAGTTTTGAGGTGATAACAGCTATTTTGCACATAGGTAACTCTCTCAGAATAGGTCTGTCATGTTGGTAGCCATTACTTTGCTTGGTACATTGTTCTGGTTTGAGAGAATTTGCTGGATACTACAACTAGATTGCCTGGATGTTACGAGGATAAAATTTTATCTTTTCTTTTTTCACTTTTCCAGTTCCATGTCTAGATGAAGTAAATGTGTAAAAATATTGATGGTCTTATCTTGATGTAGGTTATGAGGATAAAATTCTATCTTTTCTTTTTTCTCTTTTCAAGTTCCATGTCTAGATGAAGTAAATGTGTGAAAATATTGATGGTCTTATCTTGATGTAGGATATGCGGAACTTCCCAATTCAACGGGAGAAGATTCAACTTTCCAGTGCTGGGTGGATGGGTTTGAACTGATATCATTTCCTTGGCTTGGTCTACAGTTTCTTCAGCAATTTACATGGATCCAAAGTTGCTGGGTTCAAGGTTCCAAGTTCTTCAGTTCTCGTTACCGTCATTTTGTCTTTCAAAGGTGTGTTAGAAGTTTTGCTTTCTCAGAACCTCCATCATGTTGATAGGATATGTGGAATTTCAAGTCGAACGGACAAAAATCAGCTTTTTATTGCTGGGTCGATTGGTCGGAAGACTCTGAACTGGACTCATTTCCTTCATCATGTGTAAGTTAAGTATTTGCAGTCCTATTGCAGATCCATGAATAGTAAATCCATGGTTCCTAAGTTCTTTACCGTTTATTTCCTTCATTTATTTTGCTTTTATTATTTGGGGAAGGTAGGTCAAAACTAAAACCTTTATCCCTCACAAACAAAATGAATCTTGCATTATAAATCCTTGGCCCCCTCTCTCTGTCTCCCCTTAATTGATCAATCTACGGTTGTGTTCTTCCTGATATTTTGGTATCTGTTGCAGGCTTCTTTCAAGTTATTGAAGCTTTAGCTGGTTCCTCGTTGTTTGTGTTTATATTAATATAGGTTGTCAGGTTGATTTCATTTTGTATTTCTTGGTTTATGTTCTTAAGCATCTATCAGTTTCCTTTCAATTTGGTTATTTAGGTTTGACGTTTCGTAAAACAAGGGGTTCAAATTATGTTCTTGATCGAATGCTTTCTGCAGATTTGATATCTACTCCATTTTGGAAATTGAGATTGTCAATGATTCCACTTGAAATCTAATTCAACTGTAAGTATCATATTAAAAGGGGTTCCTTCATTGGTTGTTCTTTATAATGCCTTCAGATAAGATTTTTTATTCTGCCCATGTTCATTTCATGAAGCCAATTTACTTCAAATTCGGAATCCTCAATTAAGTAGCTGCTATGTTTTGAGTGTTCACCCTGATCCTTGGTATCTGAGTGGTATTTACAATTTAAAAATCTATATGTTTTTTCGATAAAGTTTCTGTTTATAAGGTGTTTCCCGAAACTGTTTTGCTTAGGCTTTCTCTATTCCACCTTTAAGATGGAGTATCCTATAGTAGCTTGTTCCATGAAAAATGTTTTGCTTAGGCTACGTCTCTTCCACCTTTAATATGTAAGTGCCCCTTTAGGCTTTAACTGTGTTCTGGGTATGGGTGGCCGCTATCCACATTCAGACATTCACTGACGGGGTTAGAAGTAGGATCTTCATTTAAGGGTTTTCATGAGAGTTTAGTTTTCTCTTTGTGCAATCTTTTTTCCTAGTCGTAATATGTAATTCCTTGGCCTCGCTTTTAGGGATATGTATTTCCTCAAGAGGTTGTAGAACTTATCTTACTGGATTATCTTTGTTTACTGAGGATTAGGTTTCCATTGTGGGAGTGCTTTTGTTTCTTCGAAAGTGTTTTTTCTTATATAAAGCTACTGTTACATTTTGTACAGGGATCATTTGTACAAACATTTCACTTTAAATTATATTCATGAAGGGTTACCGGTGATGTCTCCTTTGTAGATTCAGTCACTTGTTCCGGTTGTTGACCGACTGGGAATTATAATGAAATCTTACTCAATCTCCTTGAAGGGAGTTTCTATTTCAAGTTGGTGGTGAGGAAGTTTAGCGATAGATTTTTATTTGATAGTACCATTTTTTTATCCTATTTGTGTAGAGTATGAGTTATTGGGTTGTTAGATATCAATACTCTGTTCATCATGCAATTGTGTAGAATATGAGTTATAGGGTTGGTAGGTTTCCTCTAAAAATATCTTTTAGTGTTCTGACACATTATTTTGGCTTTGTTGTTTGTTTTTCAAGGGACTTATTTTTTACCTGAAGGTTTGATTCGGTTTTCTCCAAGAAAGGGGGTCTTCTGTTCTAACTTGCATTTATGTTCTTTCTCGAGTATACCTCTCGTTAACAGTAGGCATATATATCCGATATATGTTGAGTGGACAGAACTACTTTCCTGAATCGTAGTGGAGAGAATCACAATTTGCTGACTTTTGAGACAAGAAAAAACGCCCGAGTTTTATGCATCATCTTGTGTAAATTAAGTATTTGCAGTCCTATTGCAGATCCATGAGTAGTAAATCCATGGTTCCTAAGTTGTTTACCTTTCGTTTCCTTCATTTTTTGACTTTTAAAGATATGTTAGAAGATTTGCTTGCTATTGTAGGAGCTCCATCATGCTGGTGCAAACTGCTTGGTAGATTTTTCGTTTCAACTTCGGTTTGTATTACTAACTTAAGTTTGCTTTCGAAATCGTACTTGATCTTATTTTCGCTGTGTGAGTATATTTCTCCTTGCCAAAAATATAATCTAGTGCTAATTGTTTGCAACATAAGCGCTAACACTTCGAGTTTTTTGCTTGTCGGTCTTAGTCTTATTGTTAGCCAGCTATGACCGTCTCACTTATCTTGCCTCCAAACTCCTTTCTTCTTCTGTAGTTGTTTCACTTGTGGTCAATGTGTGTGTGTGAAGTTATGAGTTGTGTCATGTCATGAGATGCAATATATTATATTGGATATTGTTTGGTGCGATGTATTAATAGTTGTTTCAATTGTGGTCAGCGTGTCTATGTGAAGTTATATGAGTTGTGTCAAGTCCTGAGGTGGTGCGACACTCACAACTGATCAATGGTTTTAACTGTGCTGAAGCCAAGTCCTATATTTGAAGTTGGCGGCCCCTAGCCCAGAAAAAGGCTTCACGTAAGAAATTCTAAATCGCACGATTTTGATAGCACTGTTTAAAAGTTTTTATCGTGATTTGCTTCTCAGTTATTTTCTCTGATCAGGCATTGCATAGTAGGTTTGGATTTTTCTCTTGATTGATTGATTTGCTTCTCGAAATTTTATATGGAACCAATCATGAAAAGATTTGGATTGCTACTTTATTCAACTACACATTGGACTTGAGTTTTATTTCATTGGTAATCACTTTTAATAGATTTAAAGATGATACTGCCGGCAATCTTATCATGCCTATGTGCAGGATAAGATCCGCATATGGATCATCTTAAATACTTGCTCTACTGAACCCTGCTTATTGATTTTTTATCCGATTGTATTTCAGGGAATAGTACAGTTTCGAGATTTCCTTAATAAACCATGCTTGAATGTTTGAAAAAACGGTTGAGGTGTACGCCTGGAGGCGCGCCTCGAAGCATACGTATTTTAAGCCATTATCGATGTTTGTGTTTTTCGAATCCAATAACCTCTTTAGAAGTTTTGGTTTTCCTTTTCACTATTATTTTTGAGTTGTTTGGCAATACTTCAGACCTTTATACTATGGTAGTGTAGTAGAAAAACTTGTTATCCTATGTTTTTACATAATTGATGTCATCTTCATTAGCCATTTTTTTTTACGTACTTTATGCATGATTCTCTGCCTTGGGGGTTTTCTTATAGAAGCTTAGGTATCCTTGTTGAGTTATTTTATTTTATTTTTAACTGGTATAGTTGCTATGGGGTAGTTGTTAACAGGAAAGGAAAATCTTTATATAAATGGAGTTCATAGCAAATGTATTATTGATTAGTACTGTGTTACTAATGATTGATATAAAATGTAAAAAGTTCTAGTTATGATGTTCTATAGGCAAGTCAGGTGTCTATGTAAGGAAAACTGAGCTTTCTTCTTTTGCCTAAAGGGGGATTTTTGCTTGTGAGGATGATCTATTTGAATGAAATATTGGTAGAATTTGTTCCCGTCTCTTTCTCAGAGATCTATGTCATGAATAAACTTGTGGTTTATTGGGAAGGCAATGGCTTTTAAACCTATCTGCATTTTTTCCTTTTCTGGTCTTTTTGGTAGTTTTGTGAATTTATTTTGCTTTATTGATTGGCAATTCATCCTATTCGTCAAAATTGAAACTCTTAGACCTCACAAACAAAATGGATCTTATATTATAGATCCTGACCCGCACTCTCTCTGTCTCCCCTTTTCTGATTTATCTAGGTTTGTGTTCTCCCTGATTTTTCGGTATCTGTTGCAGGCCTTTTCATGTTATTATTGAAGCTTTGGCTGATTAGCTGGTTCTTCGTGGTTTGTGTTTTTGTTCATCTAGGTTGTTGGTCGATTTTCTGTTGTTTTTCGTGGTTTGCGTTCTTAAGCATGTACCAGTTTCCTTTCAATTTGATTATTGGTAGTTTAGGCGTGACGTTTCATAAAACGGGGTTTCAAATTATGTTTTTGATTAAATGCTTCTGCAGATTTGATATCTGTCAATGATTCCATTTGAAATCTAATTCAACTGTAAGAAGAGGCGTGTTCTTCATTGATTATTCTTTATAATGACTTCAGATATGATTCCGATGCCAATCTTATTGTGCAAATATGCACGATGCGGTCCACATTTGAATCATCTCGTGTAATGGATTTATTGAGCATTTAAACCAATAACGATTTATTTCTCAGATTAGTATTCTGGAATCATCCCAGATTTTCTCAAAGAAGGCCTCGAGGGAAAGTAAGATAACTCTGTTGGTGTATCAAATCTTTCGGTATAGAAACTATACATGATTTAGTTTTTACTTCTTGTTAATTTGGAATTGCTTCTAACTTGTGGGTTGTATATAGAAGCTGCACTTTCTCTCTTTGAATTTGGGGTATTAGCTTGTGTAGTTATTTACCACACTACCACAGTATTAACAGCCTAAAGTTTACTGTCCATCTACCAGTTGTTTTGTTTATGATATATTTGAAGCATGTGTTACAATTTGAGAATGGTTTTGACTTGATTGTTGTTCTCTGAATTTGGTGTGAACAGTTCAAGCTATTCAAGCTTTTGCTGATTGATTGGTGGTGCCTAAAAGCGGTTTGCTTTTTTCAGTAATCTATGGTTTCTCAATCAACCTAATCTATTCAGTTTGGTTTGCATCTCAAGCATCTAAAATGTTTGATTTCGATCTGGTTCTAAGTTGAATTTTTTCTTTGGTTAGGGAGAAATGAATATATGGGTTGGAAATTAGTACTTGATCAGTTGGCGGCTTATGCAGATTCGACTACACATCGCCCTTGAGTTTGTATTTGAGATTGAAGGGGATTACTAATTCATTGGTAATTACTTCTAATGGATTTAAAGATGATTCTGATGCCATACCGCATCATGATCATCTTAAATACTTCTGTTTTGGCATAACATCTTGGTCATTATAACGTTAATCGTTTCGATTTGCTATCCTAGAAACGTTTTGTATAACATGATTAGTTGGTCGTTGTAGTGGGAAGGTTGCATTTGGTTTAGTGTCCTTTCACGATTTACCAATATTTCACCTTTCTAGCAGTCATCAATAACTGATGCGACATTTCAGCTAAGAGTTAATACTCATTGATAATTACTTTGGAGTTAGAGATTATTCTGATGTCGATCTCACATCAGGATCATCTTAAATACTTGCTTCACTGCGGGTTTAGCTAGTAAAGGTATTGATCCTATACTAGATGACTCTGTGATATGTTAGATTAGTCAGTATAGAAACTTAAACCTGATCTAGTCTTCTGTTAAGCTTATTTGGATTCGCCTTCAATTTTTCTTCTTTCTAGCAGTCATCAATTATTGATGAGATATTTCTGCTAAGAGTTAATATTTTCGAAGTTGTTTTAAATTGACTGTTGTTCTCTTCAGTTGGTGGTGCTTCTTGTTGACAGAATTTCAGTCTGTGTAGATTTCATGGGGTAGTTGTTGCAATCCAATATGGGAAACCTTTACGTGAGAGGAGTCTATATCTAATGCATTGCAGTATTTTTAGTTCTTTGTTAGTAATGGAATACGCATAGTATAAAGTCTCACTATGTTCTTTCGTTTCAGTTCTTTTTCTTTTCTTCTCTTGAGTGTGACCTTTTAACATGAAAAGTGGATGGTGACTTTAAACCTTCGGTTTTTTAGTTGTCCAAGTATATATTTTGGTTGATTGTTTAGTAAGAGGGGTGGAGTCAACGGAGTTCTATAGGCTGTATTCGTATGGGTCTTTCTTTACTTGCTTTTCTTTTCTTTTTTATCCGTGTACTAATTATGTTTTGCAGTATTCTTTATTTAATCATTGAATAACATGATCACAGACACTTGGTGATTAGAAATTGATTCTGGAAGTTTAAATAGTCGTCTGACCTCTTCATGCCGGAAGTGTAACAGTGGATACCGCATACTTGGTTTCTATTTCTTCCACTCAAGCTGGTTTCCTTTTCCTCATTTCTGCAGGTATGGGAATCATCTTGGCTGTTGTCTGTTGCCTGGATGATAGGATCTACCTAGAGAAGCGATCACATTTTTATTGTTGTAGAGTTTTATATGCGGTCTTGGGGTACTTCAGTTTTATATCTTAAGTTCATTGTTTCTTTATTCAAATATTTAATATGCCAATTCTCTCCCAATATTGCAGGGATTTGTTATGGAAGTGTTAGCTACCGATACTTGGTTATTTCTTGATTTATGAAAGAGTAACAGTCTTATTCCCCCGTACAAACTTATAGTTTGATTAGATTTTTTTCCTCTTTCTGCTCAATTATATTAGATTGTCTCTCTCAGTTTTGGAGAGATCAACCTTTGGCTTACTAGTTTTTTGGACCCCAGATGATAAGGATTTAATTCATGGAGAACTAGTTGGTTCTTCTCTTGAAGGGAGTTATTGCATGGGAGTAACATTTCTTGGATCCGAGTGGTATTTATAATTTTAAAACTACTCTGTTTTCTTTAAAAAGCTTTTTGCTTATTACTTGATTCCCGGAAGTTTGTTACATTTTTACTCTTAATCCTTAAATATACAGGCTCAACTTTTGATGGGGGAAGGAGCATTTTGATGTTCTTATCTGGCTTTGCCTTCTCAATTATGTGATTCCTTTATTTTTCAGTTGTAATCTTTGTTTCCTAGATGATATGGTTTTTGCCTAGAGAGCGACTCCATTTTTATTTTGAAAGGGGTTCTCTATCCAAACACGGGGCTTTAAATTCATTTTCTTTGCTATTAGGATATTGAGTGGTAAAAATTTCTCTCCTTATCATTAGGGATTTGTTGTGGAATCCTTACCTCAATCATTTCGTGATTTGGGAAAAAGATAAAATTTGGCATTTTATTTCCTATCCGAACCCTCAGGATTTAAATACTTGCAGAAGAGGTTTGGTTTGTCTGCTGTGAAGGGAGGGTGTTTTCTATACTAGCTTGTTCCCTGAGAGAGATGGTTTGCTTATGTTATGTCTCTTCTACCTTTAAGATTTAATTGCATGTAACTGTGTTCAGGGTATGGGTGGCCGCCATTTCAGACATTCCCCGACGGTTGGTAACCTTGAACGGGGCTTAAAGGGGGATCTCTAGTTAAGGGGCTTTCATGGAAGTTTATTTTAGTCTTTCTGCAATCTTTTTCCTATTCGTAATACGAAATTCCTTAACCTTAGTTTTAAGAATATGTGGCATGGACCTGGAAGGGTTAGCGTGTCGCACGTTTTGTCACGGAAAAAATAACCTGCTTTGCATTTCTTGCAGTGGTGGTAGAACTTATTTTGCTGGATTATCTTTGTTTACTGGAGGATTAGGTTTCCATGGTGGGAGCGCTTTGGTTTCTTCGAAGGGTTTCTTTCTTATATAAACTTGCAGTTACATTTCGTACATAGGTCATTTCTTCAAACTTTCTGTTCACATTTACTTCAAATTATATTCACAATGTGTGACCGGTGATATCCACTGTGCAGATTCTGTCACTCTTCCGGTTGTTGGAGGACAAGGAATTCTGACGTGAGTCTCTCCCGAAGGAGTTTTTATTTCAAGTTGCTAGTGAGGAAGTTTATTGGTAGATTTTTATTATAGTACAAATATTTTTTTTCCCACCTGAGCCCTGATGTTAGGGGTATGAGCTACAGGTTGGTAGATATCAATACTAAGTTCAATATCTGACGTGGGGAGGGGAAAATATGGAGTTACGAGTCTTGCTTGCCACCTATTTCTGTGTTCGTATTTGGTTTTTGACTTGCTCAACCTTGTTGGGGTTTCTTTTAAATTTCTTAGTGCGCTGGATCCTTATTTTTCTTTTGTTGTTCTTTTTCCGAAGGTTTCTTTATTGCTTGACGATTTGGTTTTGTTTCTTGGAGTACGTTATTTGAGATGTCTGCGATCCATATTTGCCTCATGTCAATCGTGAGTGAACCAACTTTGTTACGCGGTAGTGTTTGGTCAAGTTATCCTTAGTTTCCTTAGTGGTTCCTCATTGGCAATTCTTCATTTTCCCTTCTTCAGTTTTGAGTTTTATGCTAATCACAGTTTTGCACTTTTTTCTAGGTTTTTTTTTTTTTTTTTTTTTTGGTTTTT
>BEHA01050270.1:229629-294526 GCA_002897215.1 Eschscholzia californica subsp. californica | reverse complement strand
GGAGATGGAGTTGTTACTAGTTCCTTATACACGTTACACCTAAGTGAAGTTAATAGTGCATACCCTTCTTACTTGTTAGCATGGTTGATTCTTCGCCTTCGATCATATTTTTTTAATATTGATAATCAATCTGTCTTGTAGATCCCAATAGCACTTATATGGTTGTGAAATTTCATTTCGGGGACTCTGATCTTTGGTAGCTTATATGTGTAGTTGTTGAATGTTATGAGTCGTTTAAACTTGTTCCGATATCTTGGTGATGGGGGGAACTGATAAGTATCACTGCCTTTTAACGATGTCTTCTCGAATTTAATCTTCACATAAGTATGATAACCTCATTTCATGTCTGCAATGCAAAGTGTGAGGAAGAAAAGTCAACGCAAGCTTAGGTATGCTCGAATCACTGTATCGATTTTATGTTAAACTTTAGATGTGCTGCAAAAGAGGAGAAGCCATAAGGACATAATGTAGTTTGAATTATTGACTATGGTAAACTAGACTAAACCCTTAGAGGTTTGTGATAAAATAAATATCTGGGGACTGGGAACAGTAACTCAGGAAGGCTAGACTACACTCTAAGTTCTAGTATCAACTTGATTTGTAAAGTGTTAGTTTATTCGGATTGTTTTTGTTTTTGTTTGACTCTTTTTGTGTATTATTTTATTGGGTTTGAGTTTTTAGTTGTGTTTGCTTGTGTTTGTGCTATGTTTGTAGGTGTGCATGTGCATGTGTTTGTGTTTGTGTTCGCTTTTGCTTTTGCTTGTGTTTGGTTTTGCTTGTGTTTGTGACTTGTCTTTGTGTTTGTGTTTGTGTTTTTGTTTGTGTTTGTGTTTGTGTTTTTGTGTGTGTGTGTGTGTGTGGGTGGGTGTGTGTGGTTGTGGTTGTGTTTGTGTTTGTGTGTCTGTGTTTAGGCTTATGGTTGTGCTTGTACTTGTTTTTGTGCTTGTGTTTGTGTTTTATGTTTGTGTTTGTGTTTGTTTTTGTATTTGTATTTGTGTTTTTGTATCTCTTTCTGTTTCTATTTTTGCTTGTGTTTTTCTTTCTGCTTGCGGTTGTGGTTTTTTATGTTTGGTGTTTGTCATTCTATAAGCGCTTGTGATGTAGGTCGGAGTTTGTTTTTGTTGTACTTGTTTGTGTGTTTTCTTGTAGTTGTTACTAGATGAGGTGCATGCATGTGTGTGTTATTGCCCTGCTTGTTTGTGACTTACTCACTATTATTTTTTTACTTGAAGGTGAATTCATTCACTTATACTTGCAAACGCTACTGTTGCTTTTCCTAATGCTAAAATCCTACAAAGAAATTGTTTGGATTGCGTAACTTTGAAATCGTCACTTCTATTGACTAAGTGAGTAGCTTTAAAATCCTTTTCCGTTGTTCGACTGCATAGATTCCTCATCCAATTGATTGTTATTGTGCAATGAGGGTTAAATTTCCTTCGTTGTTCTTTTTGTATTTTTTAGATCCAGGGAAATGGAGTTGTTCCTAGTTCCTTATACATCTTATGACAGACTGAAGTTAATACACTGGCTGGCCTTCTTCCATGCTAGCAATGTGCTTGTATAATCTTGATAACATTCTTTCTTTCAGATCTCAATGGCACTGAATATGGCAGCGCAATTTCGGATTGGAGACTGAAATGTGATTTCTGCTTCATATATGTGCTCTTATTAAATGTTGTGAGTCGTTTAAACTTTTCTCGGTGTCTTGGTTGTTGGGAAAACTAAGAAAAGCTTGATTTATTCCTGTGTTTTATAAATTTGTTATTAGAAGTATCGTTCCACTTTTCAGTATCTTCAAGAAGGTATCACTGCCACGGAACAGGTTAGAAGTAACCACACGTGACACGATGGTTAATAAGAATTGGTGAATGCAGTCTGCTTTTTCTTTTTTGAGTTTTGGTTGATGGTAGAATCTTGAATATGTAGAGGAAATGTACGGTCCAGTAAACAATTTTTGTTGGTTATTCAGTCAAATTATTCCTCCGTCCAAGTATGATTCAGTCAACTTTGTGCTTGTGCTCAAACGAAACTTGTTGTTGTATCCCCTGTATATCATTTTCCACATAAGACTACGTGCCGGCGAACTTAGAAGCACATAGGAGGATCCCTTCCTTTGGAAATTCACTGGACCTAGAATAGGTTGAATCTCCCACATTAGGTCTCCCTAGAAGGACAAACACAATGCAGAGCTGGTAGTTTATAAACTAGTTTTTTCATTTAAGTCGATATTAACTATTGCTCCTAGTCTTATGCAGTATATCAGGTTTGTTGTTAGAGGCATGATGTTCTACCAGAGAGCTATTGAAGGGTGTCTGATTCTGGTTTCTGAAATTGGTATTGCAGGTGTAAACGTGTTTTCTTGTTAATTCTATCATCTTATTTTATTAGGTGTTTTAACGGAAATAGTACTTTTCATACCAGAATAGGTTTCAAAGATTGAGTTGAATTAAATTTTAGAAGCCCATTAGAATTAAGAAACTTATAGTAATAAAATTGAGAATCATTTTTGTACAGAAGAATTTTAAGAGTGTCCGAATAACTACTCCAATTACTCGCTAAAATCGTGATTTTATTTCTAATTAATGTTGATTTTACCTAAAAGATTACAAGAGTAAACACATCATTCCTGGTGAGAAGATGATGAAGGCATTTCCTTCTAAGTTTGAGGTCGAAGTTCGTCAAGCCAGGAATGATGATGTGAATGTCACGAGAATCCAAGGACGGATTTGGACCCCCACTAAATATTTCTATCACATTCTAATTTAATTATATCACTTTTTAATTGTTTGTTTCTTTCACTATCAAAATAGGTTTCCTAGACTGAGTGGAATTATATTCTAGAAGTCCATTAGAATTAGGAAGTAGTATTATAAACAAGGGCTTAGGTTTCAATCGAGAATCAATTAGAAGTATTCTAGAGGTTTGAAGAACAACTCTAATTATTCAAAAAAATTGTTTGTTAGGCTTCAAGAACGTTTGCTTTTTTTTCCTTTGTAGAAGTTTCAACTCAACATGCGCAGGAAGAGATTCAGTGCAGCTTTCTTGCTTATTAGATTGCTAAAGCCGATACATTTCATTAGGTCCGGTGTGGCTAATATCTTGCTTATTAGATTCCTCAACCTCAGAGATATATTTTCTACCATCCAGTTCATTGGGTCCGTTGTGGCTAATATATTGCAAGTAACTATGTGATTTCTTGTTTTGCCCGCTCATCTCCTTTTAGACCTTTTTATAAAGATGATAGTGGAAGATAAGAAACGCAGGTGTTTTGGGTTGTTTTCAACCAAGCCTTCAGTTTAGGCCTTTTGGTATCACGTATTTTAACCGATGCAAAGAAGCAGAAGTAGCACTACTGTTACTATATCAACATCAGTAAGTGACTGTGCAGGGAATGCAGAATCAACGGTATCTCTTTATAAACCCCCGTTCTGGCAATAGGCACTTACTTGACTGCGACAGTAACCTCAAAACTGACTGCGACAATTTAAATGTCGATCCCAATCACTAATTAAATGTCTAATCATTAGGTATTTGTTGATCACTCATGTTTCTTTTGCATAAATTCATTTTTCTCATATTTTAAATGAGTAGGCAGAAATCGATGAGAGAAGGCGAGCAACGTTTTTATTATTCACATTGAAGGGAGCCTTGACACTGGTTACCCTCCTGTTAATCTCCTTATTAGAATATGTAATTTTTTTGGTAAAAATTCAACTACACGTGAATCCGATTCGTTGTTTTCTAGGCTGTTTCGGCAGGTTATAGTTGGGCATGCTCCTCGAATTTCTCGGGTGCTGATAAAATTTGTTATCTAATAAGTAGAAGTTTTGGTAATGTAGATTTTGGTTGATCTTTGATCATGGAAAGCTGAGTTTCTTCACTAGTTGAATAAATTTTGGTTGATCTTTTGATCTTTGTAATCTTTCCGTTTAACTTGTTGATTTTTGTTTGTGTTAATGAGGCGGATAAGTTCACCGGGTAAGATTCTACTTTTTAATGAGTATAAGAAGATGTAGGTCAAGGTTTTGGAGGTCAGTCAACCTACTTAGTTATGCACCAACATGGTAATTGATCTCTAACCACTTCTTTGAATAGTGTTTTTCTTTCCGTGAGATTTGAGAAGTATTCTGGAGAGCATTACTATTCAGAACAGGCTAATCTATATCTAGCTTAACCGGAACTTAGAAAGCTCTTGAGATCGATCATGATAACAGAAAGCATATTGAGAAAACAAGCTATCAAAAGGGGAGAGCTCTGACAATCTCGAATATGAGCAAATTAGACCTTCTTGATTCAAATGTAAGCGATGATAATAAAACACTTTAGGCGTTGGATTCTTATGTGGGTTTTGTTCTAGTTGCATCACTATATTGACTGACATGTCCTGGTTTATCCGTAGGAAGTTTCTAATTCACAACTAACGATCAGAGTGAAGTCACAACTAAGGCAATCCTAGGTTTCAGAACAACTGGAACCATCTCAATGATTCTGGATAAAACGTACGTTATAATGATATTAACTTTTTATTGGCCTGTGTTTGTGTTTGTGTTTGTCACGTTGATTTACAGTAAAATATTGTGTCTACCTTTCATATTTCAGTAAAAACATTTTACTGAGGGTTTTTTTATATTGAGGTTATAGCTGCACTCAATTATGTTGAAATTTTGGATTCTGCTGTTATGTGATGGAGTCATTGCGTTCGAAAAGTGAGTTCCCTCTTTCGACTAAAGAAGCAAGAGGTAAACAGGCAGTTGGATCCTTTGTTTAATAAAATTTTTATTTCTTTTCTTTTATACGATAACCAAGCTGCTACCTCAAATATAAACTGCAGATCCGTTCTTGGGCATTTTTTTTGTGAGAAAGTGGAGGAACAGGTTGGTAAGTATGTTTTTAAGATTACTATATTGATCGGAGATGGTCGAGCTATTTGTAAGTCCATTAATTCAAATAATTGTTATCACTTTAAGATTCCTATTTGACCAACAATTTACTCGAGGAATATTACCATCCAAATAATTGATAAAAATGTTGAAACCTATCATTCTCTTTTACTCGAAACTTGAAATCTATAGTTTTGTCTCCGGAACAAATTTAGGATGGTGAGTATGTAATAACTAGTAACATCTAAGTTTTTATGTGCTAGAACTTTAGAGTTTTAATGTTCTCAATCCCAATTCTATCCCTATCAAATAACATCTCTGCTATAGTTTTTGAAGAAGTCTTCTTGGAACGTCATTTCAAATTTGTATCCCCATCTGATTGTTTCTTTTAGGATTGATTGCATATTAAAAAAACCAGAACTTCTTCTAATTTTTGTTTTCTAAGTCCATTCTGTTATTTTCTCACGTAGGTCTTCCCCCAAACCTCTATACCTACAATTATCGATAGAGATAGTCGTATGAGATCTACAACAAGGTAAGCTGTGCTGGTAGAGCTGCATAAGCAGTAGATGCGTTTTGGTAAGGTTATGGGAGGTAACTACATACTAATTCTCTTTTAACTCGCATCGAGGTGTTCGCTGCCAGTAAAATCTACTCCTTGCTTCACTTATAATAAAATTTCATTGGGTTTCCTACCTTAGTTGTAATTTTATAGTCTCTGACTTTATCTAGTACATGCATATGATTTTATTTCCTCTCATACCTTTAAGTCCATAAAATCGCTTTCCTTTTATTTAGCTTCTTATGAGTTTCTAAATCTTCTTTTATGACACTGTTAAAGGAGAATACATTTCAGGTGTTCAAAACTGGTATATTTGCATGAAAATTGGTATTCACTTATGAACAGGATATTTGCTTTAAGAGCGTGAATATTGATTATCATCTTTTAGCTTGTTGAGCTGAGAAAACGTACTCGCTTACGAACATGTATTTGTAGTCACGCTTTATAATTAATAAATTGTAACAAAGAGCTTAACAATGTCGTACAGTTTATTTCTTGCACAGTCTCATAAGCTTTGATCTTCGTATGGACTCTATTGATTATCAATGACTGGTAGTACAAGCTTCTTTGGAGAATCATATTGGTAAAAGCTTTTTCAAGGTTTGAGATCTGTTGGAAATCTATATAATATAATAAAACAGGTGGATGGGTGCTGACTGGGACAAAACCCTGGATAAATCCAGCCGTCCGTCCCACATCAGCATTCCTATCCGCCCTTGGATCAACATTGGTATATCAGTTTTATTTTCTCAAGGGACACATCTTATCACAGTTTGCAGTCATAAATTTTCCTCACGGGACTTCAGTATCATCAAACCTTCCAACGCCCTTGGATCAACATTGGTATATCAGTTTTATTTTCTCAAGGGACACATCTTATCACAGTTTGCAGTCATAAATTTTCCTCACGGGACTTCAGTATCATCAAACCTTCCAACGCCCTTCTTGGTCGACTGTTACATTTCTTCATCTTCTCCATCAATGACGATCGTTCTAGCTCTCATTCTCTCATCAAGTGTAATCCATCGCTACGATCGAACCCTAGACCCATTCCTAATTCTCATCTTCTCCATCAGGTGATTATTCTATTTAAACTTTTGATCTTTTATTCAGGAGTTTTTGGCATTATTTTGATTTATGGATTTCTTACTTCAAGGTGATTTGGATTCTGTCTAAGAATATGTTCTTCATGGTATTTTTGATGCGTTTGTTTTTATTATTTGTTGCGTATAGATTATGAAGGAGGTTATTGTTTTTTATCTTTCATCGTCGATGTTTATTACTAATAAAGTCATTTTAGTTAAATTTCTTACGTTGATACTTTTGTGCATTATTTTGTTATTTCACTATATTGATTTGAGATTTTTGATATTTTGTTGGTCTAATAAAATTTCATTTGGTTCTATTACAGAAATACAGTTGAACCTAACAATGGACCTTATTACTTGGGGAGTTGTTAAGGAGGTGAGTTTCTCAATTTGATTGTACACTATGTGTTTGATGAAATGTCTGACTAAACTTGGGGACATGTTAATACCTGTTGTGTTATAGAAAGTGGAACATCTACTAGCAGTTGAAAGTTTCAATCTTATTTTTTTTTTTTTGAAAATTAGATTGAATATATAAAAGGAAAAAAGCTATTTACAAGAGTTGGGGAATACAAAGGCGATGTCTCACATCATCCAAGTATCCCAATTTAACACTACTTCAAGATAAGATACATTCTTATATTTCTCTATTCTCCTAATCCAAACAAAGATTGTGCCCTTCACATCTTCAATGTCAACCGAAGAGTTAAGGTTTTTCTCTCTAAAAATCTTATTGTTCCTATCACTCCAGATGCTCCATATTATCGCGGCAGGGACTAGCTGCCACACCTTCCTTCTATGCTTTTTCTTATAAAGCCCATCCCATTGAGTGATCATGTGATTAATAGAGTTAGGGGTACACCATTGACCGGCCATAGATTGAATAAAGAAGCTCCACAGGTTTGAGGCCACCTTACAGTGCAGAAACAGGTGCTCCATCGATTCTTCCTCTATCTTGCATAAGATGCATCTGTTAGGTATCTGGAATCCTCTTCTTTTCAACGCATCCACCGTGGGGATTTTGCGCAGCAAAGTTGCCCACATAAAGAAACCCACCCTAGGAGGCAGATCTTTTAGCCACACGTAGTTAGAGACGCATTGCTCAAGCAAACTGTCATCTATGTCCAATCTCTTATAGCAATTTGACACGAATAGTGGCTCTTTCTCCTCAAAGCGCCATATTCTTGTATCCGTGCCTTCTCCCCAGCTGACTTCATGGAGGATTTGCAAAAGATGGACATACTGTTGGAGTTCCCAGTCATTCAAATTTCTTCTAACTGTTATGTCCCAATCCCTGCTAATACTGTTGAAAACCTTTGCCACAGTTGCTTTCGGTCTCATAGCCAGCCTATAGATACTAGGGAAAGTAGCTTGCAATGTTTCGGTCCCCAACCATAGGTCCGTCCAAAACTCAATTTTTGTCCCGTCACCTAACCTCCACTTAGTGAGGCTATGGTACTTCCCCACATTAGATAAAATGCCTTTCCAGACGCCACATCCATAGGAAGTTCTTTTACATTTATCTATCCATTCCTTATGGCACCTACCATATTTGCAACTTATAACCCTTTGCCACAGTTGATCCTTCTCATGATCCATTCTCCATAGCCATTTGGTAAGGAGGGCTTGATTCATAAGTGCTAGGTTTTTTACTCCCATACCTCTCTTAGCTCTGCTGGTAGAAAGTTGCTTCCACTTCATCCAATGAAGACTTTTCTGGTGCAAACTGTTGTTCCAAAAAAACGAGCCCATCTTCTGCTCAATGCATTTAAGGACCCCTTTTGGTATTGAGAACAGAGACAGGTAATAAGTTGGTAACGCCTGGAGAACTGACTTAAGGAGGGTTATCTTGCCCCCTTTAGACAGGGTATGACCTTTCCATGAAGCTAATCGCTTGTTGATCCTTTCTAGCACAGGATCCCAAAGCTTCTTGGACTTATAGGTCTCTCCCAGGGGTAATCCAAGATAAGATGTAGGTAGGCAACCAACCTGGCATCCAAACTCCTTAATCATTTCATGATTCATATTCTGGTCACCCACTTTAGTAGCACTATATATATAAGATTTCAGCATGTTCACCTTAAGGCCAGATGAAATTTCATACCATATGAGGATATCTCTTAGGAACCTTAATTGGCTACCATCCTCATCTATGAAGAATAAGGTATCATCCGCAAATTGTAGATGATTTATTCTTTCCCCACCATTGTGCACGTTAAAACCTTTTACCCAACCTTCTCTCCCAGCTACCTGCAGGCACTGGCTAAGAACTTCAGCCACTAACAAGAATAGAAGGGGAGACAGGGGGTCCCCTTGTCTAATTCCTCTAGAGCTTTGAAAGACCTCCGAAGGCCTACCATTAATCAGGACGGAGAAGGTTGCAGTCGAAATACAAGAGTAGATCCAGCTTCTCCATTTGTAACCAAACCCCATTCTTTCCATAGTTTTGTATAAGAAATCCCAACTAATTCTATCATATGCCTTTTCCAAATCAGCCTTCACTACTAGCCCACTGGTGCCTGCTTTCCTCCTGGAGTCAATCAACTCATTAGCTATCAACACTCCATCCAGGATCTGTCTGCCATTGACAAACGCTCCCTGGAAAGGTGAAATTAGGCTGCCCAAGACTCTAGACAGCCTTGAGGCCAGGACTTTAGAGACAATCTTATAGGCTCCTCCCACCAAACTGATTGGTCTGTACTCTTTGAAGCTAGAGCTATGATGGGTTTTGGGAATAAGTACAATGAAAGTATGATTCAGCCTCCAGTGGAATTGAGCTCCTGACATAAATTCACATATCATTTCCATCAGGATGGTTTTAATGGTATCCCATGTTCTCACAAAAAAGGATATAGGAAAACCATCCGGCCCAGGAGCCTTGTCCTTAGCTAGCTCCTTAAGTGCACACAACACTTCCTCCTCTGATATATCTGCTTCCAGAAGGTCAGCTTCTACATCAGACAAGGAGGGAAGGTGCATATTGTCTAGGCCTGGACGCCACAACCTCGGTTCCTCATACAAGTTGCTAAAGTATGTGACAGCCTCCCTTCTGATCTCCTCCTCCTCAGAGATTGCTGTCTCTTCCTTCATAATTACACTTATCCTGTTCTGTCTTTTTCTGCACTTCATAATCTTATGGAAATATGATGTGTTCCTGTCCCCAGCTTTCAACCACTGTGACCTGGATTTCTGTCTTAGGCTAATCTCCTCGAGGCTAAGTAACTTATCCAGATTGGCCTTCATCAGGTTCTTTGAAGTGAACTCACTATGAGATAGGCCTTGACTTTCCTCTTTCACCTCTAAATCCTTAATACCATTCTGCAACTCATTGAATTCCTTAGAGAAACATCTGAACTTCTCTCTCGACCAGGATTTGAGTTTATCTTTCAGGAACTGTAGTTTGGTCCATAGTGTGTGCCCAGCTGAGGTTCCAGAAGGACCCCCCTGCCACCAACTAGCTATGTTGTCCTTGAAATCTTTATCCAACATCCACACCTCCTCCATTCTGAAAGGTGGGGGGTTGGTCTGGTCGATCTCAGCTCGGAGCAAAAGGGGAGTATGATCTGATGTGGGTCTGGGTAACACAATTTGTTCAACCCCAGGGAACTTATCCTCCCAAGTCCCATTGATCAAAAATCTATCCAACACACACAAAGTAGGGGATTCCTGATTGTTTGTCCAGGTGAATTCCAGGCCTTGCTTGGGCAGGTCTAACATAGCATTCCTATCAACCCAATCCCCAAAATCTCTCATAGCAGGTGAGATAGTAGAGTTGCCTTTCTTTTCATGGAGGAATCGGATTACGTTGAAATCACCACCTACACACCAGGGTTTATCCCAAGTAGCTGCTACTAAGTCAAGTTCGATCCATAAATCTTTCCTCATAGAGTTCACACAAGGTCCAAAGACACCGGTAAAAACCCATTCAAAATTATCATTCATATTCTTAAACAAAAGAGAGATGCTATACTTGCCTTTCAATACATCACACATTGACAAGGCAAGTGAATCCCACAGACACAAAATACCCCCTGAGGCACCCTCAGAGGGAATCCCATCCCACCCACACACATTAGAACCCCACAGACTACGAAATAAAGAAGGCTGAAAATCACTAACTTTCGACTCCTGAATACATAACAACGAAACATCAAACTGTCTAACTAGTCTACGTACTGCTAGCTTCTTGCCTGGCTTACCCAAGCCCCTTACATTCCAACTAAGAATGTTTAGGGGCATCGATCATCCTCGTCCCCTTGTCCTGAGTTCTTCTTATCCTTCTTAACCCTCTTGGACTTCCTCTTCCTGTCAGTTGAGCCCCAAACGACTTTCTTCAACTCAACTCTTTTCTTCTTCTTCTTGCCTTTGCCTCTGCTAGATCCTTCAATTGGTTCCTGGTCCGCAGAACCAACATAAGGTACAATCGCTCTGCATTCTAACTCCTGACCTGATGGAGGGGCGATGACTGAGAGTGGTTCTACTATCATGGCTTCCTCATCCCAGGTGGTATCTGTGTTCTTGAAACCCACCTCAATGTTCTCCTCCCGAAGGATTTGGATCACCCTCTCATACTCTTCCCCCCCTGAGAATCCCAAATTAGCTCCGGTTCGAAGGAGGTGCTCCAACCTCTCATCTTCATTCATGACAACAAACTTCTTAGCAGGTTCCTCTGCTTGTGCCTCAACTTTAGGATCCACGTCCTTACCTCCTATCTTGATACCTGATGCTTTCCGCACCACTTTCTTCTTAGGGCCTTCTCTAGACTTAGGAGACGAATGGGAAGTTCCTTTACGTTTCCTAACATAGGTAATTCCTTTGGCCCATTTGTTTGCACTGTTCACCAGGTCGGTCATAGCTTTGACCATTTCTTGACGAATTTCAATTCCAATCATATCCTTCATTCCCGCCAACTTTTTTGAAATATCGTCTGGGTCGAGCTGGATAACCGTCCCCGCTTGTGCTTTTCCTTTCCTGGAATCTCTGACAAAAGGTGTTTCTGTCTCCTCTGCAACCGATTCTGTCTGATTCCCTGTAGCATCGCCCACCTTACTGCCGCTTCCACCCACCGACCGTCCTACGTTGTCTCCTTTGTCATTATCCATCCTCTTCTCCGGGAATGACTGACCACTCGCCGGTGGTGGAAATTCCAATACTGTCGCCGTATCCTTGTGGTGCCAGATCATCTCATGCTTCTCACAGATAGTAATGGTTTTGAAATCTATGTTGTATCCAACTCCATCCACTAAGAGAACTTTTCTTTCAGCCAACTTTCCCCCATTCTTAACTTCCACGTTAACTGAAGCAAACTTGAGGTTTTTCAGATACAGAGTATCCTCCCCAATCTCGACAACTTCCCCTAAATCTGCTACCAGGTCAGAGAAAACTCTTTCGTTCCAGAGATTAAACGGAATACCAGACATTCGTACCTCCACCAACTGTTGGGTGATGACCACCGAATTGCATTCTGGAGACCATGGCCTGAAATAAATCGAACCCCTAGCAAAAGGGTGAATCACCGACCTAACCTCCTTCAGGATCTCAAGGGAGGATTTAGACCAAATAATTGCATCCTCTTCGGTGAACGGACGTACCTCAAAGTCCGACGAGCCGATGATGTTCCTAACAACCACTTCCACATCCTTCCACCTACTGTCATGACATTCAACCGACACAACCATGGTTTTGGACCAGTCTACCAAATGAATCTCGGACGAAGCCATTAGAGGGTAAGAGGAAGAGGAAGGAGAAAGAGAAGGTGCTTTCGAGGAGTGAGAAGAGGGTTTGGGGATGAAAGAGTTATGGTACTTACCTCCTTTCTGAACATGAGCTTTATAGGCATGTGTCCTCTCCTTATGACGTCTTTTCGTATTCCCAACCGTTGGAGCAGGCCTAGCCGCGTCGGCTGCTGCCGCCGTCACCTGTTGCTCTTCCACCTCGGTATCCTCTAGGACGTCAAATCTGTTGCTGATGGCCACTTTATTAGGTGTTATCCTATTCCCCAGATGGATCTTAGAATAAGGAATGGATGGAAGCACCCTCAATCCTATATTACCCGAAATTGCTTTCTTGGCCTGAAAACCAACCTCCACCAAAGCCTTTAACTCCGCCGCCATAAGCCTCCATCCACTGGCTTTAATCCCCATTGGGATGCAGACCGACTTCCTACTATTGTTACCTTCCCCTACCCTATGAGCCCAGATGAACTCACCTCTGGAGTTAACCATACTTTCCCATAACCAGAGAGAGGAGCCATCTCTAAATCTAGACATCTTCCTGTCTAGAATATTTCTGTCTCTATCCTTAGCCAACTCCGATAAGAAGTCAGACAGACTCACTATACCAGAAGACGGAAGATCAATACTCCATTCCCTGAAGAAACCGAGCTCAGATACACCACACCTACCATATCTAGACCTAGAGAGAAGATAACGTTTATGTTCTATTCTGATATTCTTATCGTACATGGTTGTCTTTGACTGAGGCCGGTGAGACGGTACTCCCTTTTGATGCAACTCAGGTCACCAGACGGCGCTATACCAGAATCCAAGATTCTGTGCAATGGCAGTAGCGGTGGGCTGGTTTCCTGCGATCTCCAGGGATGAAATGCTACCGGACCTTAGCTAGGGACTACCTCTTCTCCGATTAGCACCCAACACACTGGTCCTATCGATGCACTCAGTTAACCGGTCGGCGCTATACCAGAATCGAAGATTCAGTGCAGTGGCGTTAGCGGTGGAACGGTTTAGCTGCGATCTTTAGGTTTGGTGTGTCCGGCGTTCGTTGGAAAAGTGACCTGTGTCAGAGCTTCTCTCTCCTCCCTCCAGACTCTTACAACCACCTAAAAACGATAAGTTTCAATCTTATTCGCTCAAGGTTATTGTATATAGTCACCAATTTGTATTGAATCTGAATATGTTATTCTCATTTTTTTTTCTTCATATTTGCTGTTAATAGCTATGTTTACTTTCCCCATTATCATCGGATTGCAATTACGTTGTTTCAACTTCAATTGTTGAAAGAGGATAATGTTAGCTTGTGGAATGCATATAAGGTAACTTGATCATTGAAGATATCTAGATTTTTCTTATCTCCAAACCCGGTGATATTGATGATGCTCATGCATCATTATAATCTATTTGTAAGCAAGCTTTTGGTCCTACTTTTTGTTACAGTGCTCATGAATCTTTTTTTTTTTTTTTTTTTGAGAATTCGACTACGGTCTACGTTAGTCGTTACAAGGCATAGATGCATCATGGAGATGTAATGAGCACGATAACCGCCTAATTTAAACTGAGAATGAAAGAGTCCTAAAGCCTGACAACGAAGAGGCCTATAACCCGACAAATTATTACATTATTCATAGCCTAAATTACATAGGATAAATCTTGATGGCAACTGCGTCCACTGAGACTCGATCCCACGACCTCATGGCCTTAAGAGGGGTGTCCAACCGTTACACCAAAGGGTGGTGGACATGAATCTTTAATTATGAGCGTCGCAGTCACTTTGATCATGTGGGCCCTCTTGCTTACTGAACTGATATATGCGGGTATAACTGTGAGTTGTTAAACCTTACTCCACTAGCTATTTCTTCTACTTTTCTAGCTCTCTAGACTTCTGTAAATTCTTTCACTAAAATTTATCAATTAAAATGATTGGTGACCTTAGTGGTGGAAACAATTAAATTGTTACAAATTTTTTTAGGAAATTTGTAGGCGGGGAGTTGATTGCCAGCATTATCTACACCAACAGGCTTTGCTACGACATCTAATCAGGTATTTATGGTTTCTGTGTGTTAGCTCCTCCATTTTGTTCTTATGTTTTCATGTGTTTTAGTTTCACAAGCGAGGGCTGATTCATTTTATCAGGTTTTATTATGTTTAAAACTCACTGTCAATTAGGATAAAAATAATTCTAGGACTCATGAGCTCACCTCTCTTTTCTAGCTTAGGTAGTTTGGTAAGCAAAAGGGAAATACTTTCTTTGTTCCTCTATGCTTCTACCTCCTCATGCTTTTATCTTCTTACTATATTGTTTGTTACATTCTATTTACTGTTTACTGAATCAGAATTGGAGTAGATGCAGCCTATGACGGTCTTCGCCCGGTTGTAGAGTTAACTATTATGTGTGAAGGAAACGTGTGGAATTACTCACACAATTAAAACAAAACCAACTTAGTCCTTATAATAGTGTTTGTGTCGTCCGACCCACATCAGCATTAGTCCTTTACTTCCTCCCGTTCCTTCTCAACGGACATATCTTCTCGGTTCTATTACTTCATCCTCTCCCTTCCCAAAAGATATATCTTGTCAGTTCTTGTTTTCCCTCTATAAATCCTCAATCCCTCTTTCTAACACTTTAAAATCCTCCAATTTCAGTTACATATCTCTCTTGCAATTTCTTAATTCTATGTCCAGAAGAAACAAAATCATTAATTAGAAATGTAACAGGCAGATGTCCAAAAGAAACAAAATCTTAAAATCCTCCAATTTCAGTTACATATAGCTTTGGTATTATACTTTTGGAAATGATAACAGGCAGATGTCCAACTGAACCCGAGTACGGTGAGGAAAGAGATTATATATTGGATTGGATTTCAACACATCTCAATTTACTCGAAGATACATTTAGAGGTCTTGATAAGAGGGTGTCAGATTAATGCAAAAAAAAAAAAAAAAAGAGGGTGTCAGATTCTTTCAGAGATAGCATGATCAAAGTCGTGAAGATGAGATGTGGTAAAGACGTTCGTTGATGTTGATCCTTATATAGTCATAAATATTGAAAAGAATCTGAAGTGTTAATAGTTTGTAAGTTTTTCTGTTTATAGTTTGTTGGTTGTCTTCACAGGTTTAGTGATTGTATTTAGATAACTTAAATGTTGTATGGAGGAAATGATATGGAATTCGCGTTACCAACAACTTTTTATAGTGTAACTTAATGCGACAGTAAATGGTTACTTATTTGTCGGTTTTGGGCAGATAAGTAGGCTTTATTTAGTAGTGCAACAATAGTTTCGCAATTCATTTGTTTTCACTTATACTTGAAAAGAGTTTTTTACTTGCTCTGATGATAGTAAAAAAATTTCCTATCATCAGTTTTATTTTCTTTTCTCAAGGGACACATCTTATCACAATTTGCAGTCATAAATTTTCCTCACGGGACTTCAGTATCATCAAACCTTCCACTGCCCTTCTTGGTCGACTGTTACATTTCTTCATCTTCTCCATCAATGACGATCGTTCTAGCTCTCATTCTCTCATCAGGTGTAATCCATCGCTACGATCGAACCCTAGACCCATTCCTAATTCTCATCTTCTCTATCAGGTGATTATTTTATTTAAACTTTTGATCTTTTATTCAGGAGTTCTTGGCATTATTTTGATTTATGGATTTCTTACTTCAAGGTGATTTGGATTCTGTCTAAGAATATGTTCTTCATGGTATTTTTGATGCGTTTGTTTTTATTATTTGTTGCGTATAGATTATGAAGGAGGTTATTGTTTTTTATCTTTCATCGTCGATGTTTATTACTAATAAAGTCATTTTAGTTAAAATTCTTACGTTGATACTTTTGTGCATTATTTTGTTATTTCACTATATTGATTTGAGATTTTTGATATTTTGTTGGTCTAATAAAATTTCATTTGGTTTTATTACAGAAATACAGTTGAACCTAACAATGGACCTTATTACTTGGGGAGTTGTTAAGGAGGTGGGTTTCTCAATTTGATTGTACACTATGTGTTTGATGAAATGTCTGACTAAACTTGGGTACATGTTAATACCTGTTGTGTTTGATGCACCCGAAAAGGTTGCACACCCAAGCGGAGGTATCAAGTAGTAATCCGGCAAAGCCGGGATCGATCCAAGGATAGTAAGGCATTTGAAGGATGCCTTGGATGGAACATGGTAGTTGTCCATCTCGTCAAACAATACAAATTGAATGGGTTCATTGCCCATTCAAATTGTTGACTGTTGCATCAAATGGATGCATCCCATGGGATGAGATGCATCCATATCTTTTCACTTCATATATATTAAGTGGCAACAACCAGACTCCAATATGATCCAACGAATTCTTCTCTCTCTCTCTTACTCTCATTTTCTAGTTTAAATTTAACAGTGAAGGTGTTATTGGATTTGCTATCAAGTTTTGTCGAATTTGGCGTCGATTTCCTTTTGGCATTATCAGTTTATATTTTGGAGTGTTCTCGACCTTAGTCAAAGCGTACATACTTTGAACTAAGATAGTTGTTATTGTTAAGACTTCATCGGATCTTGAAGGCATAATTCCTGACCCGTTGTGTACTCGTGGTTTATACCAGAAGGGGGCGAATTACTGTCTAAAAGAATCGATATTATCTTTGAAGTTTCGTGTATAACAACATCACTTTCTGCTTTTCCATTTGAATTATTACTAGTAGCAATTATTTTTCCAACAAGATCTGCCTAGTATGATTCACTATCAGCTTCAATGGGTTTTTCACTCAGATTATCTCTATATTAATTGGTAGAACTCGGCAACACTAGTAAGGATTCGTTTCTTAGAAGACAACTTTTCTTTTGTACTCACGTGAAACCTGCTATTGTACTCTCCCATGTAATTATAGCACAATGGGAGGAACATGTATATCCTTTTCCACACGTTAATTTCTCTTCCTGTCACTGGTGTTATATTCACAATAGGCAGGGAAATATGGCACCCTTTATTTGGCTATAGGCACCGTGCTTGATTGCGACAAATTACTTCAGCATTGACCACGACAGGGATCACAATCTAGTCTTGTTTGGTAAGTGATTATCACATTCACCAATTAAATGTCCACATTTATAAGTGTTTGACGTTGACTCAGTTTTGTTGCAAATTTGGTATGAATCCTTTAGCTACCCTTCGCAAGAAATTTGCGGACTTTGTGGGAATCTTCATTAGTCATCTAGAGAACTCTTTGATACTTTTTTCACATTAGCATATTTCCCGTCATTTCGGTAGAAAGTGTTATTTATTTTGCTCTTCCTTGTTTCAGACTGGTCCACCAAATCGGTATACTTTGGGTTGCACAACATGTTAGAAGTTTGTACACGTGAAACAATGGTTAATGAGAATCTGTAGGTGCACTCTATTTTTCTTTTCCATTTTTATTCTCCGTCTTTTTGGTGATTAGAATATGTGGAGAAAAAAGTACGATACACAAACAACTCTATTGGTTTTTCATTCAAAATATTTTTCTGTGGATTGGTGGAACTTGGCCATACTATTACAGATTTGTTACCTAGAAGTGAACGTTTTCTTGTACTCACCTAAAACCTGCTACTGTATTCACAGTGTAATAACAATGAAATTGAAGGAATATGTATATCATTTTCCACTAGGTTTCTTTTTGTCACTAGTGTTATAGTAGCAAAATACGCAGTTGTGACCACTTTTTTTGCCAGATAACGTCTCTACTCCTTCTGACTGTAAAACAACAATAACAGTGATTGAGTTTTAAAGTGGAAATTCAGGTTAGGGTAAATGAAGAGCATATCTTAAATCTTCAACATTGGGTTTCACGAAGAGGCAAACGATTGGAAGTGGTAGCTTGAAAAACTAGTTTTTCCTTTACACTTCTACTCTTATGAAAGATATCAGGTTTCCAATTAGAGGCAATATGTTCTACAGTTCTACTAAAGAGCTTTTTAGCTTCAAGCATTTCTCAACATGGCTTTTAAGGTAAGCCTTAAGTTTTGAGAAGATCTAGAGCTAATCACAGTATTATACTGTATTACGTGAGTAATTGCGGTTTCATATTGTTGATATTTCCCTTTGATTCTTGGCAGGTCTTGTATCGCAAAATGCAATATGTTTGCCTTAAGGAAGCTGCGATAAATGTAGGCCCAATAACAGAATAAGCAACTCTTCAGGCCCTGGTATTTGTGGTCTTCTTCGATCTAAGGTAATCAAGTGTTTTTTCAAAATTTTATGTCCACAATCAGGGACGGATCCAGGATTTTCACCTAGGGGGTGCGGATCTATATACTTAAATAAATTTTTTCTTTTTTTTGCAAACAGAGTAATTAACAAAATATTTATATTCGTTGATTATATTAATACTTCAACGATTACAAATGCAATTGACATCAGAGAGTTCATATTTTGAAATGTTTTCATAATCATTGCCAATTTCATCTCATTCCAAGTTCCCTCTCTCGTTCTCTCTCTCTGTATTGTTTCTATTTTAGGGTCATATGAATTAGGGATTCTTCCAATTCTAACAGATTTAGATAAAGGTTTTAACAGATTAGGCAAATACAGAGAGAGAGAGTTCAATTTGCTTCCTGGTTTCATCAATCTTCAAGCAATTTCGTAAATTTTCAAGCGATTTCATCGAAATCTTCAAGCAATTTCGTCGATATTCAATCGATTTCGTCAATCTTCAAGCAATTCCATCGATTCTAAGCTATTTTAGCGAGCTTCAATTTAAGCTTTCCAAGATTTGTGTTTTCAATTTACCATCTAAAAAAAGGTGGCAAAAAAATTGGACTATTTCACACATTTTCTTCTCGCGCGAACTCGATTTTTACATACAAATGACCAATCAAACGAAAATAGTTCGACGAGACTCAAACCCAGAACCTAACGCTCCCACTCACTCCAAATTTAAAGCCTTCACCATTGAACCAATTACTACTTGATGACATTTATAAACACAATTGGGTATATATAGGTTCAGACACATAAATGTGAAAAAAAAAACACTTTAAATGGTTGCTAAAGGATTTGAACCCAAATCCTCACAATCCACCCATCAACTTAACTACACTTTAACCACTAAGCCAAGGATTTCTCTATGTCATCTTATTGCATCAGAAATTATATATTCAAATATACTTACATATATATTAAAAAAAAGTCTACTACTAAATTTCTTTTTCGGGAGGATCCACGGGGTGCGGCCGCACCCCCTCGCACCCCCATGGATCCGCCCCTGTCCACAATTCCACATTATTATATTGCTGATCATAACCCTCTTTATATTGAAAGATGTTATTTTCTTACAAAAGTTTGTTGACTTGTTAGTAACTTTTTATTCGGTGGGGTTATCTTTGATCTGAGGTAATCGTTTATAACATTGTTAATTGAATGCGTATAAAGTGCATTAAGTGCCCAGGGAAGTCTTAGATAAATGAGTTGATGATGATTATCATAGTTGAGATAGATGGGGACATTGGAACTCTGGAAGTCACCGACAATTTACAGTTATTGAAGTCTTGGATGGACAGAACAAGTATCATTGTAGCTTGTTGGTCAGATAGCTTTTTTCTACACGAATCGATATATGCCACAAGCCCACAACCACATGGGAAACCATTCTACCTAGATCCAGTAAAAGTGCCACAAGCCCACAATAACATCAAACAGCTATTGATTTTATATGTTTCTTGTTGGAGCATTGAGTTTCTTGGTAGCCTGATGCTAACTTGTTTTCTCGATTTCTGCTTCTTCTAATCATATGTTGGACTTCCAGTGACAAGGGCTATGATACAGGAAACCACGCCAATGAATATGCAGGCTTCTTGTAGTAACAACTGACAACTTTGAATAACTCTTCCTTTTCCTGTTTTCCACACTAGTTTTTTGTTTCGAACTGAAACTATAACTTCGTACTGATGGTTGCCCGTATGTTGTTAATAGGTACCAAGATAAGGATGAATTGTACCACTTCTTTGGACATTATTTTAAGACCGACAACCAGTGGAGGTATGCGCACTTCTTGGATATCTTGGTCATTTCTTGTATAACTGTTTGACTGTGTGGCTCTAAATATAGAATATGTGATTGACTGCTAACGAAAAATGCTGGCGGATAATCAATTTACACGTGCATGACAGCGGGTAACTGTCCTATTATTAGTTCTTCTACTTAGTACATAACCAATATATACATAATACGTATAAGGGCTTAGACCCAAAAAAAAACCAAGACAAAAGCAACTAAAAATGGACTAGTGTCACCAAGATTTTGTCTTCAGACATCTGCATATTTGCATGTGTAGTCCATCAAATATCTGTCAGCAGATGGATTTGCTGCTAAGTTGTTTAGAATATTCGAAAATTGTATTGTATACAATCACTTTTTGATGCCAGTAGACTTTCTCCAACAAAAAATGCATCACAAAAACTATCGTGTCAGCACAAGTTCTTTTATATTTCATTACAAAAGCCACCCGAGAATCTATAGCTCTTCTGTTTGTTTCGTGAAGTATTATAGCTTAAAAAATTGTACCCACTTGAGTAATTTTGGTAGAACTTATCCATGAAAGTTAGAAAAAGGCACATAATATATTAGTTTTATGGTTTTTCTCTTTCACATTCTTTTTTCCTGATCAGGATAAAGTACATACGTAACATAACTAACATTAGATTTTTACTGGTTGTGTACTTTATGCGTCAATAGTTAAACAGATTTTTCTTTATGTCATTGTCTGTAACTTTTGCGAATAGGCTATGAGATCATGGTTAGCTGTAGACAGTGGGCTGATTCCAACTGCACAAGGCAAAACTTATGTTTGTAGTTTCTGCATTTTAATACTTCTGAATTTTTGCTAACACCTGATTGGAGCTAATAACTTATTAGTGTTCTTGGTTCGTCTTATTACCCTAGATATATATTTAACCCCTACATATGATTATGGTTTCCATTGAGTAATATTTACGCTTATGACCATTGTAACTGTCCCTAGTCAAAGACATCTGAGAGGTGCTACTGCGATGGAGTTTTAGTGGAGAAGGTTTTGTTATGGTTCCTTTTCTCGTTTGGTTCATTTCCACGTTTTTGTTTTAATACTCGCTTCTTCTAGGAAATACGGAGTAGTAAACGCCATAGTGAAGTCGCACTAACATCAAAGTTTAGGTGTATTCTTTCAAAAAATTCACTACATGACAACGAAAACATAGGAGTTGAATTTGATTATTTGATGGAACGTGAACGTCCTAATGAAGACTTTACACTTTTATGCAATTGTTAGTGACAGGTTCATTAGAGGACTTCACTCATTGTACCCAATAGTAATTAATCACGTGCATCTGGTGATTTTAATTGATTTAGTAAGTCAGAACAATGTTGCGGATAAAGTGTATTTTGCTAAAGATAGGCTTTGGTGGAACCTGAAAGTGCTTACAAGGACTTGATTAACTATTATGTCAATACCTGAAAACATCTAGTTAACTTATGAATGCTCATTCTGGTTTCTGATTGAACGTCAGGCCTCCAATTTGGGTTATTTCGTGCTTTGCCTATTGGGACAGGTTGCACTATCAACACTCTCCATGTGGGAATGAATACCCCATTATGTACATACAGTATGTTGGTGGGGTAATGGATGGTCAAAGCGCGAACGAATGAAGTTGTTTATTTCGTTATAGTAGACTCTCGAAGATGGGAAACGCTTTCTGACTGGAACTATTCCTTTACATCTTGATGATGTATCAATGCCTTGTAGTGACTTAACGTAGATTGTAATCGATTTCTCAAAAAAAAAATTTGAAGTTCTTTACGGCAAGGAATGAATTTTTTTTTTGTTGTTGAAAGTGAGAAATGAACTTCAGAATACCAAAATTTTTTGTTTTCGAGAGAAACCAAAAAGGAAAAGCACTAGCACTTTTTAGTGCAACACTTCGGCTGTAATCGCAAATTTCCCTTATATTTTAAGAATTTTGCCTAATTTTTGGGAATTTTGATTGAAATTTAATTTTTAACCAAAAAAGAACCTAAAAATCAACTCTTGAAAATGAAATTAAATACTAATTAACTTTTAGAAAGATCTAACAAAATTTTGTAAAAGGATTATATTCTTTTCTAGATTGATTTGATATTATTAAGAAAAGTAAACGACCAGCCCATTTAAGGTGCTGTTTGTTTTTTTATTTATGTCTGAATCTGAATTTGTTGAATCTGAAATTGCTGAATCTGAATTTGCTGAATTGAATTTGCTGAATTTTTTTACAAGTTTGATGTTTGTTTTCTAAATCTGAATTATAAGGTCTGAATTGAAATTTTGACCTTTATACCCCCGTTTGATAGTTTGGACTAAAAACAATGTAGCAAGGAAAGTTTTATAGGCGCCTCTAATAAGTGCCGTAGGCGCCTCCGTCCATCACAAACTCACTTTCAAGTTTGCTTTGTGGGAAGCGCCTCTAACACTTACAAGGGGCGCTCTCAAAACTTCATATGGACTAATTATAAAGAGAAGATGAAACCCTAAATTCCGCCATCTCTTTCTCCCTCTCTCCCGTCTGTCTCTCTCTCCACAGTTTCACCGGCGAGCTCCCTGCCAGATTATCCAGCGAGACTCTCTCTCTCGGTTCTTTGCTCTTTCTTAGACTCTCCGGCAAGATTTCTCACCGTCACAGTCCTCTTTCTCTCTCTCTAATCCAAGATCCGACATGGTCACTCCCTTTCTCTCTTCCTCTCAACCGAAGATCGGCAAAGTTAACCCTCGCCGACCCTCTCTATATTTTCTGTGACAGTGGTTAACTTTGGTTGTGGTGGTGGCGGTTATGGTGGTTTATGTCGAAGATTCAAGTTCAGAAAACCCTAACTTTCATTGGCAGATTCAGATCTGAGCTTCAACTGAAGTTGAAGATTCGCCAAAATTTGATTTCATTTGTTAGGCAATGTTAGCTTGCCTAACAGATTCAGAAGGTTGTTGTAATCCTGGTGGTGGTGGTGGTGGTGGTGGGCAAGACAAGAAGAAGGATATAACTGGGTATTTTAAAGTTTAGGAGGGGTATATATGTCTTTCGCTGATTTTCAGATGTTGTACTCACATTTCAGACTTCAAAACAAGTCTGAAATGTATGGGCTTATATTCAGCCAATTCAGACATGTAATTAATTCAGATAGAATTTCAGATTTACCTAAATACAAAAACAAACATCTGAAATTAAAATTGGAATCCAATTCAGATTTCAGATCTGAAAATTTTAAAAAACAAACAGCACCTAAGTTAACAATATAGATGGAGAAATATAATGTTCTAAATCTTGAGAATATAGTAACTGAAATGGGGAAATAAAAGGAGAGAAAGCAAATTATAAATTTTCTTAATCAGTTGGATCAAGTCAAAATTGTTGATTGTGTTATTGTGGGATTTTTCTCCAAAATATGGAATTTGCAATGTAGCGAGATTAATGGGTGTCAGAGTTGCGTCTTAGTACTTTAGAATTTTGAAGGGAGATAAATTCGGGAATTTGGTCTTCACCCAATGATTTTGAATCACCTACGTCTTCTGATTCCAGCATCCAGTTCTAAGTACCACGACAAAAGTTGTATATGCAGAGGTTTCTTGTCCTGATTCAACATTGAGATGCTATTAAAGATTTTTTTTATATCGTGTTTGGATTTCACTTGGAATTAATTAAGGCTATTTTTGTGTCGTCGTTTGCAAATAAAACTTTGTTTTTCCTTTCGACTTCATTGTAATTTTTTAGTGATGAAATACATACGAACTAACTTTTCTGTAAGAGAAATTAAGTTTTTGTCACGCTCTATGGACGCAGTACGCCTCTCTTGTCTAATGTCGCTACGGTAGATTACATCTTAGTTTAATGGGTAAGGTGTCTCCAGCATCCTCCGAGGGTGCGAGTATCGTAGTGTCTGATGATCTAAAAGTGATCACCAGTTGATTAAGATTAATAAGTTAAGAAAAGATCAAAAGCCCAATGGGTTAACCCTAGTCAAGTCATTATGGTGGTGAATCAGAAAAGCTCTACCACTCAAGGCCAAACTGGGGGTCGATAGAGTGTCTTAGGCGCCTAAAGCTTGCTCTGGCTCTAAATACAATCAGGTTTTCCATGTGTACAGATAAAGAGGAAGGAGGTATGCATGAGTGGGTGTCGATATGTTAATCCCGAAATAAAGGGGTAGAGGCGTGCCTAATGCTTTAATGACTTAAGCCCGAACCTAAATCAATATCCTAAGCGGTGGAAAGTAGGTGTTCAATAAACTTGGAGAACGAGAGACCTTCGAGGAGGAAACTTTCCCCATATAATATGCAAGATCAGAAATTTGATCTATCTAAAATATCAAATATCTTTGAATAAGGGATCTTACATCTATCAAATATAGGAATAATCCCAAAGTAGGAATCTTGGTCTGCAAAATAGCATTTTCACTTACAGATGGTGGATATAAACCGTCTCATCGTCGTCGTCTATCGACAGTCAGTTAAACAAGTTTATAAAAGGTAACAAGCTCGCCTTGAAGAAGACACGACATATCAATCTTAAGCCAACTCAATTAAACAAAGGCCCAATCCTAAAATCAGAACTTCAATACTCATAACTGTGACTGCAAGAACGCCTTTACTTGCTTCAGCGTTGGAGTGGTTTCCAAGTTCTATGCAGGTTTTACCTCCAGTTCGTGAGGAACAGTTCGAGATTCAACGAAACAATCTCTTATCTAGAATGATAACCGAAAACCAACGGTTGGTCAACAATTTCTTTTAAAAAAAAATAAGAAACCTGTGGAGTGTTATGTCGACAACATGATCGTGAAAATAAAGGTGAGAACAAACCTGATCCCAAATCTCGAATTAGCCTTTGACACACTCCAAACATATAATATGAAACTCAAGCCGGAGAAGTGCGCTTTCGGAGTCACGTTTGGCATATTCTTGGGATTTATAGTCAATAACAAGGGAATGGAGGCCAACTTGGATATATTCATGATGCTGATTGACATGCCTAGCAAACCAAAGGAGGTACAAGGTTAACAGGAAGGTTAGCCTTAATGTCACGATTCAATCATAATGGGGGACAAAACTTTGCCCTTCTTCAAGACTCTGAGAAAAAGTGTCAAGGTTTGAATGGACAACAGAAGCAGAATACGGCTTCCAAGATCAAAAGACCCATCTGATGGCCCTACTACCCCTATTAGTCAGCCTGAATGTGGGAGACGAATTAACCATATACTTTTCGACGTCCAAGGATGCGGTACCGTCAGTAATGATAAAGAGAAATAAATGATGTCATGCGTCCTATGTATTTCGTGAGTAAAGTACTACTCGGAGCAGAGCTGAATTATCCTACTATGGGAAAGTTAGTGTACGCCCTGGTATTGACATCAGGGAACCTGCAACCATACTTCCATGCACATACTGTAAACGTACAAACAGACCAACCTCTTAAGAACGTGTTACACAATCTAGATGCAACAATATTAGAGTGCGCATAGAGCTCCGTAAATTTGACATAATGTTCGTGCCTCAAAGTGCTATAAAAGGACAAGCTTTGGCAGATTTTGTTTCGGAGTACTCTGTCAACATGGCAGACCTCGACCTCAGAGTAATCCGGACGCTCTACATGGATGGAGTTTCAAGCGAGGCCCAGGAAGGAATAGGAGTAGTGCTGACTAATCTTGTAAGGGAAAATATATTGCTAAAAAATTCAAATTTTCAGTGATTAATAACGAGGGGAGTAGGAAGCTCCAGTAGCAGGACTAAAATTAGCCTTAAAAGTCAAGGCAACAACCGTTCAAGTCTTCAGCGACTCTGAACTGGTGGTGAATCAAGTAGTGGGAGAAATGAAGATCGAGGAGCAGACCTCGCGAAGTACATGAAGAAAGTAAAAGAAATGGCTAAACAATTCGCTAAGTTCAAAATAACCAGATTCCGTGGAGGAGAAAATTCAGTGGCAGACGTGTTAGCTAAGATGATATGAGAGAAAGAAACTCTACCCGACGTCCTATTCAAACATTAGAAAGGAAAACATCGACAAGATGGAGAAAGTGTTGACGATTCAATCAGCGGGAGAAAAAGTCTGGATGACTCCCTAATTAAATATCTAAAGAAGGGAGAAATACTAGTCAACCCGAATGAGGTGATGAAAATACGGCCAAACGCCACTATTGATGTCAAAATTTGTCAACTTTGGAATCAGTGAGAACCGTGAGATCGAGATGCTGGATCTCGTTTCATTCATGAATTTACTCTTTGATTCCCCCTCCTGCTCTTGAAAACTTGCAAGGAGCTCGGAAACCTCTTCGAAGCTCAAGACAGTCAGACTGTCCTTTGTAGTTAAAATATTGAGTATTGATTGAACCTTTTGGAACGTACCTTCTTCAAGGAGATTTGATGCTTTTTTATAGGTTGCTTTGGACCGATTTTTGATAGACGGTGTTGATGAAGCGGTTGAGATCCATCGTTTTGGATTAAGACTACTCTTCGGTAGTTCACGGATTTAGGGTTTCCTTTTTGTGTTTATCTTGGATATCTATAAGTTCCTCTATTTTAAGATCCTTGATTGATATCTTTCCGAGTCTAGGAGATGTTTCCTCTTTCTAAGACTCTTGAAGCCCAAGTTAGGTAAATTAAACGAGATCTTCACTGAGATCTTTGACAAGATTCTGGATTGAGTCTGTAAGCGCGAGGCATGCTTCTACCTTCCCTTGTTTCGGGCTTAAGGTATCGCCCTTGTTTGGCGTAGACCCCCTTAGCCTTCTCGCGAATCCCAGGGGCACACCTGATTGCACTTGAGGCAGGACAGGGTTGAGGCTTTTAAGACGATCGTGCCTCTGCTCATGACCCATGTTTGTCATACACTTGGCACAATTATATTATACATAATTTTGTTTTCATCGTTGTCAATTGATATCCATCAACTTTTACATGCAAATGCTACAACAGAGAGCACTAAGGGGTTGAATCAATCTCAAATGAGGCCGTCGTCGGTGATTTGAGGTACAAATTCTTTTGATTCATTTGGTTTTGTTTAATGAGGTTTCTTTCCTAGTTCTTGCTTCTTGATTCTACATGTATCTTAGTGACATGATTTGTTTTTCAACAACAACTTAGAAACTAGGTTTATTGTAATGGAAGTTCTCTTTATAAAAGAAAAAATAATGATAGTTCAGGAAAGTGTATTTCTACTATTTCATTCTTTTCACCCTTTTTAGTTTATTTGCTTAGTTTTGATCTGCGGCTCCCTTTGAATCCGTTTCAAAAATGTAATTTCCGTTGATAAAAGTTCTTGATTCAAAGTTGTAGGAAGAAGTTGAGAGTTGGAAAGTCATAAACCCAGGTTTGTTCTGTTCAGTATAGTAGCCTGAGGTTTCTAAGTTTTAAATTTGTTCCTCTCACTTATGATTCTAGGCAAAAACGATAGTAGTGTTTTTTTTAATTTTCTTATAGGAAACAATCATCATGGATGCAATTAAAAGAAATAGAGACATAGAATGTCGAAACTCATCCTTGGTCATTGGAGTTTTCGTATGAGAACTTTGAAGTTCTTTTCTAAGTAAGTCCCCTGTTATGTTTTGAATAGTAATTTGCTTGTGAAATTTGTTACTATACTTGCTTATGGTAAAATTTTCTGCATCGTCTTATTCAGTCTCAGTATTCTGACTGACACTTACACTTTTAGCCATCTAGTACCCATGGAAACATCAACTCTTGGTTGAAGCACTCTTTGTTGACAATTAAATGCCTCTTATGTTTCGTCAAATAGTGTCTCATGCTCTATCTCAGTGACATCCTTTTTCTCCTTGCCCTCTTCATTCCATATTGTAACCATGCCTAAAAATTCGAAGTACCATTTCTCTTTTGCAAGTTGTTTGACACTTTGCTATTCATGTTCAATATACTTAAACTTCAAGTTTAAACTTAAATTCAGTTGATGTTGAAAATTATTGGATCATAATGAGAACTGAAATTCAAATTTGAATCTTTTCTCTGCTAAAATTTTACAGCTACTTAGGTTAATATATAACTTCACAAAAATAGTAATACTTCTCTTACAAAGAAGAAACATTGAAGACCAAATTTGGAGTGATTGAAGAGATGAGTCATGCTATGAGAATAGTTAAGTTTGTTTATTAGTAATGGAATATAAACTTGAGTGGATTTGAATTTGATATCCTTCCTTGCCTTGAGCAATTCCACTACAGAGAAATAAAGAATTCCAAGGAGGAAGGCCAGACAAGGTGTTAAAGAGGTCACAGAGGAAAAATAACCTAATTAACTTGTTCAGGAATATGAAGATAAACGATGTGAAAGTAAAAGTAGAGACACCAAGATTATTTAACGTGGCAAAAAACCCCTCCAAACTAGAAGGTAAAAAACCACGGGACCTAGTCCAGAAATCTTCCACTATAATGATAATAATGGGTTACACAATTCTTCACCAAACCTATGGTGGATAAACTAATTGTTCAAGATGTGTAGAAACACTCTTTGATAACAATTCTTCCCTAAACAAATAGAGGATTAACCGACTCTTCACCAAAACTATGGTGGATAAACTGAACAAAGAAACAAAGAAATAAAAATCTCTTACTCCTTAGGATTTGAACAAATCCTAGATTACTAAAGGTTGAAGAAGATAACCACAAACTAAATTGCTTCACAAGATTAATAATTTTCTTTTCTTCAAACCAATATTCTGCTCTTTCAATCTCTCTTGAAAGAACCCCTTCAGAAATCTCTCTTTCTCTGACTTCTCTTTGTTCTGGAAGTTGTTGTGTATAATCTCTTCCCTTTCATTCCCTTTTATAATGATAAATAGGGAGGTTTACCAATAGAAATAGGAATTCCTTTTTAGGCTTGAAAAAATAGAAGTTTCTATTTTTTCTCCAAACAAGGAATAAGGGAAATCCCATTCCAACTAGGAGTCCTTTTATTATAAGGAAGGACCCAACAAACTCCCCCTCCCGACTTATGAAGAGGGGCCTACCATCCCCAAACCTGCAACACTGCTACATAGCTCATGTTTGCCTTTGGGTAATGGTTTTGTCATCATATCTGAACCATTGTCGTCAGTATGGATTTTCTCGATCTTCAACACCTTTTCTTCAAGAACATCTTGGATCCACTGGTATCTCACATTTATATGCTTGGACTTGGAATGGAAACTAGAATTCTTACTAAGGTGGGCACTTTGGCTGTCGCAATGAATAACATAATTATCTTGTTTCATACCAAGTTCTTCTAACAGCCTCTTCATCCATAACATCTCCTTGCAACATTCTGTAATGGCAATATATTCTGCCTCTGTAGTAGATAAAGCTACACACTTTTGTAATTTAGATTGCCATGACACTGCTCCCCCTGAAAATGTAAATAAGTAGCCTGATGTGGACCTTTTAGAGTCTACATCTCCTGCCATGTCTGCATCTGTGTAACCGACTAATACTGGCTTATCATTACCAAAACATATACGAGCTTTAGACGTACCTCTAAGATACTTCAGAATCCACTTCACTGCTAACCAATGCTCTTTGCCTGGATTAGCAAGAAATCTGCTTACTACTCCAACTGCAAATGCAATGTCCGGTCTTGTACACACCATTGCATACATCAAGCTTCCTACAGCTGAAACATAAGGAATTTTCTCCATTTCTTCTTTCTCACTTCTAGTTGATGGACACTGATCACGAGTCAACTTGAAGTGACTGGCTAATGGACAACTCACTGGTTTTGTTTTGTCCATATTGAACCTTTCTAGAACCTTATTAATGTATCTTTCTTGTGATAGCCAAAGTTTTCCAGCTTTTCTATCACGAGAGATATGCATGCCAAGAATTTGTTTTGCTGGACCCAAGTCTTTCATATCGAAATACTTGTTTAGTTCCTTCTTTAACCTGCTTATTTTATTAGCATCCTGACCAACAATCAACATATCATCAACATAAAGCAGAAGTATAATCAAATCTCCATCAGGAAATTTATGAACGAAAACACAATGATCTGAAGTCGTCTTGTGATACCCTTGATCTTTCATGAATGATTCAAACTTTTTTTACCACTGCCTTGGTGCTTGTTTCAGCCCATATAAACTCTTCTCTAACTTACAAACCAAGTGTTCCTTACCTTTAACTTCAAACCCTGTTGGTTGTTCCATATACACATCTTCCTCCAAGTCACCATGAAGGAAAGCGGTCTTGACATCTAGTTGTTCAATTTCTAGGTTCATACTTGCAGCCAATCCCAATACTAACCGTATAGAGGACATCTTCACCACCGGAGAGAAAATCTCATCAAAATCAATACCCTTCTTCTGCCCAAATCCTTTCACCACTAGGCGTGCCTTATACCGTGGTTGTGAATTTCTTTCTTCGGTTTTGATTTTGAACACCCACTTGAAGACAACCAGCTCTGCAAGCTAGTTCCGCACTGCTTTAGACTCCGGTTCTGCATACTGCCCAGATCTGCGAGCCAGCTCCGCACTGCTTCAGACTCTAACTCAGCCCAAAGTCAGTCCAACTCTGCAAGCCAGCCCTGCACTGCTTCGGACCCTAACTCTTCCGAAAGTCGGCTCAGCTCTGCAAGCCAGCTACGCACTGCTTCAGACTTCAGTTCTACTCGCGTCAGTTGTAACGCCCCAAATCTAGATTTCCACGTCGGCCGCCATGAAAACCTAAACTCAAAGCATTTCTCCTCAGAATAGTAAACATAGTTGATATACCCATCAAAAGAGACAAATAATATCAAATGTGAAGCTCATAAGAATCAATAAATCATCTAAAAGAAATCCATTAAACTTTCTTAACTCAAACAATGGTTCTGAATCATCGACACGTAGGTCGGACAATAACGAATGAAAGAAATAACTATCTAGAAAGTGAAACTCCAAATAACTACCTAATCTCGAGAGTGAAAACTAAGAAAGAAGCTCTGACCTGACGAACTGGAATCAAGCTGGTGGCGCTCCCCGATCTCTATCACCTAAAAATAGTAGGCTGGGTCAGAACCCAACTAGTAGATTTCTAATTACCTAAGGTCTAAATAGACCAATTCAACAACAAAACCAAGTATCGAACAGAAGAAAAACAATAACAGTTTATTGTGTTACACCTTTCGTGTCAACACCACTAAAGTCAACCTGATTCACAGTTGAAGAGATTCAAACAATACAACTTCCCTTTTGGAGGGGCACAACCAATTTTGAAGTCCACGAGATAGCTTCACTTAGCATCCGTGTTTGCATCGACTTAAACCTCTCAATAAACCATGGATACCTCCCAAAAAGGGGATCCGTGCAACACAAGCACTTCTCATATGAGCAGGAAGCGAGCCAACCTCTAGTTGGTAAATTACTTCTCAAACTAGAAGTATGTGGTCCACAAGAATGAACTTGTGTTTGCATCGATTATCCTGTCGAGCCAACCACCTATGGAGTACAACCGTCAATCCATATTAGAACTCAAGCCCCTGGTCCACTAGGTTGTCCAATATCAAATTGACAAGCCCGTGTTTGCAATCGACCCACATGTCGAGCCAACCAGTCTTAGTTCAATCCATTAACGAAACTCAAGATCATGGTCCACCAAGTTATCTAATATCACATCAGTAACTAGTGTTTGCAATCGACCCACATGTCGCGCCAACCATTCTTGGTTCCGACTAGCCTATGCTTTCTAGGTTAACAACCTAAAGCAATATATCACACACAACTATTGATAGCACTTATGCTCCAATATCATACACATCATCTCATATAATCAATTATCAACATAAATAACATAAACACAAACAATTCTTAATATCTAGGCTGCTGTCCGGGTGTATATATATACCATATTTATATAACCTAAATAACCTAGGTTGATGTCCGGGTATATGTATACTCCATTAATATAACTCTAATGGTCTAGGGTTACTATGTTGTTGTTGTAATTAGTTCCTAATCATAATATATATCTAGGGTATCACTAATTGGTACTAATATGATGATAACCTAGCAAAAATTCATGGTTTAAAGTTGTTATTGTTCTCCCATTCAAATCTAAGTTTGAAATTAAAGAGGGCTATGTAAACCCTAGGGAAGAAGAAGCCTACTTGAGATGTAGTACCAAGAAGAAGAAATTAAACCCTTTAGCAAATCCCTTTCAAGCTCCTCCTTTTCCTTCTTCAATTTCTCTCTCTAAAACCTCACTTTCTCACTCTAGGATCCCTTCTTCAACTTGCTCTTACGGTAAGAGAAAAAGAAATAGGGAGGGTTAGGGTTACTATTAATTAAAAAAGGCAAGGGCAAAATAGGAAATCTGGGTATATGTTATTTGAACCCAATGTATTTTTTTCTAATGGCACCCTAAAAGAAATCAGGGTACTACATCAGTACATGTAAAAGTTTTGATGTCAAAAGATCTTTACTAAAACGACACTGCTCGTCTCACATGAATATTTCTCGTGTAATGCAACATTATTTCAAATACAATGATGTTTCAATTCAAGTCATACTTTGTCTATGCAAGGCAGACTAAGGGCTCCAAAGCCACAAAACTTAGTCTAGCCCTAGACCTTCTCAAGCTCTAAGCTCAGACTAGGGGGGACAAATGGACAGTCATCCTCCACAGATTTCAAACGCATTATGACGCTCAACATACACTGCCTCGAGTATTCAAACAAGGCAAGGCACGTTTCGCCAAAACATTCCAAGCTTTGGCCACGCCAAATACGATGCAGGTATAATATAAATTATCTGTAAAGGGTAATACCCTTACCCTTATGGATAAAAGAGGCAAATAATATATATCTATAAAGGGTAATACCCTTGCCCTTATGGATATGAGGCATTCATTAGCGGAGTTACACCCAGGCATAACAGCTAAGTCTACATCAAGAGCACTCGACAAACTCACCTTACCTTGAAATGAAAAGCTTGCCCGTGCTTCGATCAACACACCAGCTCCGCCTCATTAAAAGTCTACGATTAAAAGCACTCGGCGTATAAGCCTTGCCTTGATCTGTAGCCCTGCTTTGCAAGTCTTCCTTGATTACAGCAGGCTTCATCAAAAGTCTACGATCGATAAGCACTCAGCTTTTAAGCCATGCCTCGGTCAGTAGACCTACTCTACAATCTGCCTCGATTTGAGTAGCTTTCACTAAGTCTGCGTCAAGCGCACTCGGCGTATAAGCCTTGTCTTGATTGCCATCCCTGCATCACGTGTCTCTCCAAGAGCACTAGGTCCGCCTCGCAAGGAGTTGTGGATCTGCCTCGTCGCCCGCCTCATTAAAAGTCTACGGTCGAAAAAGCACTCGACACAAGCCTTGCCTCGGTTAGTAGCCTTACTCTACAATCCCACCTCGGTTTAAGTAGTTACCCTTAAGTCTATGTCAAGAGCATAAGCCTTGCCTTGACTGACAACCCCGCATGTGCCTCGCCAAGAGCACTAGGTCCGCCTCGCCAGGAGCTCTGGATCTTCCTCGTCCAAATTAGGTCAAGACTAGTCTTACCTCACGTCAAGTGCACTCGGCATATAAGTCTTGCCTTAACTGACAAACCCACATCACAAGACTCACCGAGAGCACTAGGCTTGCCTCGCCATAAGCTTCGGACCTGCCTCACTAAAAATCTATGTCAGGACTACTCGGCATATATCTTGCCTCGATCGGTAGTCCTGCCTCATGAGCATGCCTCATTCGAAAATAACTTGTCAGGACTACCTGGACTACAGGCGGACACCCAATCTTGATCAGTAGTCCACCCCATTTACATTAGGACTGCCTCGATTGGTAATCACGCTTCGCGAGCCCGCCTCGATTAGAAAGTTTGCACCAAGAACACTCGACATATAAGCCATGCATTGACTAGGCAACCATGCACCGTCACGCGCATTGCCAAGAACGCTGGATCCACCGACTGAAGAGAGATCGGTATTTATTAAACCGTCCCACTGAACATCTTTCCTCCTCGAATAATTCAATATACACTGATGTCTAGGTACTCTTCAATTATCATCGTATGCATCTCCCTTGTAATTTTCAAAAATAAAATAAAGAGAAAATGACTATTTGAGTTCAAAATATTATAATAATAGCTAAAAAAACCATCATCTTTTTTTATTAACTAAAAGTTGTCATAATAGTATTGGGAATGATACATAAGGTTTCAAATAATATGAGTAATTATCAATCAGGTCATTTTCTATTTTTTTATTTCCCAAAATACCCTTAACCTTAAAGCTCTCTATCCCTAGGAAAAATGGAGAACCATTTTAGGGTTTTATTCTTCTTCTCCTTCCACACTTCATCATTCTGGCGGGAAGAAAGATGAGTTCGTCGGCGGTCGAACCAGATTTCCCTCATGGAAACGTCATCAGGTCTGCCATTTCTCTCTCTAGAGTTTCTGTTTCTCTTCTCATTACACAATATCTAGGGTTTCTTCTTATTACTTCGAATTGTGTACTAAATTTTCGTGAAATTTCTAGGATGTTGTTCTTGAATTATCTGAACATGGTATCGTTTTGATTGCTGAAGATTCCGGTTGTATTCAGGCTAAAGTTTATTTGAAACGTGAGGTATTGAATTGATTTTAGGATTTTTTTTTTCGTTCTTAATCCAGTTTCTAGTTCCAAATTAATTTGATTTGTGAAATTTTAAAGAATCAAAGTTGACTTGTTTGGTTGTAGCTGTTCCTTAGTTATGATTACAGAGCTGAAGGAAGACCTAGGTTTGGAATTAGTTTGGGTCTTCTTATTGATTCTTTGAATACATTTTCTGTACTTGGACTTTCAAACACTGTTGAAATTCGGTGCCCGGGTCTTGAAAGAAGGTGGGACTGTTGAAGATTCATGGTTGCTTGATTCGAGAAATGTTTTCGGGTTGGTTTGGTTGACGGAAGTAATGATGGGAAAGGAATGCGGACTGTAATTGAAACTGCTGGTGGTGATGCAAGTCCTGGACCTTCTGGTTCTCTTCAATGCGACTTGTATAGGTTAATACTTTTCGCTTTTTTGTTGTTGATGCCATCAAGTGAGCTGGAGCTGGTACATTAGAAGCAAGAAACTTCCTCTTCGCTGGCTAATAATCTCCGAGCTCTGATTAGAAGCGAATTTGAATACGTAAGAAACATAGTTTCAAACTCTTAGTTACTTGAAAACACAGCTTCAGCTGATCACCGATTGAAGTTGCAGTTCATATAAAACTATATAAAACTTGAGCTTGGAGAAGATATGTCGAGGAATTTTGTAATGTTGATAGTTTCTTTTTTCAGCCTTTTGTGTTGCAGTGTCCTATTTGTATGTTTGGCATGCTTTTAGGTTGTTGCTCACATTCTGATCTCGACATACTATAGTTCTATTATATCTTACAGCTAAGGCCTATGTGTAGAACGATATTGATGTTTCGTGACGCTAAAAAACAGAGTTAGTGAGTGAGAAATTTTAAACATTTGTAGTGATGAACTTTTCTAAGTCAAAAACTCGGGGTATTACGCTGGACTCTGGAGATCTATACTCACCTTAAGAGGAGAGGTATGTGTTAAGGTTATTCATACGTACCATTGGATGATGAAGAGTTACAACAAATTTGAGATGTTAAATGATGAGCATTTTCTACCGACATACTCTATTTTCTAGGGGTACTATGTATTTCAGCTACAGTCTTATCTATGGTTTCAATATTTGTAATCAGATTAGGGTTTTATGATTGATGGCGATTTAACGGTGGTGGTAAAACACATTTTCAACATTCTCGTTCCCACTGCTGTTCAGCAACGTACTTTGGCTCCTGCTCCCACTAGTGATGCTTATGGCAATAGTTTTTACCTATCTCACTCAGCCACTCACTTGAAGAATCATCTTCTTCTTTTAACGACATACTTGTGATTTATTAGTGGCAGCAAAAGATAATTGAGAAAGAGAAAAAGAGATTCTATTATGCAGTTTGTAAATGATGCTAGTTGATGTTGTTGTACCTTACTGTGGTTTGTGTCTTGATGGGAGAAGTAAGTAGACAACTATAATTGGTAATGGATGGATTATTCATAAAAAAGGCAACCATGCATAATCTGTTGTTTTCATTTGTGAAAGGGTTTCAGGGTGTTCAAATTTAAGTATAGAAATTCTTAATACAAGAAGAAATGAAAATTTTTGACGAAGAACTAGAATTTCGAAATATATGAACTAGCTCAAATTTTATTCATCTCAAATCAGAAACTAGAAAGGATTACATGAACTTGAAAATATATATGATAACTGTACTTGATAGATACTCACGTATTCACAATCACAAGGAAAATAACAAATCTTGCAACAACAAGAATAATAGTAATTCTATGTGTACAATTTTTTATTACTTGATAACAAACTTATGTTCTTAGGGATAATATGAGAGAACATTCTTATCTCCTTTGTTCAAGTTTTTCACCACCACCATAGAGCAGCTCGGGTTTTCACATCTTTATCTCTTTAACACCACCACCAAAGGTCTTAGAGCAGCTCGGATTTTCAAACTCAGTTTGCATTGTCGCACATGCAAACGCAGTTTGCAATATCGTAAATGCAAACACATGTTTGCAATATCGCAAATGCAAACACATGTTTGCAGAACAGATTGTTGCAAACACGTTTGCAGAACAGATTGTTGCAAACACGTTTGCATAACAGATTGTTGCAAACACGTTTGCATAACAGATTGTTGCAAACACGTTTGCATAACAGATTGCTGCAAACACGTTTGCATAACAGATTGCTGCAAACACGTTTGCATAACAGATTGCTGCAAACACGTTTGCATAACAGATTGCTGCAAACACGTTTGCTGCAAACACGTTTGCATAACAGATTGCTGCAAACACGTTTGCATAACAGATTGCTGCAAACACGTTTGCATAACAGATTGCTGCAAACACGTCTGCAGAAAAACGTAAAGGAAAAAAACACGTTTTTTTCTGGGTTTTTTTTTTTGAGAAAAAAGTATTGAAAGTGGATCTTGTTAGAAAGCTAATGAAAAATCATTTCTAAATATATAAGTTTTATAAAAATCCGATATCTCAAACAAAAGTTATATCGATTTAAAATTTGAAGAAAAATAAAAGAATTTAGTTACACAAAATGACAAAAAGGGGTATTTTAGTATTTGCACACTTTTTGACCTGAATAATAATTTTCAAATGTTTTGTGATTTTCTACTCATTTTCAATATTATTTTGACCTTTCTAGCAATTACATATACACATATGTATACATGTACGGTATACACATGAGTTGGAAATTAAGGTGGGACCCTTGGAAGCTTAGCCTTTAAAATTATCAATTCAGGTGGGAACACTTTCAATTACAATTTGGATAGTTAATGGGACCTTGGGAACCTCAATTCCATATTTACATTAATGGTGTGTTTGGTTGCAGGATTCCTAAGTAGGATTCCTATCAAAAGTGGAATTTGGTAGGAATCATGAATCCTTGGTCTGTTTGGCTACCAAGAATCCTAGGACTCTTGAATCCTAAGGATTCCTAATTCCAAAATTTGTATTGGACCAAAATCCCACCCTACTTAAAATCAACAAAAAAATATTTCCTTCTATAAAATCATTATTTTTTTTTCAAAATCATTATTTTTTTTAAAAATCGTATTTTTCTAAAGACGTTTAAAAATACTCAAATAATAATAAATCATAGGATTCTTAGTTGCCAAACAAACCAAAAAATATTACTTGGATTCATGAATCCGTGGAATCATGAATCCCAAGGACTCATGAATCCGCGGATTCATGATTCCGCCATCCAAACACACCATAAAGTGGCTTTTCAATTCTTTACTTTCCAAAGTCGGGAAGTGACAACACGAGCATACGTGGGACCCGATGACATTTGGTTTCTTTTCCAAAACTATGAGAAGGAACTTACTTGGAGTACTAATTTTGACATCACTTGGACTTGGAGTACTAATTTTGACCTCACGTCCCGACTGTGACGTCACGTTCCGGCCTCTTCATACTACCAGTGACAGTACGCTTTGATCTGTTCGGGACTTTATTTTAATTTCTCAAGTTATCTATTGGCTGAAAAAATTCATCTTATTTATGGGGTCTCCTTATTTATCTCCCTAGACCCCAATAATCTCCGGATTATAGATACATCTCGACCGCATTATTTTGAAAAACGAGAAATTTCGCCCAATGCGTCTATTTTGTTTAAAATAATCTTTGCACGAGATTATTGGTTAATATTCCTTTAATCGAACATTATTGATATAATTCTATTTGAGATTAATAAAACTTCGACGCTACGAAGAGTGTTCCGGAACAACCTCCAACCGTCAACCGGTAATTCAGGGAATCGAAGAAAATTAAAATTTCACTCGGACCACTCCAATGTGCCTCCTCAAGAGAAATCCAGATTGACTCAATAAACGCGACACTCTTCGCAGACAAGTCTCCACGGGACAGGAACTCGGCTACAAAGGCAGCAAAACCGAACTGCAGATTGGCCATATAACTTCGAACTACTCTCTAAGTTTCCGCACTCCGTCAACTTAGAGAGTGAGGGACAAATTGTATGGGCTAAAATACGTCACCAAGAGTGTCCCGAGAAATTCATGATTAATGGGCTTACTCGGTGACCAAGCCCATGAACTAATGGCTAATGGACCCGACTCATTTATCTTCGGACACCCCGAAGCAACGCCAAAATAAAGAAGCACTTCCAGCCCTGGAAGAAGAGGCATGCCCTCGCCTTCTCAATAGACCTAAGTACGGAAGCACACCCAACTCTGGATAAAGAGGTCCCCCCTTAAATTCTTAACGGACCTCCTGTCGTATATCCGTTGGAGAAACGTTACAGTCATTCAAGATGACAACATCCCGGATATATCCGTTAAGGGTTACATCATCCATATTAATGGTGACAACTCATGCGTTACCACCACAAAAGATGGTAACTCATCACTGAGTAACAGTCGATCGAAGACTCTATAAAAGGACCAAGAAGAAGATGAAACGGATCATCTGATTCCAGGCAAACACATCGAGTACAGACTCAATAATATCATCGAATTCCCGACAAATACACTTGATCATCTGGTGACCGGCGAACATATTCATATTCCACTAATATCACTATCAAGCACTCTATAATCATCTGATCCCGAGCGAAGAACCCCGCTACTTTCTCTCTCATACAAAGTATCAGCAATCCACTTTATCTCTAATAGAGTCCTTCTCTTTGATAGAGTCCCGCTTCATCATATAGTCTTGCCGCCTTTCTCTCACCTAAGCACCATTACTGTCTTGTATCCATATACAAGACCTCATAAAATATTGAGCACTGAAGATACAAGGTTAGACACCATTTATCAAGGTACAGAACCTTGTCAAGTACAAGATATTACCAAATACAGGGATATCTTATCGAATACGGAGCCTTGAGGAAGCAAGCACCTACTTTCTCTCTCCACCACTTCATTATCAAGGGTTCGTCTACTTCAAAAGTTCGCTTACTTTTGAGAGGTCAGGACTTCCTACATCATCCACGTGATTATCTATAAGGTTCGGCTCACATTATCTCTCCAGAGGGCAGACCCTTGACATACCACCCACGTGAATTATAAGGTCAGACCCTTAAAACTTCTCACTTATTTACGATACATACCCCTGGACAAGGCAAACCACTCCAGGGCTGCCTCACTCAAGGACAAACCTCATACGCTGTCATAATCACTCTCAAATCAAGTCAGACACACGTAGAGAGCGAGCTCCGGCCACTCTACGAGTCGGGCCTAAGCTCCAACCACTACCCAACCAACGGTAACATTCCAAGGTTAATATCCACGAATACATTATTTCTCTTGCAAGCTTACTGACTTGACCGTTGGAATCTCCTTAGGCCGACACCATCTCGGTGTCCCCTAAGACTTCACGGTCAGGTGTGTTCTTGTTTCTTTTGTCACAGGTTGAGCCCAAAGACGTCGTCGGTGCCCGCAAAACTATTAACAGGTGGAGGCTCGACTTCCGGTCAACGACCCAGTCCAGCTGACTGTTTGACCTTCGATTTCTTACGCTCATAGTTTGGCACTAGAAGGAGGGGGCCCGACTACTAATTACTGAGCTTACCCCAATGGTACAAGAGATGACCAACACTCCACTCAACGTAGCATCCCAACTTGCAATGCTAACAACTCAAATGCAAGAGAACACGCAACGGTACAGAGCCTTGGAAGAGGAGAACATCCTGGTCAGAGCCGAGAATCAATTACTACAGGAAAAAATCACGGAGCTGTCTGTAGCTATATCACCTCGAGGAGCAGTTGCCCCTAGACAGATAGAATTGGATCTTGAAGAACGGGCCGAAAGGACCACTGGAGCAGGGGGCATAGCGTACCAACCAATCCCTCGCTCGACAACTCCGGAGCAGTCAACCAGGACAGAAGTAGGCGGTACCTCCAGCTGACCAGTCACTCAACCAGACCTGGATGACAACCGACATCCAACAGAGGCGGTAAAGGAGGCAATATGGCTGAGTGGCTTAGTTTGGGATTTTGGCCTGAAGTAGGAGGTGACAGAGGTCTACTGCGACAGCCAGAGTGCTATTCATTTGACCGAAAACCAAATGTATCACGAGAGAACTAAACACATTGACGTGATGTATCACTTTATCAAGGACGTGATTGAACAAGGGAAGATCACGATGAAAAAAGTTTTTACGGCAGAGAATCCAGCGGATATGCTGACCAAGGCAGTTACAACTTTCAAATTTAAGCATTGCTTAGACTTGATTGGGATCTCCAGATGGTAGCCCTACCATGGTTGGAGCAAAAATGGCTCAGAGGCGTTGAGCTATGATGGTGGCAGATTTAAGTCAAGAGGAGCATATTCAAGTCAAAGTGGAGAATTGTTAGAAGTGACTCGAATATGGATTGGTATTGAACCCGGTTTACGACCCGCCAACCCGCTTATCGGAGTTGATTGCTGAGACAGAGCTGGTATGCGAAGCAGGGCTGTGAGGCAGAGCTGGACTCCGAGACAGAGCTGGAATGTGGACGATAGGCTTATGTCGGTGATTAGTGTTATCCGTGTATAATGTCGGTTGTAGAGAGAGTCGGTTGTAGAAAGTCAGTGAGGCAGTGGGATTAGGGTTTAGTGGCTATATAAACTAAACCCTAAGGAGATATCAGTAGCACAATCTCACGAATCTCTTGTGTAAACTTGTTTGCTTATCATAGTGAAAATCATCGCGCCGTTGTCGCCGTGGAGTAGGTCTCACCAACCGAACCACGTAAATCTCTGTGTTCTGTTCTTGATTGTTCTTTACTATTCCTATTACTTCTGTTTGATTACTCGTATTGTTCACATTAACCCCGATTGGCATAACAAACTGGTACCAAAGCTGAGGTTTTGAGATTTCTGTGATGGCAAAATACGAGATAGAGAAGTTCGAAGGAAGTAACGATTTTAATCTTTGGAAGATTAAGATGCGAGCATTATTAGTTCAAGAGGGTCTGCTGAAGACGTTGAATGGAAAGGCTGCACTCTCTGAATAACTTTCAGAAGCAGAGAAGGAAGATCTCATGGTCAGATTCTACTCTGTTTGAGCAATGAGGTCTTGCGGGAAGTAGCGACGGAAACTACGACCGATGGGCTATGGAGTAAGCTGGGGACAAGTTATATGACGAAATCTCTAACTAATCATTTGTATCTAAAGAAGAAATTATTTAGTTTAGAGATGTTAGAAGGGGAATCGTTGAAAGACCATATGGATGAACTCAACCGAGTATTCTTAGATTTGGCAAATATAGATGTCAAGTTCGAAGAAGAAGATAAGGCAGTACTATTGCTTGCATCCCTGCCACCATCATATGAAAGCTTTGTTGATTCTTTTATGTCTGGAAAAATAACTACAACCTTTGAGGATGTTAAAGCAGCATTGAACTCGAAGGAGTTGAGACGGAGGTCAATGGAAGAAAGCAGCTCAAGAGATGGTTTGGTTGTAAGGGGAAGGTCGCAGCATGTGGTCGATGGGAAGGACCGTTCACGGTCTAAATCGAAACCTAAGAAGTACATATGCTTTAACTGTAAGAAGGAGGGGCACTTCAAAAGGAATTATCCTGAGCTTAGGAAGAAGCTAGCAGAGGCAGCAGCCATCGAAGAAGAAGGTGGTAGTGTCTTGGCAATCATTGAAGAATGTGATGAAGCTACGGTTCTGGCCATTAATGCCTGTTTAGCAGAAGATTAGTGGATTTTGGATATTGGTTGTACATTCCATGTATGTCCTCATAAGGAATGGTTTTCCACTTACACAGTCATTAATGGCGGTAAGGTGTTAATGGGAAACGACGCTCCTTGTAAGGTGGTTGGAATTGGTACTATTCAGATCAAGATGCACGATGATGTTGTGAGGACTATAACAGACGTCAGACATGTTCCAGATTTGAAGAGGAATCTAATCTCTTTGGGAACTTTGGATGATAATGGTTGCAAATATGTTGGTGAAGGTGGTGTTCTTAGGATTTCTAAGGGGAGTCTTACAGTTATGAAGGGGTTGAAAATGAATGGTCTATATGTGCTACAAGGTAACACAGTTACCAGATCTGTAGCGGTATCATCATCAGACAAGGAAGTTGAGACTACCAAGCTATGGCATATGCAGTTAGGGCATATGAGTGAAGGGGGATGGCCATACTGAGCAAGCAAGGTTTACTCTGTGGGTAGAAGGTTGGAAAACTTGAATTATGTGAACATTGTGTTTTCGGGAAGCAATGTCGGGTACAATTCAGTACAGCGGTTCACAATACCAAAGGAACTCCGGATTACATCCATTCAGATCTTTGGGGTCCCTCTCGGGTCAGCTCACATAGTGGGGGTAGGTTCATGTTAACCTTGATAGATGATTTTTCCAGGAAAGTATGGGTCTACATACTGAAACGCAAAGATGAGGCATTCGTCAAGTTCAAGTAGTGGAAGACCTTGATCGAGAAGCAGACTGGAAAATCGATCAAACGCTTGAGGACTGACAATGGCATGGAATTTTGCGAAAACGAGTTTAATAGGTTTTGTGCAGACTAGAAAATCGATCAAGGCTTGTATTTCTGCTCTCGAAGAACAACAAAAAGCTTACAAGGAAAGGGAAGCTGGTCTCGTAACTCGCAGGGAGAAAGATAAGAATTCCCTTCAAGAGGCTTGTCGTAACATCTTTCAACTTGCCAGTCTGAATCGGGAGAAGACGATTGCCAGTGATAAGTGTAGCGACGAGTTTTCGAAGATTCTCCGGAGGAATCGTAAGTTGACTTTCAAGGTTGTCTGGAAGTCTGCTCGTCGTTACTATGTCACGGATGAGTCTTTTCCCTTGCGCCGTCTTAACAAGGAAAAAGTGGATGAGCTCGTTGATTCTGTCGCTGCTGAGCAAGGCATAAAGGAAACCCTCCCCTTCAGCGACGATGAATGGGAAGTCGAGACTACTGCCTCTGTGATCCCGGTGGACGATGATGATTCTGATGAGGGTTCTACTTTTTCGGTGCCCCAACCCGGCTCTGGCGACCCGTCTTAACCCTTCTCCCCGCGAAGAAGGACTATGATTTTGGTTGTCTGGCTTCTCTTTTGTCCTTTGTTTTTGTTTCTGTTATGATTGATGAACTTTCATTTTGTCCGGACTGGCTTCTTTCCTGCTTTGATATGTACTCCGACTGACTAGGTTCTATCTTTCGATGAAATTATCTTTGCCTCTCATGATCATGTTTGCTCTTTGTTCTTTTAAAATCCCGTTCATCTTCTTTAGTTCCTGCAATTCAATGTTAATTTCGACCAACATAGCTGATTATTTGGTTAGAGCGATCCTAACTTACTAAGGTACCTAACTTACTACGCATGCCCTGAATGATCTTCTCCTGCACAAGAAATGTTAAAGTCATACCTATTCTAAGATATGCATGTCCTAACTTACTAATTCCTTCTGCAAAATAGAACCTGATGATGCATAAAATGTCCAGACGCTGACTAACGTCTGAAGAGTCAAGATTAGACCTGAAGTCTCTTGGAATGACTCGGCTTAAGACAGCAGGACAGCTAAACACCTGATGGTCCAACATACGTTCCCCTAACTGGGAGGTCAGCCAGAAGAAATCAGCTCCGCACTAAACGCCCTTGGCATGGATAGATCAGCCCTGGGATCTTAAAAGGAATAAGGGGGGTCTCCACGGGTTCGGCCCATATATCTAAGGCCCAGAACTGGGGAGATATCAGCGCTGCACAACCTAATGAATTAATCACGGACTTTCTAGAAAGATCTCAGTCGACCTCACATCTCGCAGTGTTTGTGGGGGTAAGAATTCACGGGTCAAGAAGTCAGCGGAGACCAGGTCGTTGATCGGAAGTCGAACCTCCACCTGTTAATAATTTTGCGGGCACCGACAACGTCTTTGAACTTAACCTGTGACAAAAGAGACAACAACGCACGTGACCGTGAGATCTTAGGGGACGTCGGGATGGTGCCGGCCTAAGGGGGCTCCGAGGGTCAAGTCAGTAAACTTGGCAAAGAGTAAATAAGAACTGTAAACCAGAGTCTGAGCTATGGAGTTAGATATGTTGCTTAAGCGAGACGGTCGTTGGGAGAAAAGGTGGTACAACCGAGTGTATGCCTGCCTAGTTCTCTGGTCGTCGAGTGAAACAAAGCGCTTGCACCCCTTACTCGTGTGGAGAAAGAAATGAACGGTCGTCTGGTCGTCCTTCCTTGGTCGTCAAGTCGTTAGGACAGAGAAAGATCACCCGTCTTCCATGAGCAGGTGATCGTTTGGGAGAGAGAAGGATCACTCGTCTTCCTTCAACAGGTGAAGAGATGATTGTAGTAGCAATCGTGGGTTGCCTGCCAAAGGTTTGGATGATTGATATGATAGAGAAAATAGGTTGTTAGCTGATTGTAAGTGAATTTAGAAGTTGGGAGTTGTTATCCGATGTTGGATGCATTAGTCGATTACCAGCTGATCCTTATATAGAGTTTTTTGGTCAACTATCCGTTTTGGTCAACCGTCGCCAGGTGGTGACCTGTTGCCTTGAATGTGGTAACGCTTGGAGCTATTACCATTAATATGGATATCGTAACCCCTTAACGGATATATGTAGGATATTGTCATTTTGAATAACGGTAACGCCTCCCCAATAGATACACGAAGAGAGGTCGGCTGAGGAGGAGAGGACAGACCTCTTCTATCCAGAGTTGGATGTACTCCCGTAGTTTGGTCTGCTGATGGAGTGAGGACGGACCTCTTTATCCAGAGCTGGTTTCACTTCCGTACTTTGGATTGCTGGTGAGGACAGACCTCTTTTTCCAGTGTTGAACGTACTTCCGTATTTTAACGTTGCTTCAGGATGCTTGAAGATAAATGGGTTGGGCTCATTGGTCATTTAATTGACGGGCTTGGTCACCGCGTAAGCCCATCAATCGTGGATTTCTGGGGGCGTTCCTGGTGACGTATTTTGGCCCATAAAGTGTTTAAGCCCGATTGGACTCCATGTATCTAGAAGAGGAAATTTCTCCTTTAAAGTCTATCACTCCGGCAAGATATATACAAAGTATCCTTGAACTTAGGAACTTTCACTTATCAAAGATCCGGGATAGACTCGAAGAGAAACCCTAGATACGCAAAAGAGGTAACTTCCCTTACGGTTTAACGGCCACCGCCTCACCACCGCCACTAATCACAGTCGGTTTAACGTCGCCTATAAAAGCCCCACCCACTTCGTCCTTCACAGGACACGATCTCTTTACCTCAGAAAAGATCACCTCATACTCAGAGTTCTCACAACTCGCCCCCCAAAAAGATCGATCAATATTCATTCTTTTACTACAAAGAGCACCCTGACTATCTTGAGCGTCAAAGTGGTTTTCGAACCCTTTGTAGGTTTTCCGTCCTCGGGAACAGACGAACAGGAGCAAGGAGCGAGGAGCTGGAGCAAAGAAGCGGAGTAGAGAAGCAGAACAGAGAAGCAGAGCAGAGAAGCAGAGCTGAGCAGAGAAGCAGAACTGAGCAGAGAAGCAGAGCTGAACAGAGGAATCTCTCCTCTCCAAACAGAATATACCATCATAATGGAGGCTGTCAAACATCAACTCCCTTTTTCATGCTGATTTAACCGGGAGCCAATTTTCGACATCAGCATTTGGCGCTAGAAGGAGGGGATCTCTCCAGCAAATCATCAGATTCGGTAACCCGAACCCTACTCAATACTTTTTTAGAACTAACTACCTCCCTGAGCCCTTCAGGCAAACATATCCTCGGGCGAACACACTCAATGTGGGACGCCTCACAGGCTTCTCAACTCAGACGAACTCCTCGCCGAATTGGAGCAAGTTAAGGCCGACTACTACCGGAGAGACGGGGAGGCAAAACGATTGGAGGAAAGCCTCCGCAAAGCCGATACAACCAGGAGGGCTGCCGCACCCGAGGAGAGGAAAGAAGTACTCAGGACGTTCGCGAGGAGGCTCTTCTCGCCCGACGACACCTACACTCTTGAGGCCCTAACTCTACAACCAAGCGACCAGATGCGCCTGGAGAGCATCTTGAATGTACAAGGCGTGCTGAATCCGGACCAACCTTACGTCCCCTAAAGAGCTGAAATAGGTGAGGGGTGCGTGGACGACCCCACCATTTGTGACATACTCATACACCAAGTGGCGGAATTGACAAGAGAAAGAGAGAAGGATAAGCTCTCGAGAAGGACGGTAATTCGACTGCCGCCCCTCTGCCGGGAGATACTAGAATCCAAAAAACCGCCAAACTTCAAGTGTCCCACGCTGGAACATTATCACGGTGTGGAAGACCAAGGAGTGTTCATCAACAACTATGTTGTGAGGATGAACTTATGCACGACTAACTGAAACATATGGTGTGTAGTCTTTGCCACCATCCTAAAAGGGCCAGCTCAGGCATGGAACCAAGCGCTAGCTCCAGGGTCAATCAAGTCCTTTGATCAGCTCGCCCGAGCTTTCTGCGAAGCTTTCCGAGGAAGCACTAGCATCAAAAGAGGAACCGACGAGTTGTTCAATGTGGTACAAAGAAAGAGCGAGACTCTAGCGAGCTACTGGCAGAGATTTCACAATCTCATGGTACAGGTCCCCGACCTAGAATCAAACGTCGCCTTTGTCGCCTTACAGAGAGGCCTTAGGCAGGACGACATAATCAAAGATATCTCGGGAAGGAAGCCAGGCACCCTCGCATAATTGATAGAATGGTTGCAACAGTTTATTAGGACAGAGGAAAACTATCTACGGATGAAGGACGTGGCCAACATCCCATACGAAAGTGAACGACCCCCAAAGAATGAACGGGACGAAGTCAGGCCACCCAGAGACCGAGAATAAGGCAGGAGACCTATGGCTGACTTCACAACCTATACCCCACTGATGAAAGGGAGGGAGGAAATCTTGCAGGTATTGATAGCAAAAGGCGAGGCCGAACTGCCTAAACCCAATGACGATCGAGAGGAGTTCGGGTCTAGAGATATGACTGCATGGTGTGCCTTCCACAGAGGTTACGGCCACAAGACCGACAATTGTCGGCACCTCAAAAATCTTATCGAAGAGATGGTAAGAAAGGGAGAACTGGATAAGAACATCCAGAAAGAGCAACGACCCTACGAATACCGGAACAAAAGGCCAGTAAACAGAGTAGGAATTGGATCGGGATCGGAAACCAACGAGCAGGGCCTGACTTTCAAAAAAGCAAACAAAGGGTTGGAGGAATCAATCGGAGTAATGGGAAATAACAACACCATAGCAGGAGGACCAACCCTCGGCGGAGCAACTAAAGGGGAGCAGCGTAGATACGCCAACGAGGCGAAGAACCCGCAAGTCCTGCTAATCAAACCTGTCGTGGAAACTCCACCCATCATCTTTACTGACGACGATCTGGTTGGGGTAATAACTCCACACGCGAATCCATTGGTAATAACGGTTGTAGTTGGCCAATTGGAGGGTAGGACGCATCCTGGTCGATACAGGAAGCTCGACAGAAGTCATGAGTCGGGCATGCTTCCAAAAACTCGGGGTAAGTCAGCACCACCTCAAATCTTATAAATCTTGCTTGACAGGGTTTGCGGCAACTAGGTCGAAACAGATGGAATAGCGACCCTGCCAGTACTAATCGGTGAAGGAGAATCGGCAAAAGCGATAATGCTAAACTTCGCTATTGTCGATAAGATGTACGCCTATAACATCATATTGGGCAGGAATTTCCTAAGAGAGACAGGAGCAATAGTTTCTATGAACCACCTCATGATGAAATTCCCAGTTCCTAGGTAAACTAGTCAAGCTCAAGTTGACGAAATCAGCTCTGATAGGGAAAGCTGCGATCGGAGGTCTAAGGAGAAGTCCTGGTTAAACTAGTTACGCAGAAACAACCCTGGTAAAGACGATCAGGGCACCATTTAAAATTTTCTATACAGGGCTAACTTGGGTTCTATCTTGCAGAGGGAAATAGTAAGTTTAGGGCATGCTAGACTAGGTCTGAAATTATTTCTCTTGCAGGTGGGATCATTCGGAGCATGCGTAGTAAGTTTAGGAAAATTGCATTAGTAAGTATAGGACTAATTACATTAACTATTTGTTTTGATTACATACAATGAATAGAAAACAGGAAAATGCAATGCGACGACAAGCTTTAGTCGCCAGAAGAGGAAGAAGGAGGAGAACCGCCGATATCAACCGAAACCCTTATCATCACGGCCAGAAGACGGCCACCCCACGACGATGAACCAGAAATCCCACAGCAGAAAAGAGAGCAGGTTCAGAAGTGTTGGTAGTACCAGTCAGAGTATAAACCAAATGATAGAGTGGTCTAGATGAATTAAGGGCGGAAGGATGATCATCGTCTAGCAGATCAGAAGGACGGAGAACATCGATGAAACCCTCACCAGCCACCTCCATGCAGAAGTGCTCAATGGAAGAATTGTTATAGTTCAGAACCATATAGAAAGTAACTTTAACGCCACCACCAGGAAGAGTTCCGCTAACCATTAGAAGAGACATAGTGAGGTATGGAGGAGTTATTCGTGTCCCCATGCTTATTTATAGGATGAAGATGCCACAATAAATAGGGCACGATCAACAAAGGGTCGCGGCGAACAGTCACAATTAACAAATGGGGAGTCAACAGACTTAAACATGGAAGATGAAAAGAGATACAAAAGCATAAGGGGAAAAAGGTAATTCTTTGTTAATTCATAAGAAGGATCTATTACAGAAGAAATTGCAGGAACGCCCTTAACCGTCGAGGGAAAGGAAAACAGACCCAAAAACCTGAGCGACTACAGAAGAGCCGTCAAAGAGTTTGAGAGAAGAAAAGTGGATAGGCTGACAGGAACCACCATTCAGAGATGCAACCAAGGCACGAAGACAACCAAGGGAAAAAATAACCCCCTCGCCATCATCACCTTGTCCTAAACACCTAAGCCGGAGGCAGTACTGGCAATCCTTACCCCCCTTCGGGTTCAAACAAAACGGCTCGTGAGGTTATCACAGCCATTATGAAGAAACCCATCCTTTATCACGGTCATTATGAAAAAACATTCCTCAAAGTTGGCGACTGGTATAAACTCGAACAAAGGCCTCATCTCGAATCCTTGATGAAAGCAGGAAGAAGGAAATCAGACGACAACGTCAAAAGAAGGACCCCCCTCCCCCAAAAAAAAAATCGTCTTTCAAACTTTTAGTGATGAAGAATTGAAAGGCCAAAGCAGGCTATTTATAGTAAGAGAGGGTAACCAAGGGACCCCTCGAGAAACAGATAAAGAGCATTAAAGGCGAAGACTAGATGTGCCTCAAAAACATTCAACGGAATAACAATTGAGAGAGGTGAGCGGCTCAAGGACAGCGGTTACCAATGAAATTTCAGCGGGTCTCGAGGAGACGTGTTTCATCCACCAGTCCCGACGCTCCACGCGTCTGTGCATGATGAAAATAGTTATTGTGCGCAGTAACCTAAAAGATCAGCATCAGAAATACGCGATCAGAGAATCAAGTCAATGACGTCACAAATTCACGCATGGAAAAGACTAATTACTTGTGCAGAAGACGAAACGTGTCTTGGGAAAGTAAGCCCCACGTCAAGACAAAAGCACAGCTGGGATGGCTCTGGGCGAAACAATACTTGGTCGAAAAATACCTCCACTTAGCAGATACCAATCAGCTCTGGAGCATCAGCACAATACTGAGTTCCACAAACTAACCCTGGTCAAGGTAAGACCCAAAGAGTTTCTCGATACAGCTCTGGGATAGGTAATACTCTCGACTTCAGGCCTTCAAATAAAGTAAAAACACACGAGTTACTTCTACTCCTTAGTCTCTTTACTTTCAACTAAGGAGTGGTGGGACTCATGATGATGCATAAAATGTCCAGACGTTGACTAACGTCTGAAGAGTCAAGATCAGACCTGAAGTCTCTTGGAACGTCTCGGCTTAAGGCAGCAGGACAGCTAAACACCTGATGGTCCACCATACGTTCCCCTAACTGAGAAGTCGGCCAGAAGAAATCAGCTCTGCACTAACCCGCCTTTGGCATGGATAGATCAGCCCTCGGGAACAGACGAATAGGAGCAAGGAGCGAGGAGTTGGAGCAAAGAAGCGGAGCAGAGAAGTAGAGCAGAGAAGCAGAGCTGAACAGAGGAATCTCTCATCTCCAAACAGAATATACCATCATAACAGAGGTTGTCATGCATCAACTCCCTTTTTCATGCTGATTTAACCGGGAGCCAATTTTCAACATCAGCATAACCCAAGTTAGCCCTGTGAAAAATTTTCTGAGTAGTCTCGGAGTTTAGCTAGGCCTTCCCCTTGACCCCTGGTTGTAGCTTTCGCTATTAAGGTTGTTTCGTCGGCTTGAGCACGACTAGTTTAACTAGGACTTCTCCTTGGGACCCCTGGTCGTCGCTTTCGCTATCAGGGTTGTTTCGTCGGCTTGAGCACAACTAGCTTAACTAGGACTCCTCTTTGGGACCCCTGGTCGTCGCTTTCGCTATCAGGGTTGTTTCGTCGGCTTGAGCACAACTAGTTTAACTAAGACTTCTACTTGGGACTCCTGGTCGTCGCTTTCGCTATCAGGCTTGTTTCGTCAGCTTGCGCATGACTAGTTTAACTAGGACTTCTCCTTAGGACCCCTGATTCTTTCTACCAGGGTCGTCCGTTTTACTTGAGCAAAGTCAGTCTTACTACGACTTCTCATTATGGCCCTTGGTCGTTGCTTTCGCTAGCAGGGCTATCCGTTTTGCCGAAGCAGAGTATCTTTAACTATGACTTCTCCTTAGGGCCCTGGTAGTAGCCTTAACTACCAAGGCTTGTCCGTTTTACTTGAGTAAAGGTGAGTTTGACTAGGACTCATCCTTAGGGCCCCTGGTCGTCGCTTCCACTACCAGGGTTGTCCGTTTTGCTTTCGCAAAGTAAGTTTAACTAGGGCTCCTCCTTAGGGCCCTTGGTCGGTTCTTTCGCTGTCAGAGCTGTCCGTTTTGCTTTCGCAAAGTTAGTTTAACTAGGAATCCTCCTTAGGGCCCCTGGTTGTTGCTTTCACTATCAGGGTTGTCCGTTTAGCTTTCGCAAAGTAAGTTTAACTAGGACACCTCCTTATGGACCCTGGTCGTTGTTTTCGCTATCAGGGCTGTCCGTTTTGGTTTCGCCAAGTAAGTTTAATTAGGACTTCTCCTTAGATAATACTTGTTTTTGAAAAGCATTATTTATTGATAGATACTGTAGCTATTGCTACATCATGGCCTACTGGCCTTATAGTAAGATAAATTGAAAGAGGACTGTTCCCCGTACCTGGGCAAGTCATACCTTATTTCTGCGCATCTGCTGGGGGTAGTCGTAAAAGATTCCCTTCTTTCCTCATTCTTGATCTTCCTATCAGGGATCAGATTCCCTTCGATGGTGTTAATGTGGCCTATCACTCCCGAGCGCGTGTTGCCTCTGGGTTCTCCTCTGCTTCGAGGTCTTTTTCCTTTGGGACGGGGTTGTCGGTCTCTATCGTGTCGACGTTCTCCTTTTCAATTCTCGTCGGGATCCTCCCTTGGGGTTCCCGGTCCTTCGTTAAACTTGTGGGTTAACTCCATTGAGGGTCAGTTCGCTCATGCATCCCGCGTCGGCTCCTTGGTGTTCTGGGGTGTCCGCCGTGTTTGGGCTCACCGTTTCGGCGTCACCTGTTGTTCGACCCAAACGTTTTGGGTAACGGGATGGTGGTTGTTTGTCCCTTGGCTCCGATAAGTAAGGGCTCCTAGGTTCTGGGAAAAACTCCGGGTGTTGTGTTCTGATTGACCCTATTCGTTCCTCCGTCTTTGCCTTCTTTCGGGCGGCTTCTGCTTCGCACAGGTTCTCCTGCAGCCTCTTTATTTTTTGTTATTTTCTCAGCTAGTCCATCTCGAGTCGTTCGATTTCGACCAGCCGCTCCTCGACTGTGAGGGGCTCGTCCCGAGACCTCCGAGAGGTGTGTCTGCCAGCGGACATAGTTGCCTGGGAAGCTAATGAAAACGGATAGTTTTGAGATTGAGAGCGAGAGAGTTTGGGTTACCGAACTAATGGTATTGTTGGAGAAATGCCCTCCTTCTAGCGCCAAATGCTGATGTCAAAAAATGGCCTTCCGTTATATCAACATGGAAATAGGAGTTGATGCATGACAACCTCTGTTATGATCGAATATTCAGTGAGTGATTAAGATTCCTTCTTTGGCTCATTGCTCTTGCTCCTCGTTCCTGCTCCTGCTCCTGATCTTAGCTCCAACTCCTAGCTCCTGATTCCTGGGGGAAAACCTGTAAAGGGTTCGAAAACCGCTCCGACGCTCAAAACAGTCAGGGTGTTCTTTGCAATAAAAGATTGAATATTTATTGAACCTTTTGGGGAGCGAGTATGTGTTACTCAGTGGAAGTAGTGATCTTTCTAGTTGAGAGATCGTCCTTTCTAGAAGACGATGGGAGGCCCTTTTATAGGCGATGTTAGGTCGACTGTGATCAGTGGCGTAGGTGAGGAGGTGGCCGTCAAACCGTTTAGGGAAGTTACCCTTTATTAGTATCTAAGGTTTCCCTTAGAGTCTATCTCGTATTTAAGATAACAGGAAGTTTTTATGTTCAAGGATATTCCGTAGATATCCTGCTGAGGTGATAGATCTTTGGGGAGATACTTTCTCTTTGGAGACTCTTGAAGCCCAAAGTTCCTTAAACACTTAAGATCAGTAACCGACTGGGATCCTTTAGGAAAATTCCGGGATTGAGTCGGTAAGCCCGCAACACTGTCCTGCCTCCCTAGTTTAGGGCGTGAAGCAGAGGCTTAGCTGACGTGGACCCCCCTCATCCCTTTAGAGATTCCAGGGTTGATCTGTCTATGCCGAGGGCAAAACAGAGTTGTTACCTCTTAGGTTATCTCAGCCGACCTCCCAGTTAGGGGTGTAGATGGCGGATCGTTGAGGGCTTTAGCTATTCTGCTGCCTTGAGCCGGGTTGACCCGTTGGACTTCACGTCAGTTCTTGACTTCCAAACGCAAGTCAACGTCTAGACAATTTATGCATCATCAAGTTCCATGAAAGATGCAGCTGCAATGAAGTTGCTACATGTGAGTAGTGAACACCACACTTACAAGAAAGATCTAATTGTTCAGGTCAGTGAACTTGTAGTACTTTGTTTTACTCAAATGTTCCTTGCTTTCTCACTTACATATTAAAACATATACAGGGAGCAGAAAATATAAGTAAAATAAGATTATCAAATTCAGTTTCTTATCAAGCATATTAATGAAAATAATGATCAACCGGAAACGAAAACAAAAAGAAGAAAAAACCAAAATATTTTAATTTATTCGTTTGAAATTGTTTCTTACAAATTATATCTGCTATATAACGGATTACTTTATTAGACAAAGGAAACCAAACATGAATATGCATAGATATCCTTGAATTTGTTCCGATGTTGCTTCAGCTGAAAGACCCTTCTGTCTTATTACGTTGCCTGAAGCCGATATGAGATTCCTTGAATTTGTATTGCATTCAACTAAACATGAATATGCAAAGATATCACAAGTTACAAGAGATTCTACAATCAATAGATCATCTATATAAATGGAGTAAGTGGTTTTTGCAGACTTATTAATCTCTTTAATTTTTAAACTCTTAAGCTTCTTATTTTCATATTTGTTAGTTTATAGTACAACTTTTTGCAACTCTGTAGAACCAATTTAGGTATCTATTTGTAAATTTTTTTTCACATTTAGATATGATTTTCACCGTGCCGGAGGCACGAGTTATGCCTAGTTTTTATTTATGTATGTCTTATGACTAACTGCTTGTTTTGGTCCTCAATTATGTTTGCTAGTTTGTTTTCACTTCTATTTTGGATATCCTAAAGCAACAATCATTGTTTGTAGTTTGAAGTTACATATTCTCACGATGATATGCAAAATATAAAATAATCAAAACTCTTAAAAAAATAGCGAACAACATAATAAATGTCAAAAACTCTCGGTTGGAGTGGTTACCAAGTTGGATTTTACCCTCTAAGTTTCGGGTAGTCGGTACGAGACACATATTCTACATTGCATAAATAAAAAACATCATAATAGAATGTTTCAACAAAAAAAACATCATAATAGATAAAGATTTTCCTTGATCGCTCTCAATTGTAGATAGAACATAGTGATGCACGGTAGGCTCAATCTAGTGGATTTACCCGAGTGGTGTTATGTGGTCCTTCTGTAATGAAATGGACTGATTCCTAATTTCAATCCATTTCCCCATATAATTGAGAAATGTGTCTCTCAGGTATGTAACAGATCTATTCGAGTGACCATCTTCAAACTCATTTGTGCAGGTAGGTAAATGGTGTCCACAAGGACATATAAAAATAAATTTCGCTGGACCTTTTCGAGAAAACCAAACTTCTTGTGCAGCCATTTCTAAAAACTGAGAGGAAATTATCACTTGCACAAAAGTTAAAACAATTCCGCCGATCTCTCGTATCCACAACGGGATGCTAGGATTTGAAAGTGGTTTAGAGTTATCAGAAGCTTTGGAGTTGATTTCTTTTATAATAGAGGGTGATGCTAGGGTTTTATTTGAACTCATCTCATCTGTTGATCTAGAGGTGCATTGGCAAATTACGCTTGAAATCACGGCCTACGGTCAAGGGGACAAACAAGACAGTTGGCGATTAGTTAATGCCAAAGACTTCATAACCAGGACTCACTCAATCTAGCGGCGTCAATTCTAAGGTTTTTAGTTTTTTTTTTAGGTACCAAGTAATATACATTGCTATTGTCTAAATATTGGAACCCACCATATTTATTCATGTAAGGTTTTTACTCTTTTTTTTCTTTCATCCATCAATATGTTCGATGTTGTGGATAGTGATGATGGTCTTTTGTAATGAAATGAACACTGAGTCGTCCACATTGAAATTTGACCAATCTCATTTAAACCCTAGTTAGAATATGTCCGTTGGGCTTTCAACAAAAAAAATGTCTGTCGGGGTGGAGGTGAAGTTTGTTAAGGGAATGTTCTCTCTATCCCCAAATCTTTCATACATTCGCTTTCTTAACGTTCTCTCTCTATTTTCTCCATCATTATCATCGTTCCTTTTCACATTTTCTCCATTTTTCAGTTCATTGCCTGGTTGTTAACAAATTAAACCATATTGAATCTTGACTGTCAAGAAATGCTTTCAAGAGTCCAAATTAAACCTAGTTGTTGACTGATTGTTGTTCGGTTCAGACAAAGTAGGCTTCACAACTCATACATAACAAAGGGCTTCTGATCGGACGAGCAAATGATGGCCGAAATCCATTTCCCCTTATCAGTCTGGTACTCTCTGTATCCCCTTTTGCACCTATTTTTCCTTAGCTTGATTCTCTTGATTTGGGTTCTCTCTCCACTTTCTCTTTCTATTTTCTCCATCATCGTTCTTTTTACTTAAGGACGATCAATTTAGTCACATTTCTTACGCATTAAAATCAAGATCCAATAGGTGAAGAACTCATTCGGTTGAACTTATTCATTACCTAGTGAATCTTGATTATCAATTGATTAATGAAAGAAGAAACTGCGGACCAACAAGAAATGCTTTCAAGAGTACCAGACAAACTAGGTTCCACATGGCATGCATAACCAAGGGCTTTTGATCGGACGACCAAATGATGGGCAAACTCCATTTCTCTTATCACTCTGGTACTCTCTGTATCCCCTTCTATACTTATTTTATCCCAAACAGTTTTTGGGTTTATTCATTTGGGTTTTCTGTCCTATTTCCTGATCAATATAGTGATTTGGGTTTCTTGTCCTATTTCCTGATCAATATTGTCTACCAAAGAATGAGGTTGGCTTCCCTTTTAAGTATTGTTGGGTCATGCCCTTAAGCCTTCTTCCATGAACTTCTTGAAGGTACAAAGTTTAGTTTGTGCCCTCCATGTACGTTGTAGATTGCGAATCCATCGTCAAAAATGTTTCTAGGGTTTAAAAGAGTGAAAATGGAAAGGCCGGAATCCTGGAAAGATTTTAGTTTGTACCCTCCACCTACTTACCCCTGACCAAGGATTTTGTTTTGAAAGAGAAATGCGTTGAAGCCAGTCTGCCAAGTGCTTTTGAAGTAAAGGTTTTGTTTATTATGAAAAACACTTCCATTTTCTTTTGTATATGACAGGATAATGCCGGTTTATAGGGTTAAAAAGAGTAATGCTTGAAATTGAGTGTTTTTATCACAGTTCTGTACAATCGGGAGCAAGAGGACAGGTATGACTTATACCGCTGAGATATGAAAGTTAGCATAGTTTTAGAGAAGAAGACCTTGTTAATTGTAATTGGCCTTCAACATATGTGGGTATTGTTGCTGGATTAAGATGGAAATGACCCTTTAAATGTATGTGTCCTGTAAGACTAAAATCACTAATTGACCCCTCCGCAATCCCTGACCCCTCCGCAATCCCCTCTGGACATTGTGCACTAGCACATATCTGCTTCAAGAATCCATGAAAAGTAAAAAATGGAAGAAGCCCTCATTTACCAAGGTGCAACTATTATGATCGAAACAAATATTTCATAATGGTATCATGTCTATGGGTCTTGTTATGCAACTAGGATTAACTTTCCTACGCTTTCCACTTTGTTTTGTTTTTGTTATATGAATCCAATGAGATAAATACTGAAGTTAACGCAACCACCCTTCTGGGTTGCCTGCATGGTTGAACCCCATTATTCATTTCGTTTCTTCTAATTTCAAGTATAATGTTGATAATATTAATTAATCTATGTTTCAGAACCCAGTAACACCGGAAATCTGATTTTTTGAAGTGTATATGTGATGTTATTGAATGCTGTGAGTGGTTGTTGAGGAAATTAATGAAATGTTTTTTTCCTATGCTTTTTGAATTTATACTTAGAAATATCATTCCCCTTTTTAGTGTCCTCCTGAATTTTTTTCTTAGGGTAAGTATTGTATTCTTGTTTATCGTAAAAGCAATGCTAATTGTTGCAACTAACACTTAATTCTAGAAATCATCGACCATCTCTTGTTGATGTTTTCTATCAAGGAATTTGTTACTTAGCTTTGCAAAACAAACAACTTCAGAATCAAATTGCATGTCATAGATTAGTAAGCAGAGAAATATTTTACCTGCGATGATCTATCTTTGATTTTGAGGTAGTATCGTCGAAGAAGTTTTAAGCAACATTTTGAAGAATGCTTTCTTGCATGTTTCGGTGTGATCCCTTTACTTGCTCTTGGAAGAAATTTACTTGCAGGTATTTTGGTGAATCGTCCACAAAACTCCCTAATATCTTTTTCGTATGCGCATATTTACCTTCATTTTGGTAAAAAAAGCGTGCTAGTTATTTTTCTTTTCTCTGTTTCGGATAGGTACTGTGGTATTGTTGCTTTTAAACATGTTGGTAGTGGTTGCACGTGGCACGACGGTTTATGAGAATGGGTAGGTGGACTATGCTTTTCCTCTTTTCCTCCTTTTTTTCTTTTGTATTTTAGGTGATGGTAAGATCTTCTTATGTAGAGAAACTATATGATTCCTATGTAATTAATACTGATTTTGTTGTAGCACCAATACTAGAAGCATGTAATCATTTTCTTTACAAATTCTTTAAAAGCAAGTAGGAAGATTACTGCAAATTCTCTAGACTTATTTTGACTATGCTAAAAAAACATCAAGAGAAAACTTAATTGTAAAGCAGAAGGTCAGGTTTTTGGAATTGAAGAGGATATGTTGGTTCTTCGACATTGGATCTTCGTACGAGGACAAACAAACAGCTGAACTGGTAGCTTTTGATCCAGATTGCCCGTTCGCTGAAAGAAGAGCCAGCAAGAATCGCGTTGCCTTCCTTTATTAGTATTGCTCATTGATGCCCTTACCCCTTCACTGATGGAGTTCTTGACGGTACGGGTTTTAGTTTGTAAGTATTGCTGATGAATGGATCTGTTCTTATTTCAAGATTAGAAGAAACATTTTGTGTTAGAACTGTAAATATCACCATGCAGTAAAGCACTGTGATCAATGACACATTCATTTTTCTGTGTATGACAGGATAATGTTGCTCTCAGGGGCTTAAAAGAGTGGAAAAAGGAAATGTCAAAGTTCTGGACAGAGTGGACAAAGGGTAGCAAGAGAATAAGTATGACATATATCGTAATTCTATATCTTGACTATAACGACCTTTTAACTAAGTGGGTCTTGTTGTGGAATTAGGATTAAATTGCCTTTTCTTTTTTCTGTTACATGAGTCAAACAAGATGGATAATGAAACAATTTAATTCTAACCATACTTCGACACATTAGTCTTTCTTCTGTGTGTAGCTAGCTATTACTGTCTTATTTTATATTTTCTGCAGATCTTATTTTCCAATTTGCAAAAACGTCAGTTTGTGATAAGAATCTTGGTAACTAAGTGTATTCTCTAAGGACGCTCTTCCCATCTTCCTTTTTAGCTTGAAACATTTTCAACAACAATGTAGTCAAGTTCAATATCATTAATTAAGATTTTTTTGAAAATTAGTATCATTAATTAGGATCACTAGGTATCCTTTTGAATTTACTCCATTTTATGATTTACCTTGTTATCGGCTGTTTGCTAATACCACTTTCTTACTCTTTTCTTTGTTTAGTATGAAATGAATACAATGCTAGTTGGTTGAGGGACTGTGGTTGACCTATATTACTGCAGAAGAACTCGTTTTCCTTGAATTCCAAATTAAGTATTGCTCATTTGCTCCTATTTCTTTTGAACTATATTAGCTTTGCAGTGTTAGCAGTTAGAGCTTTGAAGCTTCATGCGTATCTCAACATGGCTTCTGAAAGTAGTATATGAACTATCACTTCATCTTTTATTGCCATAATGCCTGACCCCTTAAAGCTCTTGCTGAGAAGCTTTGTTTCTGTCTCACTTTCTCCCTCGACCCGCCTCTCTACTTTCTCCATTATTATCATCTTAGATAGTTCTTTTACCCAAGGATGATCTCTTTGATAACAGACAAACTAGGTTTCGCATGGCATGTAAACCCAAAGGCTTCCGATCGGACTAGCAAATGATGGCCAACTCAATTTCCCCTTATCAGTTTGGTACTATCTGTATCCCTCTTTTTGATCTATTTTATCCCAAACAATTTTCAGACTCATTGCATCAGATTCGGCTTTGTTGATTTTGGTTTTTATGTCTGAACTTTTTAGCCTGATTCTCTCGAACTCATGCGATTGAAGTTCTTGAAGTTACAGATTTCTGTTCATATGCTATACATGCATCTTGATCAAGATTGTCAACCGATCGATGAAAGAGGTCAGGTTGGCCTCCTTTTTAAGTAGTGTTGATTCATGCCCTTACACCTTCATCGATGACCTTCTCGAAGGTACTGATTTCAGATTACACCCTATACGTTCATTGTAGATTGCAAACCCATCAGGGTAAGTACTGCTGATGGACGACACATGCATTTTTCTGTGAATGACAGGATGCATACCGGGTCTCTAGGGTTTAAAAGATTGGAAAATGGAAATCCCTGAGTCTTGGACTGTGGACAAGGGGAGCAAGAGGATAGGTATGACATATACTGCAGGGCACTGCCATAAAAAGTTTTTCTTAGTTTCAGGGAGTAAGTCCTAATCGGCCTTCTAAATAAATGTTTGGGGTCTTGTAATGCAAGTTGGATTAAATTGCGAACTCTTACGTGTTATTCTACTTTGCTGAATGGGAAAGGTAGATTTATAGCTTTTGTTTTTATCTTATCGATTGATACGTTGTAGTAATATGAATGACTTCATGCACTTACCTCCGACCAAGAATTTATTTTGGGAGCGAAATGCATTGAAGTTTGTATAGTTCATATTTATTTATTGTTAGATACACCTTGTTTTATTCTTCAAAACTTTTAACTTTTGAACATGCCGTTAAACACTTTCATTTTTCATGACAGGACCTATAGGGTTAAAAAGAGTGATGCGCTGAACATCGTGTGCTTTTGTCAGCCCTGGACAACCAGGAGCAAAAGGATAGGTATGACTTATTTCGTAAGCATATGTAATTCAACATATTTTTAGAGTTTTGATAGGTATGACTTATTTAATTAGGCCTTCTATATATGTGGGTTGCTCAATTAAGATTGAAGTGTCCCTGTAAATCTATGTGTTAAGACTAAAAATTACCAATTGTCCCCCTCTGCAGTCCCTCTGGACACTGGGCACTAAAACGTAGCTGATTCAGGGATTCTTGAAAAGTAAAAAGTGGAAAAGACCCTCATTTAGCCTGGTGCAATTATGGTGATCTAAACAAATCTTTCGTAGAGATATTATGTCTATGGAAGATGAAGTTTTTGTGTGTTGCATGTTTATTGTACTTGTTTCTGTGTTTTCTCTTTGACACAGCCATTACAAGTGTTTGGCCTTCAACTAATCGTGGAAGGGTCATGGAGGAAGGAGAGCTGCAGGAATGGAAGGTGGTAGCAACTAAGACCGCCTGACCCGACTCGACATAAGAAACAGGTACCCGAACCTTTCTGAATTCCCACACCTAGCTAAGCTCCCTCACTCAAGCATTCAATCCCAAGTCTATTACTTTTCTTAATACTAAAATCCTACAAAGAAATTTACTAGACTGCGTAGTTTTAAAATCACTTTTGTTGGTTGACTCCGTAGCTTTGAAATCAACTACGATGATCGACGGTTTAGATTTGACATTCAATTGATTATTTACAAATTTTTCTCCTTGCAGCTCTTCCTGAGAAGGTATCTTCTAATTTTGTGGAAATTTTACGGGTCCTATTATGCAACTTGGATTAAATTTCCTTCATTTTTCTTTGTTTCTATTTTATACATCTAGGGAAATGGAATTGTTACTATTTCCCTGTACATCTTACAGCACACTAAAGTTAATCCCATGGTCGCCCTTCTTACTTGCTAACAAGTTGATTCATCGCTTTTCGTTTCATTTCTTTTTTCGTTTCATTTCTTCTTGTCTGCTTGTATAGTCTTGGTAATTTATCTGGTTTCATATTAGGGTCTGACATCTGATTTTTATTTCAAACAAATGTGTTTGTTAAGTCTACACTTCTCATATTAGTAAATGTCCTTTACTAAAATAGTTTTTTCATTGAAAATGGGGTTTGAAGGTGCAAGTTCCAGAAAGATGCATTTGAACCATGTTTTTATGGTTGATTTTCTTATATGCTTGGCCTTCAATAATCAGACTAATGTACAGAATAAGATTGTATACCGTGACTTCTGGTGTAACTTGATATTTGGTAATTTTGCTTTGATGGTATCCGTCAGATTAATAATTCAGGTTTGCTTCCCTTGGTTGCTGTTGGATGCTGACTTATGCTACACAACTATTCGATGTGTTCAACTAAAGGAATCCTGGTATGTTTATGATTGTCCTTCTATATTTCCGATTATAAATGATGTTTGAGGATCTTGAAAACCTGAAATTTGATATTTTCCACGGATAGGATGGACTTGCTGGCAAGTATTGGAATACCATTAGAAAAAGTAGAGATATATCATGACGGTGTCCTCGTACTTGCTTTTGAAATTACTTGCAGCTACAATTTTTACATTTCTCTTTCTTCATAGGTGGATTGGAAACCTAGACTGCCATATGATACGGTTCTTTTATGGTGCTCACATGCATTTCTTCCCTTTTCATGATATTGGTATTTGTATGTTTTTCATGTTATTTATATATTTCTGTAAACCATAGTTCTTTCTTTCAGAACTCAGAATACTGAAAATCTGATATTTTGAAGTGTATATGTGATGTTATTGAATGCTGTGAGTGGTTGCTGAGGAAACTAAGAAAATGTTGTTTCTTTTTTGTATTATATTCTTGTTTTCGGTACAAGTAATGTAAATTGTGCAACACTCATCTAGTTCTAGAAATTATCGACCAGCTATTGTTATATTTTTTTAATTAAGTAATTTGGTTCTTAGATTTAAAAACAAACAACTTTAGACTCAAATTGCATGCTGTAGATTAGTAGGCAGATAAATATTTTACCTGTGATCGTTTGGAGTATTATAGACGCGATATATTATGACGAGTCCTAAACAAATATTTGATTTCGAGGTTTTATCGCATGTTTAGGTGTGAATTCTTTACTTGCTGTTGCAAAATTTTACTTCTAGGCATTTTGGTGAGTCGTCCACAATTCCCTAATATCGTTTTCACATATGCATGTTAGTTTGATACTTGATCTCATAGTTGCCACACAGTTGGTCAATTATCTTACATATCAAGGAATAAGTATAGCGGGTTACTGGTAGAGTTGATAAGGAATCTGGTAGAGTTGATAAGGAATCTGGTAAATGAGGTGAATCAAAATCGTAGTTGTGAAAATTAAAGTGTATTATTTAGTGTCATTGATGTCATTATCCATTAGTTGATCTTTAATTATGTAGACTTTCTCGAAGATTAATTTGAAAAATGACGAGTTCAAAATGTTTTGAGAAGCACAGGTAGCTAGGCAGCACACTTATTTTTCGGTTCAAAATGTGATGGGTTGAAATTGAGATCGGTGATTGAGATATCAAAGTTGATAGAAGAGTAAAAGAATTCAGCCGACGATGGGCGAAATGGTTGATGGACGATTAACGTGAGCAGGTTACCTTTAAAGAGAAATTTACGGCCATCCTAGGCATGCATTACGGATCCCGATCCATTTTAATACTAGATATCCAGCCCTTTTGTTATTTCATTTGTGATAGTTTGAAATGCTCAAATATTTTGAAGAATGCTTTCTTGCATGTTTCGGTGTGATTCCTTTACTTGCTCTTGGAAGAAATTTACTTGCAGGTATTTTGGTGAGTCGTCCACAAAACTCCATAATATCTTTTTCACAGACGCATATTTACCTTCATTTTGGTAGAAAAAGCGTGCTAGTTATTTTTCTTTTCTCTATTTCAGAGAGGTACCGTGGTATTGTTGCTTTTAAACATGTTGGTAGTGGTTGCACGTGGCATGACGGTTTATGAGAATGGGTAGGTGGACTATGCTTTTCCTCATTTTCTCCTTTTTTTTGCATTTTAGGTGTGGTAACATCTTTCTTATGTAGAGAAAATGTATGATTCCTATGTATTTAATACTGATTTTGTTACAGCATGTAATCATTTTCTTTACAAATTCTTTAAAAGCAAGTAGGAAGATTACTGCAAATTCTCTAGACTTATTTTGACTATACTAGAAAAATATCAAGGGAAAACTGAATTGTAAAGCAGAAGGTGAGGTTTCGGGAATTGAAGAGGATATGTTGGTTCTTCGACATTGGATCTCCGTACGAGGACAAACAAACAGCTGAACTGGTAGCTTTTGATCCAGATTGCCCGTTCGTTGAAAGAAGAGCCAGCAAGAATCACGTTGCCTTCCTTTTCAAGTATTGCTGATTGATGCCCTTACCCCTTCACTGATGAAGTTCTTGACGGTACAGATTTTAGTTTGTAACTATTTCTGATGAATGGATCTGTTCTTATTTCAAAATTAGGAGAAACACTTTGTGTTAGAACTGTAAATATCACCATGCAGTAAAGCACTGTGATCAGTGACATTCATTTTTTTGTGTATGACAGGATAATGTTTGTCTCAGGGGCTTAAAAGAGTGGAAAAAGGAAATCTCAAAGTTCTGGACAGAGTGGACAAAGGGTAGCAAGAGAATAGGTATGACATATATCGTAATTCTATATCTTGACTATAACGGCCTTTTAACTAAGTGGGTCTTGTTGTGCAATTAGGATTAAATTGCCTTTCTTTTTTTCTGTTACATGAGTCAAACAAGATGGATAATGAAACAATCTAACTCTAACCATACTTCGACACATTAGTTTTTCTTCTCTGTATAGCTAGCTATTTGTAACACCCCTATTTTCTTGACATACCAAATTGGGTGGAAATAATAAAAGTCTAGGTCAGTTTTGTTTAGATGAAATACTAGTGGGTTTAAAAACCCTATTTCTCTTCACTTTTGAGGAAACCCTATAGAAAAGAAAGAGGGTGCAGCCGCTCCTTAGTGAAGGAAGGAGGAATAAAGAAGAAAAGTGATGGAAATAGATTTCTCAAGTGAGAGAACAAGCCATGATTGTGGTCTTAAAGTCATCTAGGGCGAAAAGAGGTAGATTTCCTATCTCCTAATTTTTTTGTAGGCTCTTTCAATTTATTCCATGATAGGTATAGTATTGTTAATCACAT
>BEHA01050270.1:212680-229082 GCA_002897215.1 Eschscholzia californica subsp. californica | reverse complement strand
GAAACATTTTTAACAACAATGTAGTCAAGTTCAATATCATTAATTAGGATTTTTTTGAAAATTAGTATCGTTAATTAGGATCACTAGGTATCCTTTTGAATTTACTCCAATTTATGATTTAGCTTGGTATCGGTTGTTTTCTAATACCACTTTCTTACTCTTTTCTTTGTTAAGTATGAAATGAATACAATGCTGGTTGGTTGAAGGACTGTGGTTGAGCTATGTTGAATCTTCGATATTGGTCTCCCTAAAAGGATACATACTATAGAAGAACTCGTTTTTCCTTGAATTCCAAATTAAGTATTGCTCATTTGCTCCTATTTCTTTTGAACTATATTAGGTTTGCATTGCAGTTAGAGCTTTGAAGCTTCATGCATATCTCAACATGGCTTCTGAAAGTAGTATATGAACTATCATTTCATCTTTTATTGCAATAGTGCCTGACCCCTTAAAGCTCTTGCTGAGAAGCGTTGTTTCTGTCTCACTTTCTCTCTCTACTCCCCTCTCTACTTTCTCCATTATTATCATCGTAGATAGTTCTTTTACCCAAGGATGATCTCTCTGATAACAGACAAACTAGGTTTCGCATGGCATGTAAAACCAAAGGCTTCTGCACGGACTAGCTAATGATGGCCATTTTCATTTCCCCTTATCAGTTTGGTACTATCTGTATTCCCCATTTGGATCTATTCTATCCCAAACAGTTTTCGGACTAATTACATCAAGATTAGCCCTGGTTGATTTGGGTTTGACGTCTGATTTGATTAGCCTGATTCTCTCGAACTCATGCGGCTGAAGTTCTTGAAGTTACAGAATTCAGTTCATATGCTATACATGCATCTTGATCAAGATTGTCAACCGACCGATGAAAGAAGAGCTAGCAAGAATCAGGTTGGCTTCCTTTTTAAGTATTGTTGATTCATGCCCTTACACCTTCATCGGTGAACTTCTTGAAGGTACTGATTTTAGTTTATACCCTTTACGTACATTGCAGATTGCCAATCCATCAGGGAAAGTATTGCTGATGAATGACACATCCGTTTTTCTGTATATGACAGGATAAAAACAGACCTCTAGGGTTTAAAAGAGTAGCAAGTGGAAATCCCTAAGTCCTGGACCGTGGACAAAGTGGAGCAAGTGGATAGGTATGACATAAACTGTGGGGCACTGACATATAAAGTTGTGCTTAGTTTCAGGGAGTAAGTCCTAATCGGCCTTCTAAATAAATGTTTTGGTCTTGTAATGCAATTAGGATTAAATTGCAAACTCATTGATAGGTTACGTGTTATTCTACTTTTCTGAATGGGAAAGGTAGATTTACAGCTTTTGGTTTTATCTTATCGATTGATATGTTGTAGTAATATGAATGACTTCATCCACTTGCCTCAGACCAAGAATTTAATTTGGGAGCGAAATGCATTGAAGTCAGTTTGCCCTTATCAAGTGATCTTGCAGTGAGTTTGTATAGTTCATATTTATTTATTGTTAGATACACCTTGTTTTATTCTTCAGAACTTTTAATTTTTGAACATGCCGTTAAACACTTTCATTTTTCATGACAGGACCTATAGGGTTAAAAAGAGTGATGCGCTAAACATCGTGTGCGTTTGTCAGAGTCCTTGACAACCAGGAGCAGAAGGATAGGTATGACTTATTCCCTAAGCATATGTAATTCAACATATTTTTAGAGTTTTGATAGGTATGACTTATTTAATTAGGACTTTTATATATGCGGGTTGCTCAATTAAGATTGAAGTGGCCCTGTAAATCTATGTGTTAAGACTAAAAATCACCAATTGACCCCTCTGCAGTCCCTCTGGACACTGGGCACTAAAACGTAGTTGATTCAGGAATTCTTGAAAAGTAAAAAATGGAAGAGACCCTTATTTAGCCTGGTGCAAATATTTCGTAGTGATATTATGTCTATGGAAGATGAAGTTTTTGTGTGTTGCATGTTTATTATACTTGTTTCTGTGTTTTCTCTCTGCCACAGCCATTACAATTTACAATTGTTTGGCTTTCTCCAAGACTTGTTTTTTTCTTCTTACTGAGACTCGGTTACTATCATTCTTACTTAACACGTGCATTCACTCACTCAAGCATGCAATCACAAGTCTATTGCTTTTCTTAACACTAAAATCCTACAAAGAAATTTACTGCACAGCGTAGTTTGAAAATCACTTTTGTTGGTTGATTGCGTAGCTTTGAAATCAACGACGATGATCGACGGTTTAGATTTTACATTCAATTGATTGTTGAAAAATCTGTCTCCCTGCGGCTCTTCCTGAGAAGGTATCTTCTAATTTTGTGGAATTTTTTTTTTGAAACTTGGATTAAATTGCCTTCATTTTTCTTTGTTTCTATTTTATACATCCACGGAAATGGAACTGTTACTATTTCCTTGTGCATCCTAAAGTTAATACAATGGTCGCCCTTCTTAGCAAGTTGATTCCTCACTTTTCGTTTCATTTCTTCTTGTGTGCTTGTATAAGCTTGGTAATTTATCTGCTTTCAAATCCCAATAGCACTGAATATGGCAGAGCAATTTCATATTAGGGATTGAAATTTGATTTTTATTGCAAGCAAATGTGTTTGTTAAGTCTACACTGCTCATATTAGTAAATGTCCTTTACTAAAATAGTATTTTTCATTGAAAATGGGGTTTAAAGGTGCAAGTTCCAGAAAGATGCATTTGAATCAGGTTTTTATGGTTGATTTTCTTATATGCTTGGCCTTGAATAATCAGACTGATGTACATGATATTTGCTAATTTTGCTTTTATGGTATCCGTCTGATTAATAATTCAGGTTTGCTTCCCTGGGTTGTTGGATCCTGACTTATGCTTCACAACTACTGGATGTTCAACTAAAGGAATCCTGGTATGTTTATGACGGTGTCCTTGTACTTGCTTTTGAAATTAGTAGCAGCTACAATTTTTACATTTCTCTTTCTTCATAGGTGGATTGGAAACCTAGACTGCCATATGATATGGTTCTTTTATGGTGGTCACATGCATTTCGTCCCTTTTCATGATATTGGTACTTGTATATTTTTCATGTTATTCATATATTTCTGTAAACCATAGTTTTGTCTTTCAGAACTCAGATATTTTTCATGCATTTCGTCCCTTTTCATGATATTGGTACTTGTATATTTTTCAGCTATTGCACAAACAACTTTAGAATTAGGTTGCATGTTGTAGATTACTAAGCAGATAGATATTTTACCTGTGATCATTTAGAGTATTATAGAGGCGATACATTATGCCGAGTCCTAAACAAATACTTGATTTTGAGGTTTTATCGTCAAAGAAGTTTAAGGACATTTTGAAGAATGCTTTATTGCATGTTTAGGTGTGAATCCTTTCCTTGCGGTTGCAAGAAATTTACTTCTAGGCATTTTGGTGAGTCATCCACAACTCCCTAATATCTTTTTCACATATACATATGTAATTTCATTTTGGTAGAAAAGGCGTGTTATTCATTTTTCTTTTCTTTGTTTAAAAGAGAGGTAGTGTGGTATTGTACTTTAGAACATGTTAGAACTTAGAAGTGGGCACACGTGGCACGATGGTTTATGAGAATAGGTAGAGAAAATGCAGTATTCCTACATAATTAACATTGTTTCTTCACTCAAGTTATATTTCTGCTAAATGGTTGAACTTGGGCACACTATAGCTAATGTATGGTTCCTCCTTTTTATAACTTGTCTTCTAGCCAATGAGTTCTTATTAGCTTATAATAACTCATTAGCTAAAAGACAAGTTTTTGCTTGTACTCACCTAAAATCTCATATTGTACCTGCCTCTGGAGTTGTAGCAGAACTGAAGGAGCGCGTATATCATGTTCCACATAGTTTCTCTTTTATCATAATGTAATATATAGTAACAAATTACTCAGTTGCAATAACTTTATGTCAGAGAATGAGTCTCTATGTTTTTTTTAGTTTTCAAAATATCTGCGATTGTTGTGCCACCAATATTAGAAGCACGTAGTAGGATCAATTTCTGCACAAATTCTTTAGAAGCAAGTAGGAAGATCGCTTTTTCTGCAAATTCTGACTTATCTTACGCCTTCATCGATGAAGTTCTTGACGGTACGATTTTAGTTTTTAACTATTCCTGATGAATGGATCGGTTCTTATTTTAAAAATAGAACAAATACTTTGTTAGAACTGTAAATGTAACCATGCAGTAAAAATCTGTGATCAACGACGAATCCATTTTTCTGTAAATGGCGGGATAATGTGCTTCTGGTTGTGAAATTAGGATTAAATTGCCTTTCTTTTTTTCCTGTTATATAAGTCGAACGGGGTGGATACTGAAGTTAATACGGACGTCACACTTCTGGCTTGGTGGTAAGGTTGATTTCCCGACTTTCATTTTGTTTCTTCTAATATTCTATTATAGTATTGATGATTAATGTGTTTGTCAGAACTTAATAACATGAGAAGTCTGATTATTTGAAGTTTATATGTGCTGCTTTTGAATACAAGTTGTGAACTTTTTTTGTGCCTTTAGAATTTACACGTAGAAATATCATTCCTCTTTTGAGTGTCTTCTTGGAATTTTATTCTTCAAAAGGTATTATATTCTCGTTTCCCGTCAAAGGAATGGAAATTGTTGCAACTTACATTCAGCTCTAGAAATCATCGACCATCTTTTGCTGAAGTTTTCTATCAAGGTATCTGTTACTTAACATGCTTATGGAGCTTAAGGCAAGAAATTTATGAAGCTTTCTTGATGAATGATTTGTTGCATGTTTCTTTGTGAATCCTTTACTTGCTCTTGCAAGAAATTTATGCAGCTTGTGGGATTCTTGCGAATCATCCACATAACTCCCTAATATCTTTTTCACATATAGATATTTACCTCATTTTGGTAGAAAAGGTGCGCTAGTTATTTTTATTTGCTTTGTTTCAGAGAGAGATGTGGTATTGCTACTTCAGAACATGTTAGAAACTTAGAAGTGGCTGCGAGTGGCACAAAGGTTACTTGGAATAGGTATATCATTTTCCTCTGTTTCTCCACAATTGCTGCACAACTAGAGGAACAAGTAAATAATTTTTCACACTGCTAGACTGTGATGGGAAAACTATAATGGGATAGTGAATTGTAAATCAGAAGGTGAGGTTTGGGGAAGTGAAGAGGATACATTGATTCTTCAACATTGGGTCTCTCTAAGAGGACAATTACACTGCTGAACTGGTAACTTGTGAACTAGTTTTTCCTTTCAGCATATATTAACTGTTCTTTCAACAAAAAAACCCGTATTAACTGTTGCTGCTAGTCTTATGAGGTATACAAGGTTTACAATTCGTTTTTACTTTAAGCCCGAAGGGCTTTGAAGCTTGAAGTGTTCCTGAACCTGGCTTCTGTTTTGAAAGTGGTATACGAATGGAATACTTTTTTCATCTCTTGTTGCATACTTGCATTAGTACCTCTTTATACGTATATACTATTGGTGCAAGCAAGTTTACCCGTGCACACCTCCTTATAAACGTATCCTGTCACATGCCCACACCTGTTCGCTATCAACATAGAAACAAAGAAATTAGAAGGTATGGTTTTTTAGCTTGTTAGTTTGATAACTTGATCTCATTGTAGCTATACAATTGGTCAATTATCTTACATATCAAGGAGTACAGCTGGTTACTGGTAGAGTTGATAAGGAATCTGGTAAATGAGGTGAATCAAAATCGTAGTTATAAAAATGCAGTGCAAACTAGGACGTTGTGTACTGTTGAGTGTCCTCAACTACGGTTTGGAATGTTTTGAGAAGCACGGATAGCTAGGTAGCACACGTATTTTTCGGTTCAAAATGTGATGGGTTGAAATTGAGATCGGTGATTGAGATATCAAAGTTGATAGAAGAGTAAAAGAATTCAGCCGACCATGGGCGAAATAGTTGATGGACGACTAACGCGAGTTGTTCACTTTTAAAGAGAAATGGACGACCATCCTGGGCATCCATTACCTATTCCGTTCCATTTTCATACGAGATATCCAGATCCCGTGTGTTTAAACTTCTTAAAATTCCAGATTTCAGGTTGTACGTTGATCATACATTACAATTAGTTTAACAATTTAAACCTGGTGACACTTGATCGAGATTGTCAATCGATCAATGAAAGAAAAAAGGAGACTGTTGCCAAAATAAAGTTGCCTTTCTTGGTAAGAATTGTTGATCTCTCTCAACGCCCACGCGCCTTCAAAACTAAATTAGTTGTGGACATATATACATATATATATGTATATATATATATATAGATAGATAGATAGATAATGCGCCTTCAAAACTAAATTAGTTGTGGATATATTGAAGTCTTCAATATTTAACTTTTTCTGTTAATTAGGTCTATTCTATGCGTATGAGAAGGTGGCTCGATTGGATCTAGGTTAGATTACTTTCTTATTTCACTCAAATGTCTCTCATACTGTTCGTTAATCTTGGTTTATCTTCGACTTTGTTAACCAAATAACGTTGAAGTTTTTCACGTTCAGAAATCAAGTGCTTTTGCCATCCTTGACAAAAGGGAGCAAGCGAATAGGTTGGAAATGTACGACTGGCATATAAAATTTTGCTTAGTTTCAGGAAAAAGACCTTGTATAAGCCTATTAAATGTGTGTATCTTGGTTTTCATTAGGATTAAATTATCCTTTAAATTTTCGAGTCACCTCAAATTAAAAACAAACGTTCGGCCTGTTTTTGAACCACATTCATGGTTCTTATCCATATTTCAAAGGTTTTTGTTTTTAATTTAATGCTTGCTAACTAACCATCTGCAAAACCTTGCTGGACATTATGGTCGACAATGTTTAAAAAGGCGCATAAGATGCGCATCGAGGCGTACGCCTCGAGGCAAAATATAGGTGTACCACATCAAAACTTACGCCTCGATGTTGAAGTAACTTTCATTGTTTTTTAGGGTAGAAGTGACCGAAATCATTCATATCCTTTTACATTACTATTAAAAAATTAATTTTCTGTAGTACTACAAATAAATTCAATAAGATCTACTATTAATTGAAGAAAATTTTGTAACTATATCAAAATATATGAGATTGAAGCTACGCCTCTTTACCGCCTCGAGGCACTGCCTCGCATTGTCAAAGAAAAACACATCAAGGCGAAAAAACGCTTTTTTAAACATTGATGGTCGAAACAAAAATTTAGAAGGGAAATCTTGTTTATGGAGCTTTTGATCATGTTGAAGTGGTAATAAACTCAGTATGTATCTTGTATTTCTATATTGTAAGCTTAACGTCACTGGTGATTTTGTGTTCTGGGTTGATCCTCAAGTTTTTCGATTATTATTTTATGGAGAGTCAATAACCCCTCATCCAGTAGGTTTTCATTAGCTTTTCTTCAGAATCCTCACTGGTTGAAGACGTTAAACTTAGCGCTTTTTGGGAGGCAACCCAAATATAAGACATTCGAATCTGATAATATCCTTCCCTCATTCCATTATTTTTGCATAGTCTTCAGAACATTGAGGACAATGTTCGGTTTAAGTTTGGACATGGGGATTGAATTTTTGTCCTTCATTTCAAAAATTAAAAAGGGTCAAATTTTTAATTTTCTAGATTTGTGAATCTAGTTATTTTTGCTTGTTAATAGTTATAAAGTCTAGTTGGTTAGACTGCCTATTTGCTAAGGGTTTGCTCATGAAAATTGAGTCTTGAAATTGTTTGTGCACCGGCCATGTGAGTATTAGATAGGTGAAGAGTAGACACTTTTGAGAGAACCTGATTAATCATTAATGGAGACTTAACCCGTGTGAGATTCTGAGCCTTTCTTTTAGCTTTGAGTGATCTCTTCTGCATTAATTCCGAGTAGAATGAAGAGCTACTCAACCTCGCAATACTAAAAAGAACTCAGATGATCTCCTGAGTTTAAATTTCACAACCATTAGGGGTATCATCAGGAATGCAAACCTTTCTCTTGTAGTCTGAGAAACTTGATAACTGTGACAACTAGAGGAAAATAGGAACTCCATCTACCAGTTAGAATCCTGAGAATAAGGCATGAAAGTGAAAATAAAAAGAATTGAACTCAAGGAGGGAGTAGTCAAGTCAAAATAGATGTCAAAGTCAAAGTCAAAAGAAAAAAAAAAAAAAATGAAAAGTGTTTGTTTGATTTAAGTATTTATCCCTTGAAAAAGTACTTGAAGTGAAGATTTGAAGACATCAAGTTCTCAGGAGTTCTAGTCCATCTTTAGTGTCTATTGACCTCTAGGAAACACGGTTAGAAAGTAGATCAGGTGAGAAGAATAGGTTAGGTTCTCCATCCCGTATTAGTGGTTGTTTCCTTTCAACGAGATCAGTCGTCCATCATAAATTCTAGTCCCATCTTTTGTAATGTGTTAAGTATTCTTTCATACTCGTACTCACACATTGAGTGAACCAACTCTGAGTGATTTGAATTTTTGAGTGTATGACCGTGAGGCAACAGTCGAGCCGAAATGTATTAAGACGGTAATCGAGGTCTTGTCTGTTCAGAACCGAAATGATATTCACAATGGCGGGTCACGTGCACATAGAGTCTTGATTACTAGTGAATGGACTTTTAGCTTTTGGATGGTTTGATTGACTTAGATTGCATTTCTATTAACCTTCAAAAATCTTTTGGATAAACAATTCCGGATCATGTATTTCTGACACCCTTCTTGATTTTTGAAATGTTGAATTTTGTGGGTAGATTCACTGCAAACCCTCACGAGACCACACTCGTCCTCTAGGGGTAACTTAGGGGTTCAACGACATGTTGCACGTGCTAAGTGCAATCGTGATTCCCTACGAAAATGGTGAATTAGGTTTAGTTTTATTTTTCTGTTTTGTTCGAGGACTAGCAAAATCTAAGTTTGGGGATGTTTGATGAGACATGAAAATGTCCCATCTGAGTCTCTTAATTTGGACAAGTTAGTCTATCTAGGGCAGTTACTCTCATGAATTACTCCTTTTTCTACTCAGGTACCTTTTTCAGAGTTATGTGTGCAAAACGGATAAAAGTCGGAGAAAATGCAGACTATGGGTATTTTGGTCAGTTTGTGATTCTGATTTCATGGTCAAGATTAGTGCTTGGATGGAAAGTAGAGTCCAAGACGAACCCGTAAGCGAAAACGGAAGTCAAATCGGAGTCCGGATGAGTAAAATAGAGCGAGTCAAAGTTCGGGTCAAATTCAGTGGACCAAAAGACAATAAAGACACGTGGCGCGCATCCAGCAAGTAATCGGACGGACTGGAGAAGTCGCGGGCCACATTTGGTTACAGCAGAGGTAACCGAGCTAACGGAGTAACACGGGAGTATCTAACGGACGCGATTTAATCAAGAAGCGTGGCAACGGATTAAGACTTGAGCCGCAACCCTTTTTGACCAGCCGCGAAGCACTGGAACAGGAGCTTATAACCTCCTTAACAGCCATCGTCTTCTTCTTTCTTTTTTCCTTGTTTCTAAAAACAGAGGACCGACTGAAAACAAAAATAGAAGGAGAGAGAGAAAAGGAAACAACCGACTGATGGAACCGACTTGTAGATGCTTGAGGAGCAAGAAGGAGAGCTTTTTGATTCTATAAAAGAAGAGAGAATACAGAGGAGAAATCATCCTCGGCCATTGAAGCAAACCCGAGCTAGAGAGAGAAAGTGAGTTAGAGAGTTTTCTGTTTCTTTTTCTTCTTCTTCTGATTCTTCTCTTTGTGAAAGAGAGAAGGTTAGATTGAAAGAGTTAAGAGATACTGTAGAGAGAGAGAGGGAGATTTTGAATTAATAAAATCGAGCTTTTAAATCTTTTTTTCTTCTTCTTTCTTTGTCTGGTTCGGTTAAAGAGAGAAAGATAGAGTTATACTATTATAGAGAGAGAAAGAGAAAGGTTAGAGTGAGAAAGAAAGAGAAAACAGTAGAGAGAGAGAGAAATCAGTTGAGGAAAATAATTTTCCCACAGACAAATAGTTTCCGAGAAGACGAGAAAACTATGTTCCCTAAGGGTCTGTTTGGCTACACAGAGGGAAATTTAGTGAAAAAAGGTGTTTTCTTCTCCAATTCTTTTTCTTTCTTTATTGTTATTATTTTTCTTCTCTTTAATCATTATTATGCTCTCATCCATCATGAGTAACTAACTTTCCCGATCTAGGGTTAAGGTTAAGCTTTAGTTTTGTGTGATTTTCTGACTTAATCACTTTTAAGTACTTAAACACTTTAATTTCTTTGCGTATATTTCTCGATAACCCCTTTCATTAGTTATACTTATGTTTGATGGTTCATATTTAGACATTAGGTCTTTAATGTTTCATGCTTACGTTTGATATCTAATAGTTAGAGTACCCGTGATTTTATGTACCGAAATTGAAAGTTTTAAAGTAAGTGTTTTGAAAAGTCAAAATCATCCGAGGTTGGTTATTCTTCCTTGAGTTATATAAGGAGAAGATCTGAATTGCATAAGTTAGATGTCATATTTGCTAAAGTGGATCCTGAAACCCTAGATTCTCTCTTCTCATAAGTTTCCCGATTATCAACTTTTTATTGTTTCTGTTTTAGTTATTTCACTTTAAAACAATCTTTAAAAGAAAAATCACCATAGATACAAGTTTTAGAATAGATTATACTTAGTCCCAGAGGATTCGATCCCGGTCTTATCGGGTTTTACTACTTGACGCCCTTATACTTGCGGGTGTACCCTTTTGGGCACATCAAAATGCTGATGTCGAAAATTGGCTCCCGGTTAAATCAGCATGAAAAAAGGAGTTGATGCATGACAACCTCCGTTATGATGGTATATTCTGTTTGGAGATGAGAGATTCCTCTGTTCAGCTTTGCTTCTCTGCTCTGCTCCTTTGCTCCAGCTCCTCTCTCCTTGCTCCTGTTCATCTGTTCCCGAGGAGGGAAAACTTGCAAAGGGTTCGAAAACCACTCTGACGCTCAAGACAGTCAGGCTGCTCTTTGCAGTAAAAGAATGAATATTGATCGATCCTTTTGGGGGGCGAGTTGGGGGAACTCTAAGTATGGGGTGATCTTTTCTGGAGTGAAGAGATCGTGTCCTGTGAAGGACGAAGGGGGGGCCTTTTATAGGCGAAGTTAAACTGACTGTGGTTAGTGGCGGTGGTGAGGCGGTGGCCGTCAAACCTTAAGGGAAGTTGTCTCTTTTGCGTATCTAGGGTTTCTCTTCGAGTCTATCCCGGATCTTTGATAAGTGAAAGTTCCTAAGTTCAAGGATACTTTGTATATATCTTGCTGGAGTGATAGACTTTAAAGGAGAAATTTCCTCTTCTAAATACGTGGAGTCCAACCGGGCTTAAACACTTCAAGATGTGAGGCCGACTGAGATCTTTCTAGAAAGTCCTGGATTAAGTCATTAGGTCGCGCAGCGCTGATATCTCCCCAGTTCTGGGCGTAAGATATGGGCCGAACCTGTGGAGACCCCCTTTATTCCTTTTAAGATCCCAGGGCTAATCTATCCATACCAAGGGCGTTGAGTGTAGAGCTGACTTCTTCTGGCCGACCTCCCAGTTAGGGGAACGTATGGTGGAACATCAGGTGTTTAGCTGTCCTGCTGCCTTAAGCCGAGTCATTCCAAGAGACTTCAGGTCTGATCTTGACTCTTCATACGTTAGTCAACGTCTGGACATTTTATGCATCATCAGTGGTATTTGCAATTTCCATACGGATGACAACGTAGCTGATCTGTTTACTAAACCTTTACCTCAACCCAAACACTGTGAGGGTAAGAAATCGCGGGTGAAGAAGTCAGTTGGACCGAGCCGTTAATCGGATGTCGAACCTGCACCTGCTAATATTTTTGCAGGCACCGACGACGTCTTTGGGCTTAACGTGTGACAAAAGGGACAGGAGCACACGTGACCGTAAGTCCCTTGGGACACTGGGATGGTGCCGGCCTAAGGGGGCTCTGACGGTCAAGTCAGTAAGCTTGCAAGAGAAATAATATATATGTGGGTATCAACCTTGGAATGTTACCGTTGGTTGGATAATGATCGGAGTTTAGGCACATCTCGTAGAGTGGCCGGAGCTCGCTCTCTACGGATTGACTTACTTGGTTGGAGAGAGACAACCTATGAGGTCTGTCCTTGAGTAAGGCTGCCCTGGTGAGGTATGCCTTGGTCGAGGGTATGAACCGTAAATAAAATGGTAAGCTTTAAGGTCTGACCTTATAATATTCACGTGGGTGAAATATGGAAGGCCTGACTTCTAGGATAGATAAAGTAGCTTGCCTACTTTGATCGTCCGGGGAGATAATGGTAGGTCGCCCTTGATAATACGGTTGTCTGGTTGCCTAAGGGTGAGAGAAAGGAATGGTCGTCTAGTCGTCTAGGAGAGAGAAAGGAACGGTCATCTGATCGTCCAAGAGAGAGAAAGTAATGGTCGCCCTTCCTTGGTCATCTGGTCGACCAAGAGAGAGAAAATAGGTGTTTGCTACCACAAGGCCCTGTACTTGATAAGATAACCCTTTACTTGGTAAGATCTTGTATATGGATGCAGTAATAGTACTTATCTGAGAGAAAGGAAGCAGGACTATACGATGAGGCGGGATTCTCTCAAAGAGCAAGACTTTATTAGAGAGAAAGTGAGTTGATGATACTTTGTATAAGATAGAAAGTAATGGGATTTGCTGAATGCTAGATAATCCCATGTTTAAGTCGGAAATTGGATGCCGCATATCGTCTTCCTGTCGATCCTTTTATAGTGTTGGTGGTCGACCGTCACCTGGTGTGAGCTGTCGTCTTCAATGTGGTAACGCATAGAGTTGTCACCATTAATATAGATATTGTAACCCCCTTTTTTTTATGAGATATTGTAACCCCGTAGCAGGTATATTCAGGATCCTCAATGATTGTAACGGCTTCCAACGGATATACCTAGGGAGGTCTGCTGAGGAAGTGAGGGCAGACCTCTTTACCTTGGGCTGGATGTGCTGCTTTACTTTGGCGTTGCTTCGGGGTGTCCGAAGATAAATGGGTCGGGCCCATTAACTCATGGGTTTGGTCACTGTACCAGCCCATTATTGGTAGATTTCTAGGGGCGCTCCTGGTGACATATTTTTGCCCATACAATTTGTCCCCAACTCTTTAAGTTGACGCAGTGCGGAAACTTAGAGAGTAGTTTAAAGTCGTATATGTTGGCTCGTAGTTTGGTTTTGCTGCATTCATAGCACAATCTGTGTCATGTGGGGACTTGTCTGCGAATAGTGTCACATGTATCAAGCTAATTTGGATAGCTCCGTAGAAGAGATATCGGGGTGATCTGATAAAATTCAAGTGTTTTTGGTTCTCTGAATTACCGGTTGACGGTTTGTTAATCGATGTTTGAGTTAATGAACACAATCGATTTTTGGATCGCATCATAAGTATTGCAATATGCTCTCAGGAAGATATTGAAATAATTAACACAAAGAATAAACATGCAACGTACATTGCTAAAGTTGGTAGTTTTAAATAAGCAACATACTAGCTTTGAGGAGTGAAGCTTTGAGGAGTGAAGTTTATGAGGGAAAGGTGCACGTGGGTCCCAACTATTAAATGCTAACATTTACTCCCTCAGTCCCAAATTGAATGACCTAATTTCTATTTTTGGTTGTTCCATTTTAATGTCCTATTTCTAAAAATAAAAATAAAAAATTTCGCTCTTTCCAATAATACCCATTACTATAAATTTAGTGACAACTTTATTCAAAAGTAAGTTCAACTTTTTCATTGTAAATTAAAAAGGTTAATGAGGATACAATTGGAAAATCCATGTTATTTTGTAAAGTCAAACTCTAATTAATGATGTTCCCTTAAAAAGTTGGGGTTTTAAAATAGGTCATTCTTTTTTAGCACGAGGGAGTACTAATTTCTTAGCCATTAGTTTGACCATGGTATGAGTAGTGTGAATTGGATGGTGGATCCTCCCTTGTCACCATGCATTCATTCTCAAGTGGGTGAACGAACCGACTACAAAGTTAGTTCGTTTGACTCGGGGAGAGTTATTTGAAGCGAGAGAGGGTCTGATATGACGTCACGGTAGGCGATTTTTCCCTCTTTCCTTTTCACTCAAACCCTAGTAATCCAACACCTAAATCGCACCCAAATTCCACAAAATAAATCATACCCGCAATCAAATCCTGAATTTCTCACCATCAACCTTAATCTATCCCTCTCTTTGCCTGAATGAATTTCAACCACATCGACGCATGTGCTGAGTAGGTGAAATCTGATCTGATAAAAAGGGAACCAGCAACTAGGTTACCATAAAAACACATCAACATCTTGAAAAAGATTGATTTCATTTGTCAACAGGGAAGAAAAATGGTCAAGAACAACTAAACCCAACTCCATCATGGATCTCAAAAAGCAGGAAAGTTTACTTCTTTATCTTACTTTTCTTTTAATATTTCTTTAGTTTCCTTGTTAATCACATCTATCCTTGTGTTGCTGCTTCATTGGCTTAGTTTACTCATCACATCTTGATGCGTTTCCCCGACAGCGTGAGTATGGAGTGAATGTAAAATCGTAACAGGTAACTAGGAAGATCCGGATCACCACACTTTGATAAAGTTGCCACCACAAAGTGATAAAGAAACCAGTTGAGCTAACACCACACCTGGATAAAGTTTCCACCACCAGATGATAAAGACGCTCGAAATCCACCACCAATGGCTTTTCCAAAACCAGAGGATAAAGGAGTTGATCTAAACAGATCCAAAGTCACAAAGACTCAATAATTTCCAATTCAATATTCTATGATTTCTTTCATTCATAATAAGCCTCATTATATAGAGGAGAATACATTAAATGGGGAAATAAAAGCTAGTCTAAATGCATAGAAACTAGATACATTGGAAACAGCTTAGTTTAAATGCATGAATATAGAAAGACTAGACTAAACTTAATAATGATTAATAAAACGAAAATGACTCTTCAAGTCTTCGAGAATCTTTTTTAAAGACCATAATTATCCATTTGATTAGTCCAACTTCAGTAAAGTAACGCTCGAACCCCGGGTAGGAATATCGTCGTATCCCAGCGCTGCTTGTTCCAGATCTGTTTCGTGATCCAGAGCTGTTTGGGTCAACTCGGGTTGATCTAGCTCCGATGCTCCCGCATCAGACTCTCCGGGTTGGAAAGGATTTGTCCTCAAATCTGATAGCTCCTCATCTTCAAAATATGGAGAAAGATCACCTACATTGAATGTAGCCGAAACACCATAGTCACCTGGAAGCTCTAGTTTGTAAGCGTTATCACCAATTTTCTCAAGTATCTCAAAAGGACCTTCTGCTCTTGGCATCAGCTTCGACTTGCGTTTGTTTGGAAACCTCTCCTTTCTTAGGTGTAACCAGACCAGATTACCTGGTTCAAAGGACTTAGCACGTCTATTTTTGTTGGCCTTTTTCTTGTACTTCTCATTGGCTCTTTCAATTTCTGCCCGAACATTCTCATGAAGCTTCTTCATTATAGTTACCCTTTCTTTTCCTTCAAAGTCTGCCTTAAACCAAAAGGTAGTGAAATCAAATCAATAGGAGTAAGTGGATTAAGACCATACACAATCTCAAAAGGCGAAAGTTTTGTCGTGTATCTTATTGACCTATTACAAGCAAACTCAGCTTGAGCTAGCTTTAGATCCCATTCCTTCAAGTTCTTCTTTATCAAGCCTCTCAAAAGAGTAGTTAAGGTTCTGTTTGTCACCTCTGTTTGACCATCAATTTGTGGATGACAAGAAGTACTAAAAAGGAGTTTAGTTCCAAGTAATCTCCACAAAGTCTTCCAGAAATAGCTCAGGAACTTTGAATCACGGTCGAACACAATAGTCTTAGGAATACCATGAAGACGTACGATCTCCTTAAAATACAAGTCAGCAACCATACCAGCATCATCAGTTTTGTGACAAGGAATAAAATGTGTCATTTTGCTGAACCTATCAACTACCACCATGATAGAATGTTTTCCCCTCTGAGTTCTCGGTAGTCCCACAATAAAATCCATGCTGACATCATCCCAGGGCTGGATTGGAACAGGTAAAGGTGTGTACAGACCTGGTTGGAAATGACTTTTCATTCTTTAACACGTGGCACATTGTTCTATGATTGAATGAACATCTCGTACCATCTTGGGCCAGAAGAAATGCTCCTGAAGCATGTCCATTGTTTTGTTGATCCCAAAATGACCAGACAGACCTCCGCCATGTGGTTCATGAATCAGCAACTCTCGAACAGAACTCCTTGGCACGCAGAGCTGGTTTCCTTTAAAAATAAATCCATCTTGCAAATGGTACCGATTTGTAACTCCCTTCTGTAGGGATTTATACCCTTCTACTAGTGTTTATAGCGGAAATATGACATCTAATGTCTACACTTGTATTCCCAGGATCACATGCAAAACTAGTAATTAATCTAATGGAGATAGTAGATTACCTTAATCG
>BEHA01050270.1:155408-184332 GCA_002897215.1 Eschscholzia californica subsp. californica | reverse complement strand
GGGGGGGGGTGTAATTGGATTGGGACTTTCGTGGACATTTGAGAGTCCGCGAAAGTCCGAGGCATTCAAATCCAGACATTTGAGAGTCCACGAAAGTCTGAGGCATTCAAATCAAGACATTAGAGAGTCCACGAAAGTCTGAGGCATTCAAATCCAGACATTTGAGAGTCTATGAAAGTCTGAGGCATTCGATTGTCTTCCGAAATGTCCCAGACTTTGGTAGACTTCATAGTTTGATGGATTTTGTGTGGGATTTGGGACAAATTTGAAAGCCAAAATGTCTTTCAAAAAATAAGAGACATTTGAAGTCCATCATGTGATCAAACAACAATAATAATATTAAAATAATAAATGTCTACCAAATGTCCACAAATATTCACAGATGTCTACGAAAGTCGAAAAATATATATTTGAAATGTTAGTATAAATATATTATTCCATGAGATTAAATAATAATAATAATATTAAATAATAAATGTCTACCAAATGTCCACAAATATTCACAGATGTCTACGAAAGTTGAAAAAAATATATATTTGAAATGTTAGTATATATTTTTTGTGATTAAACAATAATATTAAATATATTATTTCATGTGATTAAACGATAATAATAATATTAAAATAATAAATGTCTACCAAATGTCCACAAATGTCCACAAATATTCACAGATGCCTACGAAAGTCGAAAAATATATATTTGAAATGTTAGAGTAAATATATTATTTCATGTGATTAAACAATAATAATAATATTAAAATAATAAATGTCTACCAAATGTCCACAAATTTTCGCAGATGTCTACGAAAGTAAAAAAATATATATATTTGAAATGTTAGTATAAATATATTATTTCATGTGATTAAACAATAATAATATTAAAATAATAAATGTCTATCCCCAGGACATTTTGTCTATGGATCAAATGTCTTGAAACGTCTATAAAGACATTTTGTCTATAAACTCAATGTCTTGAAAATGTCTATGAACATGTTGTCTATAAAAAGTCATCTGAAATGTCTTGAAATGTCTACGGAACATTTTGTCTATGAAAGTCTGTGAAAGTCCCAATCCACTACCCCCTCTAGACTCTGAATCAACTTTGTGAGGGACCAAAAGGGCGAATTGTTAACAATCTTTTGATTTAATACTGTTGAAAGTCTAAGGAAACATCAAATGACCGCATAGCGCAGTGGATTAGCGCGTTTGACTTCGGATCAAAAGGTCGTGGGTTCGACTCCCACTGTGGTCGTTCATTTTAACTTTTTTACTTTCAATATTTGTTTAGTGTCTTCGAAAAACGAATCAAATTCTCCTCTCGAATCATAACCAGTTGTTAATTTTTCTGCAACTTCACGATAAAATCGATTTTGATAATCTTCGACAATTCAATATTTCCATTAATCGACTCTTCTTTGTTTTCAATCTCTTTCTCTCTCACACATTTTGAGTTCTAATCTAGGGTTCCCAATTTTTGAACAGAAATTGAAATTAGGGTTTTCCTGATGCGTGTTATTTTCACATCGAAGAAATGAGAGAACTTGTAGAGTCTAATCTTTCTATATCACCGGTTCCGACAAAGGAAGCTGGGGATTATGATAGTGGTTCACCGCTTCTTAATTGTCATGGTTTATGGTATAATGTTGCTTTAGTTGTTCCATCTGTTATCTTCATTGGGTATTTGGCTTATCAATCAAGAAAGAGTTTCAGAAAGCTTTCTCATGGCCGATCTTTTATTATGATTTCTTATTATGGGCTTCTTTGGCTTGTTAGCTTCCTCAATCTTGCTTGGTGTTCTTTTCAGGTATTCCATTATAGTATTTGTGTATACTTTTTTTGTTTATTTCCAATTTTCATTCTTCCTCTGGAGATGAAACTTGTGATTTTTGTTGCTTATGATATTTGCGAGAATAGTCCCACATTGGAGAAAGGTAATCTAGTAATCGAAAGTATAATGTCTAGGTAGCAATGGGTTCTGAGTTGGATGACCACAAACTTAACAAACGTTATTCTGATGTAGTAGTTATTGTTCTCTCTCTCTATTGTGTTTCAGGCATGGGAATGCAGTTCTGGGAATAAATCAATTTGGAATTTTCTATCATTATTTACAACATCTGGAATGTTGTTTTTGGAAATTAGCTTATTGGCTTTTCTGCTCCAAGGAAGTTATAGTAGTAGTTTGGAAGCTTTAACTCGTACTTTTGTTATCTCGGGCATTATCGATGGTGCCGATTTGCTTCTCAAGGTAACTCTCTTTATCTGTGTGTCCATCGTTCGTTTTTATTGTTTAATTTTGGCGATGACCTTTTGATCATAATCATCACATCAGATAAGCACGACTTAGATACATGGTTGCTCAAAACTTGATCGTTAGATACAAATATCTAACTTTACTATTAGTTTATGTTCTTCTTGGTTTGGGAAACAAGGGGAGTTTACGTACGAGCAATATAGGGCTCGTGCACAAGAGACCCACTTAAAACAAGTAGCAAGCTTAAGTGAAACAAGGACAAGGAAAACAAAGGACTGAAACAAGAAAGAGACTTGATGGTCACCACTTTCAAAGTGTCCAAAAGAGCCTCTCAATTAAACGTAAAATCCCTACACGTCAAAGCTTAGACCGAACTTTCCGTTTGGAATTATTGGAGATAGTATTTGAGGTCTGGGGAGCTTCCACTTTTCCAGTAGTAAGCTTTTTTGCATTATTCAATCAGCTCATAGACATACCATCTCTACGATTACCACAAGATAATCGTTATCTCTATACAGACTTTATTTGCCAAATTTCATGTACTTCGTGAATTTGTTGAGTAAGGATCCAAAGAAAACACAATACAATGCTAGACAAATTATCTATGATAGTTTTGATTAGTTAGGGAAAAACATGATTTTTATTCCAGCATTTAAAGGCTGGAAACTTGATTGTGCCTTTTATTTTATACGCCTCCAATTCACACAAATCAGACAATGGATGGTGAACCAAAACCGATCCCTTTGTACATTTTATGCATGTACCTGATCCCTAATCCATAGAAAAAAAAATTGAATTTTCGGTTCTGGGTACATCAAATATGGTTTTCAATTCGGCCAGTAATAATTATTCACCTTAGTATTGATACATAAAATATGGTTTTCCATTCAGACTTTTGATTCTAAAATTTAGAAAAAAAGTTTGTACTTCGTGAGAATTCTCAGTACTCGATACACTATTTAGCACAGTTCTGTTTTTGCAGGCAATTTATATGTACGGTTTTGGAGTTCCTCTATTTATAGACACTGAGCAAACAACGGGTAAGGCGAAATGGGGTTTACTACTGATACACAGACTAGTTCTTACCACTGTTTACGGAGTTATATTGTACATGTACCATTCAACATGGAGAGAGAGATTGCCTGGTGAGTATGCTTGTGTGTGTGTGTATTTCCCATTATATATGTATACATCATGTTTGTGTGAATATGTATATATATTTCCTATTTGGCATAATTTACTTTACTAGTTTTGATCTTACTCTTCTCTCTCTACAGCAAGACCGGCTTTCTACAAGTACATTGTCGCAATGCTTTCCTTAAATGCCATAGCACTTTTAGCTTTTGGGCTTCTGGGAACTGGAGCTCTCTTTGGTCTTTGGTATGTCAGATTCATCCATCTTTGAAGCAAAAGTAATTTGGAAGTATTGCGATTTCTAGTATATAATTCTGAAGTATTTTGCGTTCCCCTTCTTCAGGTTGTACAATTTGACGACAATCTGCTATCACGCTTTCTACCTTCCTCTTATATACTTAACGTTCTTAGCAGATTTTTTCCAGGTTATTAAACAACTTCTGTTTGAGTTCTCCAATGCTTTTCTTTTAGACTAATGGGGGGAATAGATCCTAAATCTATACAAACAACAAATGAGGTTGATGTTTTATTATTTTTGTTGGTTTTAGGAGGACGATATGCATCTAGAGAGTGCATATTACTCAGAGATGAAAGACGCAGGATTCTTTGACGACGATTGGGATTAAAATGTAATTTACGAGGGAAAGTATGAGGACAACTCTGCCCTTCTTTGGTTGTAATGTCTTTTCGTTCCCTTTTTCCTGATAATCTTTTTCTATACATTGTAAATAGAAGTAATGTTAGTTGGTATCAGATGTCTGTTGTTGCTTGTATGAAGAAATTTCTAGTAAAAATTTAACAATTTTAGTTCTCTCATTCGGTCTTGTTCTTGCAAGAGGCGATCGAGAAGTAGGACACTCATAAAGGTCAACATGTTTAGTCAAAGTGAGTTCCTATAAATATTAGGATGATTAGATCAAAACGGGCGTTTGTTTCCTTTTTCTTTCTTAATGAATGTTCAATTGTATGCATTCAATGTGCCATGATTTTTAGTATAAAAAATTATTTTGTTGATTTTTGTCTCCTAATCTTATCAGCTTCACTACCACAACTTCCAAAATTTTCAACCACCGATCCTACCACCATATTTTCAACCACCGAACCGCCACTCACCACCATATCTCTCTCTCTCTCTCTCTCTCTCTCTCTCTCTCTCTATTCTCTTGCACTTTTAGGAGCTTCTGCTAATTGCTTTTGCAGAGGAAGGCATATATAAAGTTTCTGGACTAGTATGTCCTCAGTAAGCACAAACCCATGACAACCTACTCTTATTTTATAGAGAAAATGTACTCGCACTACTTTTCTTTCCCTAATATATCTAACTTAGTATTGTTGTCACCTGTACATTCTTTCTTTCTTGAGACTTGTTCCATGGAACTATTATTGAATGTCAAACTTCTTGTAGAGACAATGTCATCTCCTTGTAAATCACAAACATAGGACGGAAGTGTGACTTCCGAAACCAGTATTCTTTGTAGAAGACATTCTCCGTCGAAGATGTATGAAAACCCTGTAGAGGTGACACTTTCATTATATTCACCAACAAATTCTGCATCCATTGGCAACCAAATCTCAAATTGTCGTAGATGACTAACCTGTTAAGTGGGTTTTATCTTGCAACCACCTTGAACGAAGTCCACGATCAACTTGGAGACAGAGTCCGCTTTCTCTACGTGAGGAAGATGCCCACAATTTGAAATTTGATGCAGAGTAGAGTTTGGCAGTTCAGAGTTAAGCTTCTGCATTGAAAAAACAATTGATCTTAGTCATACGCAACAACGGAAACGTTCCGTGCATCTACACTTCATGCCAAATAGATTGTTTTGTTTCCCAACTATATTATATGATCACATGATGTAACAACTACATGCTGTATCAGAGAGCATATCGACTACAAGCTGCTATAGTGGCATGCACGTATGTACACAATCAACTACATAGCATGTGGTCAGTCATCACTGTGGTTCATATAGTGTGCTATTAGTCTTTGTCTTGCTCGAATTGAAAACATGATTACATCTTGGCTAGAAATGTAAGCTATGAACAACTCATGAATTTATAAAACGAACACTTCGAGAATAGGTGAGTTAGAAATATTGAATGGCAAACTTGTGAACTTTTCTGGGTTTATTCCTAGATATAGTACAAAATGGTTTACAAGATCAAGAAGCACAAGTACATTTAGTAGAACATCTCAAACGATAATAAGATTTTGATAAAGTTCAGACAAATAAGAAAACTAACCACTCCATCTTTGTTGCTGATAAACTGGTCGTCCGTACCCCAGATGATCAGTGTTTCCTGCTTTATCTGTTTGATATAACTACCCGTAGCATCAGAAAATCAATTTCTATGCTAACCATTCTTGACGAAAGTAGTCAACATTTTTTGGAAGTTAATATCTGATATTTACCTGTTTTATTTGTTGAGACTAACTTGATAGCCACCACTCATCATAAAATCAACTGCTGCATCTTTCCACCAAGGCAACAAACAATGTAAGCGACTAACCTAGAAAAGAATCGAATAAGGAGAACACATTAGATCCTATCTTATCCGGGTAACACATAAAGAACCCTTATAGAAATAACATCATTTTGAGAAATATTTTTTCATAAACAGAACTCCAAAAACAAGTAGATTAAAATCAGATACTCACATTTGTAATGTCGATGATGGTTTGAAATGAAGTTCTATGGAAGGCCAAGGATTGTGCATATAACCGTAACGGAACGCTCTTTAACAGAGATACCTAATCAATCGTTAGGCGTTTCAGAAAAGTAAAATAGAATGTAACTCCCAAAATAAATGTAACAGTGGAAGGAGTGTACTAACCCCAGCATAAGCTAATGTTCTTGGCATTCTGGATAACTTTCCTGTGCACTCAGTGTAGATACTACCATCAATTATGATCAGCTTCTCAACCTTTAAGAGTTAAAAGAAAGACGAAAAATATTTGTATTATCTCAGTTAGAGAATTTTATCAGCTTCAGCAATTCTGCTAATCTTTCTATGAAGGGCATTTATATTAAATCTTAATAGTGTACAATCAAGGTTAACATGTCAGTAGCCATTGGGTGCTTGGCTAGTCATATGGCCAGAATGAGACAATACAAACTCCGTCGAAATCAAAGTCAATTCCGAAGTGAATACACCCAGGTCAGAGCAGACTGAGTTGAACTCTTGCACAAAATCATGTGGACTCATAATCGAAAAGTCACTCAGCCGGATGAAAACAGACTTGATATGGATCAAGTAGCAACCCTGTAGGAAATTGATCATCAATGTATGTTCTAACACTTAAAATTACGGGTGAGCAGTGGTTCGTTCTCGACAATTTTGGGTCAAGCTGAAGCCGTACCAATTAATGACGGTTTGGCTAAATCGCCCACCAAAGTCAAGCCGGTCGAAGGGCCAACCAACTAAGTTCGGCCGTGTTCGGTTGTTTGATTGAGTTAGGTTGATCAGTCCAATCAAACAAACCAAAAATGAGAAAAAAAAAATGGACTTTGCTTTAAGTTATTGACTTGTTTACTTTGGTAATTCCAATTTTCATTAACTTGACTTGAGGACAAAAATGTTATAAAGTAAACTTCAGAGTCAAAACTCAAAACATTCTATTTTTGAATCTCCAAGCCGAAGCCAAAGTCAACCGATTTTGTCTGATCAATTTTCCAATGGAGCCAACTAATGTTCGGCTCGTCCTGGTCGTTTGGGCGACTGCTGCTCACACATACGTAAACCTTGAAAGTAATTTACAACTTTGGTCACTCCTAACAAAAATTGGCTAGTTTTAATGGTAAAAACCATTTCCTGCAACGGAGGTCTTGAGTTCGAACCCCTGTGAGAACTCGTGCCTGAGGTTCAACTCATGCGAAACAGAATAAGGGGACTATGACAAGAAATAAGAGGTTAATGTAAACTACAGATTGGATTTAACGAGATTTTTACCTATGTGGAAAAGAAAATGACAGAAGAACCGAGATACAACTAACAAGAAACACTTACAGCTTCTGAATGATTGAGCGCAAAATCAACTGCCACAGCAGCACCAAGACTTGGTCCAACTAATATCATGGGCCTTCTGATGTAAGACCTCCATACCTGCGGTGGAGGTAAGATAAAACCTAGGTTAGGCAATCAAAAGTCGAAAGCTTTATAGTTTATGAGGTAACTATCCACCATCGATGGTCTGACTGGCCACCCCCTACCCGAGGTTTAAGGATTTGTCATGTTAACTGAGGCAACGGAAGCTACTGATGACTTGCCCAACTTATGTACTGGATAAGTTAAGATAGTTAATCAGGCAACATCGTATGTCTAGCCAAATGAGAAATTCATGCATTATGAAGGCTTTGATGGATATAAAAGTTAAGAAGTTGATCTCACTGTTGATTCTTTGAGACCCAAGTTTGAGCCTAGCCGAGGGACAGCGGGGTTAATAGGTTAAAAATTTCTGTATATGCACTACATAATCAAGGTCTAACCATCAATTAGAGTAACCGAAATAAACCATCCCCGGTCTCCACAAAAATTCCTCATCTCTACTGCAATGGAGGAAAAGAAATACCTGATAGAGATGTTCACGCTTTGATTCCACATTACATAACGGAAGTGTACCTAGTATAATAAGAAATAGAAGCAGGATACATCAAGATCAGATAAGATATTAATTCTGCCTGGATCCAAATGGGAGCTAAGATCAAACAGACCTAAATCAGAGAAACCCCACCCAAGAATATCAAGAGCCCATGTCTCCAAACCAGCCTCCTCAAGCAATGGGAATGTGTAACTCCATTCTAGACAAGAACTACATAATAAAATAGTATAAACAAATTGGGAATTAGCAAGCAAAAGCAACTAACTTGAAAGTGTATATACACATTAAACATGTAAATTTAGTTTATACCTGTCAAAACCATGTAGAAGAACCACTGGATTTGTCTCAAGCTGCATCAATGGCCGAACACAACTACTAAGGATGGGTTTCTCTGAAAAACTAATCTGCAATCTCAGATAAACTTGTCAAGTTAGTAAACCCCATACATGAACAAAAGAAGCAAACCCATTTCCAGATGAAATGAGGCCTAGTAGTAGTAGTACCTGAACCGGAAGTCTCTCAATTCTTGTAGCCAACATTCGAGCAAATGGGTCTTTAATTCTCTCAACTTCTTTAGGAAGAAACGATGGAAACCCATTTCCAGAAACCCCAAAAGTACTCAAATTTCTTGAAAGATCAGCTGCCATTACTGGAGCAGAATGCATTGTTGTAGCACAAACCAGTTTCTCTAATGGGGGGTTTACTGAAATTACTGCTGTTAAGTGATATGGTCGATCTGTCTCACCTGACATGAATGTAAACTAGTTGGCAAAGAAGAGAAAAAAAAACCAAAAACAGTTTTCACATAACCAAAAAAAGCTAATTTGTAAGCTTAAGGGTGTGTTTGATTGATGGGCACTTTTCCTACAAATGGAAACCGTTTCCCTAAGAAGAAAACTTCATTGTTTGATTGACAAGTTGGAGAATGGAAGAGTTACCTTCACGTGACTAAGAATTAGGCCAAAAAATCAACAACTTTTATTCCAAAATCTGGGGGGTAAACCCAAAAAAAATTCACTCTTGCCCAAAAATTAGTTGCAGGTCCAAATGTCAGTTTTTTTTTTTTTATTCCCCTCTTGCTAGGGGTGGGAAAAAGATCCGGAAGACCGCTATCCGACCCGTTCGACCGAGATAAAAAGTGTCCATGGACACCCGATGGTCATAACGGTCAGTGTCCGACCGGCCCGAAAGAATTGGCGGACGGTCACGGTCAAAATTTTATGTCGAAGGACCGACCGCTAACCGACCAGTACGAGTGACCGAATAGGTTGACCGACTAAACTGTCCTCATTTTTAGAAGTTGACCGTTGAATTTTATAGACATACGAATATATGATGATCGTTGGCTATAGTCATATAGTCCTCTGGAAGACCAAACATTAGTGCATGGCTTAATTATATCTTGTCAAATGATGATCGACTGTTTTTTTTCTTTTTTATATTTACTTTTGATTTCTTGGCTAAACATCTTCATTTGTAAGTAATTTTGTTTGTAGTAATACAAATAAAGTTCTGAATCAAGTACATTTATTGGAAAGTCCGGACCGAGACCGTCCGATGTCCGACTAGACCGGTAAAATAAACGGTCTTGGACGGTCAATGGACAAAGAATTCTTGAGAGTGACCGTCCGAGTAAATAGGTGGTCACCAACAGTTTATGTCCGAGTCGACCGGTTCGATGAAGTTAGAGTCCGGTACCGACCGGTCCGGACCGATTCCCACCCCTACCTCTTGCCCTTGGACGGGACATGCTGACGTTTTCCTGAAAAAAAAAATGTCTGGTAAATAAAATAATTTACCAGTACACGAAAAATTTAAAGTTTCAAAATTTTTTGAAAATTTGAAATTTTCAAACGAAATTTCAAATTCCCGCCCAGCAAACCATCTCTTCCCGGTAAATAAAATAATTTCCTGTATACAAATTTTTTTGAAATTTTCAAACGAAATCTTTTTTTCGAAATTTAAAAATTTTCGAAATTTTCAAACGAAATTTCAAATTCCCAGCCAAATTTTCAAATTTTTTTGAAAATTTTAAATTCCCGGGCAAATTTTGAAAATTTTAAATTCCCGCCCAGCAAAAGTGTCTAGTACAGAAAAAAATTTCCAGTAAATAAAATAATTTCCTGGTCACAAATTTTTTTTTTCGAAGTTTTGAAATTTTCAAACGAAATTTCAAATTCCCGCCCAAATTTTCAAATTTTTTTACGAAATTTCAAATTCCCGCCCAGCAAAAATGTCTAGTACAGAAAAAAATTTCCAGTAAATAAAATAATTTCCCGAAAAAAATTACGTTTTCCGGGAATTTTTCGGTGGCTGTTCCGTAATTTTCTGAACAGTACACATTTTGATGGACGGGTTGTCAGAATATTTTTCAGAAAAAAAATCGTTTCCCGAGAATTTTCGATGGCAATTTTGTAATTTTCGATGGCATGAACGGTAAATACTTTATTTTCTAAGGGCCCTTTACGTAATTTTGACACCCCAAACTGACACATTGGACCTCCCTTACATTTTTAGGCAACTTTGGGTGAGATTTTCATTTTGGCCCCCTTTTTGGACCAATGGCCCAATCCCCCTAATTTAAAATACCCCACTTTCTCCCACTTTTAGAAACAAGTCTTTTTTTCACAAAAACCAAACAAGTAAAAAAGCAAATTTGTAAAATAACTAGGCATGACCCGTGCCTCCGGCACGTACATTTTGAAATGATTATTTTATAGAAATGATGCCTTACAATATTAATACATCCATATATTTCTTATACTATTGAAGAACGGTAAAGAAATAATCTTATTGATCATTGTATTATAAATTTTATAAGCCATGACTCGTAATTTTGGCACAAACAATTTCGGGAAAACTGTTCACGGAAGAAGAAAATGATTTATGCTCCATCAAGTACTTTAGATTATATTAGGTATTTAATCTAAGAAGTCCCTTAACCATTAAAAACAATTTACACCATAACTATATTTAATTCCATACATGGCGGAAACAAAAATATGACCACTATGGACTACACTTCGTAGAGAGGTACGAGTGGTATACACGTTTCAACGCTGTCAGGGGGACTTCACTGTGTACTCCCTGGTACACTCGCCCTAATAGGATAAATTTTTTACAGAGTTTTCAGTATGTGAAAAAACTAAAATAACTCGTCCTATTAGTCACCTCATCAATGATGGCATGGAGTACACAGGGCAGTCCCCTTTCATTTTTATACACATTTAGTTTCATAGTATGGTACAATTGTACAAGTTTATATGAAGCGTTGAGAAAGAAAGACAATGTATACTTAGAGAGGATAATGTATACTTAGAGAGGATAATGTAAATAACTATCTGAAACAATAATCACATCACTAAGTACCTATGAAGAATCGTTTCTAAACATGCTCCACCTTCAAGTATCTCAACCATCATTGTGAAGTATCTTCAAAAACATATTATGTGTAAAATAGTTATAATCAATTAAGGTACATTATATGGCCAAATTAACCATAACCACATCAATAGTTAAGAACCCATAAGCAATTTGTTATAAAATTCAATAAGTAGAAGTCTTGAACATGAACATCAATATATTTTTATAATAAATAAATAATGGGGAAAAAAAGTGGTTCTCCATCAGAATAAAGCCGTCTAGTTCACAACAGAGTTAAAATCTTAGCCGAGTACTTTACAGTAATATTGTCAATTGTCTTAGTGAGTTTTTACCTTAACAACAAAATCATAATCCCTTTTAATAAAAAAACAAAATCATAATCCTACTAAATATCTTAACTTATATCACATGAAGTTGTCTTTGGTCAATTATTTCTTTTCTTACAGAAGAAAAATGTAAGTAACAGAATACAAAATCCAAAAACAACCAAAAGCGGAATGAATCAATTCTATATTGAAACTAAGTGTGATGTCCTAGAATGCTTCAATCAGTGATGCTCCAGTGATATATCTGCAATCAATAACATGCAATAATTTAATGTGTTGTGAATATAATGCACAAAATTGGGAAGATCATACCAAGAGCAAGTACTTGAGCAAAAGACCATTCCCACCCAACTGGATTAGAAGAGTATATAGTGTAAAACCCCACAACAACTGTTGCAACTCTTCTCCTTTGCATTAAAAGTCAGCTTCATTTAGCTAACAATGGGGATACGTCCCTAACTAAGACCGCAGATTAGTATTTGAGTAAGTCTATTGTGCCATGTAGTCTTCTCCAACCCACAACAATGACTTGTCCGAAGAGTAACAAAATTCACCCACTAATAACGGATTAAAAACCTAATAAGCTGAATTTTGACTCAAACAATCCGTGAACGTAAAATAATTGAGTAAATGATACCAATGGAAATGGATAGAGTTAATACCTATTTTGGAGCACCACTTTCGGACGACAATAAACTTTACTTGGCTGCCTAAGACTGAAGAGACAATACTGTAACAAAATCACAAAACACATAGATATACATAACAAAACATGTCATTAACAAAAACATTGAACAAAATAAAACAGATAAAATCCTAGAACAAAATGAAACATAAAAACCCCAAATAAATAAACCCCTAAAACTTTGAATGCGATGAGAATTTAAAACAACAAATTTTCTTATAAACCTCTGATATAAAATCCAAACTTGTGGTAACGATAAGAAATAGAAGACTTAAGACCAAAAAAAACTAAAAGGACTAAATTTTCAAGACAACCCCAGTTAAAAATAAACAATTAAAAGAAAAAAAAATCTAAAAACGGCATATGTGAAGTGGGTGTTTTATTTTTAGAGTGATACACCACAAGCTATTCATAAAGTCAGAATGTATTTTATATTAGAACCAAGGATGTGAAAAATAAGCAAAACAATTCTACAAAAGAATCTACAAGTTATGTTTCTTCAGAAGATAAGTATAACGTTCGACATGTTTGTACGAAGAAATAGTAGGAGTAACTTAAATGGGAACTGAAACAAAATCTTACCATCATAGAGCTTAAACTATTTGTTTATTTAATAATAAGATTAGAACTTCTTTCAATAGTCAAAAGCCATAATTGCCCATGACTTGTCTTAAGAGAGGAAACTTTGTCTCCGAAGAATTAGGTAGGTGGAGAAGACCTAAATATTAGAATAAAGTTTTTTTAATGTTAGGACTCACCTTAGTTAGAATGTATACCATTTGCGTCGCAGGTTAGAAGTTCCACTATGCTTCCATTGATTTAGTTGTCACTTCTATGATGCTTGTCCCTCGCCAACAACTATATTCAGACCGAATCGTTGTTGTTTTTATTTTGACTGAAATTCCTGCATTGACGAATGAGGAATGATATGAGCAAAAGGATTTCTCAAAACAATGTGGATTTTAGAATGTTACTTTCCTACTCATTCTATTCTTCTAGTGAATCCCAGAGTTACAGATTATCCATGGTTAGAAAGAGGCATTGGAAGTGTTTTGGAGCACTATCGACAATAATAAGCGCAATCTAACTATTTCAAGATGAGGTCAATATATCAACGATCAATATATCTGCATCATTCACCAAAATAGCCAGTCATTGAAGATAAAATGTTCAAGTTTAAACTCAAAGTTAAATCATCTATAGACATTATTGATGAGTCATGAAAATGTCTCATCTGAATCTCTTAACTTGGGCTAGTTAGACCATTTCGAGCCGTTACTCTCATGAACTATTTGTTTCTCTTGTCCAGGTGTATTCTAAGCAGTTGAGCGCGAAAAATAGATAAAATCGAGATAAAGACACTCATTGGGGCACTTTGGTCATTTGGATATTTGACGAAATGTTGTTGCTCGGATGAAAAGTATAGTCGAAGACGAACTCGTGGCCGAAAACGGAAGTGGAATCGGGTCCGGATGAGAAAATTATATCAAGTCAAAGTTGAGTCAAAAGTAGTTCACCAATATCAAGCAAAAGCACCCCAAGACACGTGGCTAGCAATGGAGAGACGGATTTGATGTCTCCGATGGGATGTGGGCTAGTTTCGGTCACAGAAAGTTGTACCTATGGATGACCTGTAACGTAAGATTCAGTGTGCCTGGCTGCATTATATTATTAGCAACCCGTGTTTATCTAGGAGATCCAACGGCTGAAAGTATTTCCACCCGCACGACTTCATGATGGAGCGCGTCACAATCTCTTACGTTATGTCGCAATACACCGTATCATTTATTATGCCAGCTAACAACTCACGTGAATATGGATTGATGCCCAGACTTGTGGGATATTTTTCCTCACTTTCTCTCTCTCTATCATCTTTATCAAAATCTCATCTTGGAGGGAATGAGATATTTCAAAACAGAGAAAGAAGTGAGAGCTGAAAGAGAAAGAAATCTCTCAAGAAATATAGAGAGAGAAACCGAGAAAGCAAATCCTATAGAGAATATTAGAAGATATGATATCTTAGTGAGAGATAGCTGGAGATCAAGATGATTTTAGAAAGGAGATTTGATTGATGGAAGGATTCGAAGAGAGGTTCAGCTGGAGTTTTTCTCCTTTGGTTTTGGGTATAAAACAAAGAGACAGGAGCTGAAGAAAGGGGATCTCGGTTTGGGGTCGAAAACAATCACCATCTCGACTGGAGAGTCTTCCTCTGGTAGCTCAACCAAAACCGACTATATTAGAGAGAGAGAGAGTGATGTAAAGAGCTTTAGAGAGAGAGAGAAGGAATTTGAGTTTACTGTTTTCTGTTTCTTCTTCTTCTGATTCTTCTATTAGTGAGAGAGAGAAGATCAGATTGAAAGAATAGAGAGAGAGAAAGCTCCTGGTTTGTAGAGAGAGAGAGATTGAATTAATTTGAAAACTACATTAAAATCATTTCATCTTCTTCTCCCTTTACTGTTCCTGTTAGAGAAAGGAAGAGAGAGTTATATTTTTGTTTAGAGAGAGAAAGAGAAAGTTTAGAGTGAGAAACAAAGAGAAAACCGAGAGAGAGAAAAAACCAGAGAAGGAAAATTATTTTCTCACCTGGAAATCGTTTCCGGGAAGATGAGAAAATAATTTTCCCTAAGGTTCTGTTTGGCTGCGCAGAAGGAAAAAAATGCGAAAAAAGGTGTTTTCTCTCCGATTCTTTACTTTATTTTCCAATTCTTTTTTACATAATGCCTATGAGTAACTAATCTTACCTATCTAGGGTCTTAGATGAAGTCATAATAATTATATTCTCGATAAATTTATTAAAGTTTTTATTATTTTAACGATAAAATCTTCCGGGTTTTTAGACCGTTCATGGACTAAAAATCTGAGTTATATAAAGAACTCTCTAATTAGATCAAAATTAAATTGTCGTTAGAATTGATTATATGGATGGATTCAGAAGACCCTAGGCTCTCCCCCATTTGAGTTCCTCGTATCATTTGTAATTATTTTCTTTCTGTAATTTTATTTTATTTATTTTAATTTAAAACCAAAACTAAAAACCAATTTCAAAATCAAAACCGAGTTACTTCCAAGTCTTAGAATAGGTTTCACTTAGTCTCTGAGGAACGAACCGGTCTTACCGGAAATATTACAACTTGACACCCGTGCACTTGCGGGTGTAGACCTATTTAGGGTAACCTTTCTAGGCCCATCAATTATTTGCAACCGAGAGTCTATATATACACGAGCAATATTGATTCACTACACCAAAATAACTACCTAATTTGGGTTCTCTTTTTTTTTTTTGCTGAAACAATTTGGGTTCTCTATGAGGATGCAGCCTTGCAAGACTTAAATCCCCATAGACAACAACCCAAAAAAGTTATACCCGAAAAAAATATTTAAATAAGAAATAAACACCTAATCAAAGAAAATTTTACTTTCTCCATCATCAACACCAAGATTTGTCGAATGGTTAATGAAATGACTTAATGCCATCTTCAACAACATACTAACTTACTCATGTTGTTGACAAAGAATAAAACCTAGCAAAGTTAGGCAACTAACTATAACTTCATACTAACAATAACTCAGAAGTACTCTAATGATCAACTCTGTGAGAAAACATAAACAAAAATCGCCAATGGGATTTAAGGTTAAAAGTAAATAAATGACTCCCACTGACCTCTTAAGTAACTCCAATTATTTAAACCAAAGCTTGAAAATGAGAAGGAATTATACGAACTTGATTCATCATAAGAAGACAATCAAAGGGTTCAGTAATGTTACAAATATGAGCTGAAAGGATAATGACTAATGACGCTATAGATCTTGATTGGCATAAAAAAATTCCTTATTTGTTTACAGATCTTCAATGTCAATGCCTACAAGGCTGCAAATAGAAAATTGCAGCCAATGAGTAAAGGAGTTTGACGACATTCAGTTGATGTACATCAACATGCCGTGTGATTAGAAAGTAAATAAACTTAGCAAAAAATACTAAGAATATAAAGGTTAATGATTCGCAAAACTTAAAAAGGTCCAAAGCAAGGCTAACCCACTATTATCATGAAATTATTGCTGCAACGGTGGTGATCAAGGCGTTTACCTTTAAGCCTGCCCTTTCTATTGTCCCAAGTCTGAAGTGCTGCAAGGTCATAAATAGCAACAAAATCAGGTCTAAGAAAATCAATAAAGTTAGGTCATTGACATGTATCAATTAGAATTTATATACATAATGTAAACAAAATTAGGTCAGAGAGTAAATTGAAGATATAGTAAAGCAAATCAATTGGCTACTGGATCTTAAAAAATAAGGTCTTAGATGCGAATGTAGTTTAAATATATTAAAATTGGCGACTAAATCTTCCAAAATAAGCAAATCAATACATCGAGTCATTCAAATCAATATATCAGTTGACATTGGAAGCTATAACCATCAACAAATAGTTGTGTCAACCGAATGAAATGAAGAAAACGAAAGATTCAATATATGAAGAATCAAATGGAGAGAGACAAAGTACTTGAACTATTTTCTTTAAAGAATGAATCTTCATAGTGCTTGTCTTTTAACTACGGTTGTTGTTTACGCAGGTTTGTTGGACTATACGGAAAGAGTTAGGAAAGCCTGTTGATGATCTTTTCTCATCTTTTGCGGAAACCCCTCTTGTAACAGCATAGGTAAGGTCATGACGCCGAATTTGAGAATGAAAATAGTAGGGCTCGGTAAGCTTCATCTTGGACTCTACTTTGAGGAAGGAGGAAATGGGTATTTGGACTGTGTTCTGTGTATTAGGTCACGGTACCGCTTTGTAAGCTTCATCTTGGACTCTACTTTGAGGAAGGAGGAAATGGGTATTTGGACTGTGTTCTGTGTATTAGGTCACGGTACCGCTTTGTAAGCTTCATCATGGACTCTACTTTGAGGAAGGAGGAAATGAGTATTTGGACTGTGTTCTGTGTATTAGGTAAGGGACAGAGTTGTGTAACCAGACCACTTTGTAGGTCTTCTTTTTGGACTCTTCTTTGGGTAGGGAGGAAATGTTTATTGGTGGGGGATGGGTTGAGGAAAACGGGGACAAAGGCTTATCACAGTCTTCTTTTTGGACTTTGCTATGCGTACGGAGGAATTGTATGTTGGGAGGGGGAGAAAGGCGTGTCACAGGATATGGAGGAGAAAGGCGTGGCACACGCTGAACAATAAAAAAAAAAACTTCTCCACTTGTGGCTTCTCAAAATAGTATCTACTGGGCCGCTACTTTGCCAACAATCCTTGATTGGAGTGGTTAGAGGTAAAATCTTCCACTTTAGAGGTCAAGGGTTTGAGGCACACGCTGAACAATTCAAAAAAAAAATGTACGGGTATGGAGGAAATTACCAAACCCTTGACCTCTAAAGTGGAAGATTTTACCTCTAACCACTCCAACCAAGATTAGATCTAGCTTTACTTCCATCGGCTCACTATTCTACCTCCATTGGCATAACACTGAGACCAAATATTACATGGGTGCTCTCGCGTGGAACATTAATGGTTATGGTACTGTGTCAGCCTTTGGTGCGACTTGTGCGACTATAGCCAGAGACACCTCGGGTTTTATTTTAGGTGGTAACTCGATTAATATTTCAAGTAATACAATTATAATTACTGAAACATCAGGCTTCCTTTTAGATGTAGAGTTAACAAAACTAATGGGCATTACTAGATTCATCGTAGAAGGCGACTCCAAAACTGTGGTGGATGCAATACAGTGTCCATTCAAATCCTTAGGAATTTCAGTCAGTCTTACAAAGTATTCATCATCATATGAAAGATAGAAAAGGGTCGAATACTTCACGCTATAAGATCCAACAACCAGAAGAAGTGGACCATTGAATCTAGGGTTCTAGAAACTAAAGAGACAGGGGGATGCCTAATAAATCGGGTATATTACTCAAATAAGCATATTCTCGAAGGTGCCCAAACCCACCCATGATCATGTAACCGGTCGAGTGGATAGTGCCCATCCCGGACGTTTGGGAGTCAAGACTCAAGCAATGGAGCACCCAGACTCAATTTCCACCCCTAGCTTAATGTTTGAATATTTGGGGATTTGAAATGATGAGAAGATTTGGACAAAAGAATTGAGCAAAATCAAAACATATACATTTTTAGTACTTGTCCAACTTATTTAGCAATCTTATTAGACAAAAAAAAATTTCCTTCCATCCACCCTCCATTTGCTCCTTCCTCTAACACTCTGGTTGATGTGGCGACGTCTAACTTGAGCATATTTTCTCTCCATTTGCTCCATGTTTTTTGGCTCATTATCATCCTTGAAGCTCCCATTCGATGGATTGTCCTGGCCATTGGAAACTCCAGTCCTTCCAGTGTAGCCACCATACCAAAACTGCTGCCACCGCCTGCTCCACCAGCTACACTTCCATAATCAACACTACCTCCACTTCCGTAATCACCCTGTACCCATCAGTTCTAGAACCACCATAAGCATTCCATCTCGGTTGAGTGGGTCAACCAATCTTATTGGTTGGAATATGGATGTGTGTAACACTATGATCTCATAGAACATTCACTCAGCACGAGAGTATCATAAATTCCGCATAAATTTTCTAGTGATGACATTTTTCGATATTCTTTTATGTAAATTCTTTTCGATTATTTTGTTATTTCTGCACAATGTATTTTTTTTTCTTCTTACAATGTCGTATTAGGGCCCAAAATAAAACTGTAAACATGGACTATGTTCATGCAAGGCTCATTAGCCAATTTTCATGAACAAGGCCCATTAGTATGTCCCATACAATAAGACCATGTATAGACTTGTTAGGCTAAAGGTTTGTTGGGCTCATAAAACTCATTCATGTATTGAATCTATGGACACTAACTATGTGTTGACAACAAGGCCCATCTATAAGCATGAGGTGTATAGACTAATGAGGTGTGTTGTCTTGTCTTGCGTCTTGACACTTAATGGTCTAGTTGCTTGACACATAAGGGACACTTGTCTTGTGTCTTGACACCTAATGGTCTTGTGGCTTGACACATAAGGGACATTTTCTTGTTTCATGACACCTAATGACACCTAATGGACTTGTTGCTTGACACATAAGGAGACACATGACACCCATGTAGTAACTTGTACAAATTCTATGATGGATTAGAGACTTGTATAAATAGATATGGAGAATAAGATGGAAAGCTATGCTCTTGCTCGTTAATTCAAGCTAGTATCTCCATCACTAGTGCTTGAAGAATAGAAGAGAAAATAGTATACAAGTTCATCTTTAGTAAGTAGAGAATTAAGGAGTTAAGCTTATTGAAGTAAAGAGCTTATATTGGTTATAAGGAGCTTATATTGGTTCTAGTAAGAAGTTGTTTCTAATCTCTACAATGGAGAAAGGTATGTAATTATTTCATGTTAATAATTACCTAATGTTCATATTGCCATATTGATTTTGTGACAAACATGAGTCCCTAGATTCTTGTGTGTTCATGAGAATTTTTGAATTGCTAACTTGTCTCATGAACACTACTTATAGAATTTATAACAAAAACTCCACACAGAGCCCTTAAAGTTTCAGCCACGCCACTGTCGAGCATACTCCAGCCTTAATTTTGAATAGGAAATTAACACGGTATTAGCATTATCTCATATCATCTCAACAATCTTTACATTGTAAGCTGATTCTCAAACAAAGTCACATCCAATGAGCTCTAACACTTGACAAAGTTGAGTACAAAAAATAAGTTGTTACACAGCACACGTAAGAGATGAAAAGAGACGAAAACTTATAAAATTGTGATGTAACTTGATTGAATCTTCTTCACTCTAATCGAACTTCATACCATTGAATTGAACCAACTTCACCATCAAGTTCAAGTTCACAAACAGACTTTACAAGGTGAGAAACAGCATTATCAATTGATTTAAACCTAGCAAGGTCTGGTGGTAAGTTATTCCCTGGCCAGTTTTCTAGCCAACTTTTCAATCTCATCTTTAACTCCTCTTCAGAAACAAACTCCTCATTCTTACCAGGTTCAATTAAAACATAAGTATCAGTTTGTTGATATGATCTTCTCCTCCTTATTGCACAAACCTAGAAACGAGAAAAGAAACTCCACGTATTAATTAAGATGATATTTACATAACTACGTCTGACTAAAATGCTAGAACAAGAAATGGGTAGGCTTTCTTAAGCTGGGAATGTAGCTTTACCTTATGCATATTGGTCCTACTAGCCATTTTATTTAGCAGTCCAAGGCAAAGTGAAGGAAATGTGTAGCTAGTCCTAGCTACTTGGGTCAAACAAGAAGCTCCATTATAGCATCTCGATGATTCTTTACCTGCACAGCCGAAAAAAGGAGGGTCTTTGTTCAAGTAAATATATGGAGGATGATAGGTCGAGTGGCCCGTAGCAACTCTGTTGTTCATGGGTCCTGTGGATTAGTCAAGGCGCAAGCAAGCTACGACAGGTTACCGGGTACATTGCGAAGTTGCCAAAAGCTCATTTTTCAGGGTTAGTCCAATGTGGATTAGAGTAGAATGATGGCTTCTATGTGAACTAATCCCTCATGAGCAAGATGATAATAACCATTGGTTTTCTATTTAGACTTCAAATTAAAGATGAACATATAGTTCTTATGGATTATGTTTAATGTATCTTGATTTTAATGAATGATTCAATAAGATACAAGGATCCACATTTTAGGTTTGAACAATTTAGGGTTCATCACTACCACTGGTTTCCCTACCTTGACGACTATATATAAACTCAGATATTTTTGCAGCAATGAACCCAAAAAGAAAAGACCCAAACTCACATAATCCAATTAAAGAACTTCGTCGAGTCTACCAAGTTACTAGCTAAACCCCTGCCTTGGGCGTTCGGCTAAGGACCGACCGGGCTATAAGAACATCAACTTAGAAACTTATATTCAAATAAAGGAGAATAGAGCTTGTAACTTACTGTTGAAGTTATGAACTACTCCAGCACTTACTAATTGTCTCTCAAAAGCTCCATTCATTGCTGTCATACTTTTTTGCAGAGTTAGTTACCTTGTTTTTCTGGTCCAAGATCTTTAGCCAAAAAAATGTGATAGTTGGGAAGAAGGAAATGAACAGAAGCACAAAAAGAAAACTTTGAAGATAAATAACAAGATAAACAATATCTTCACAAACATGGTTTGTTTATTATTTATGTGAATAACTTTTCGTTGCACCCCACAAATTTTGGCCTTTTCCCCATTTTATTGGAACAAATTTTGGTCTTACTCATTTCATTGAAGACATGTCTTTTAATATATTTTGCCGAAGATCTATAACTTTAACTTAAAATGAAAATTACTAGTAAATAAGATGTCACAACAACTTCGGAGAGTTTGGTTGCATGTGTATGTATGTTATAACAAAGACCAGATTGTCTTTATATAATAAGATGTGTAAACACTTCCTTTATCAGAAAACAGTATATAACAAGTTATTAGATCTCAATAAAGAATTCAAACTTTCCATGAACCTACTTACAATTCATGAAAAATATTGTAACTAAACCCATCCCTCTACTTCCTACTATATCTATGTATTTCACTACTCAACAATGAATTTCACTACTATATCTATGTATTTCATCAAACTATATCTATGTATTTCACTACTCAACAATGAATATCTAAAAGAAAAAAAATGAATCAGAGACTCTAGAGTTTCGCCCCTCTTACAAATAGATATAGTATAACAAAGATGAATAACAAAAGAATGAAGATTTCGTAATGTATCAATATCAAATTTAGATGAAAAGAAAATAGTTATACTATATCTTTTTGCCCAAGATCTATGTGTTTACTCCTTATAGCTCAATTTTTAAACAATATACAGCAAAGGAAATTGTTCCGTATAATGGCAGCATCTCATGATAAACAATCCGCGAAAGTTATAAGGAATTTAAGAAGTTTCACGTATCTATTATTAGTAGTAAAGGCCATTATGCTGGAAACTACATTTAGAGAAAAAAAAAACAATAGCAGTCAGGTTGTATGTGATCACACTGCCAATTTCAAAAAAAAAAGGAAAAAGAAAAAGGAGGATCACAAGGCCAAAGAATTATAGGTATCCAATAGTGTAATTCCCATGACTCCAAGTTCCACCTTCTATGGAAGAAGTAATTAGTATTTGAACATGCTTCGAGATGAGATATTCCTTCGTGTGACGGTTGCTAAGCGTCCACCAACACTAACTTGTTTAGCCTGAAAAAGATAGAGACTTTAAATTTAAGTATATGGTAAAAGTTACATACTTAATTAAGGGTTTTATAAAAAGTAGACATATACGTACCTTGATTGCTTTTTCCATTGAAGTTCGCAATTTATATTTCACAAAACCAATGCAGCGCCCGTCTCTCTGTTATAACAAATTGTGTTCAAGAAATGAAATAAGAAATTAAGGATGCGATGTCCTCTTAAGTCGGTAATAACAAAAGAAAAGCCAAGTTAGGAAAAAAGAAGAAGATGATGTCCACATACCCTTTTGGTATCAATTTGGATTCCACCAGGCATGATAGGCCCATATGTCTCGAACTCTTTGGCAATCTGTGCAACCGTAACGTTAAGGGGCAGCCTCTCAATTTGTATGGAGTAGCCTTGCTCTGTCATGAAAAGACAGATGAAGTAAATAAAACATAAAAGAAATTAAAAAGATGTCATCAAGATCAAAATGGAGGTTGGAGAATATACCTATATTTTTCTTACTAGTACTTGTAGGAGCATTTAGTTGCACTGGTGCAACCTTCGCTGTTGCAGGATTTTCTACAGAATTTGGCACCTGCAAGTGCAACAACATTCATTTCATCTAATTTCTAAGGTTTATCTGCATTGCAGAAGAATATTTCCACAGACCTAACTTATATAGCCGTAACTAGTCTTATTCTTATATGTTGGTTAGGTCTTTTGAGTAGGTGGCACCTAAACTGCCCAAAAGAGAAGTTTAATGTGGTCTAAGTCAAGCCCATCCGACCCATCCGACCCATCCGACCAAGAATATAGGAATGAGAGAATGACCACAGGACCCATCCGACCCATTCAACCGAGTTTGAAACAGCCCATGGGTGCTTGAAGCCCGAAATGGGCTCACTCATTTTTTGACCAGATTTTTTTAGACGAGGCTAAGTTTTTAGCGTGTTTACCGACCTCTCTTCCTGGCCAAACCCCGATGGAAGCCTAAAGTACTCACGAGGGTCGGTCAGGCCCTATTTGGACCCTTACTTATCGACTACTTAGTACTTCACTTTTTTTTATTGAAATGCATCGTACTCTACTTGATAAGCTATAGAATATACCTTTATTGATCTTAACATTGATGCATAAGAAGACTTTAAAGCATCTTCTTTCGAATTTGTTTCCTCCACATCCAGGGATGGTGTGTCTACCTTGGCTTTCACAATTGCGGGCCATTCATTCCAATCTTTCACAATTGCGGGCCACTCATTCGATTGGTAATTCTTAACTTCATGTTGATCTTCTGCTTGATCTCCCACAATTAGCTGATCTTTCTCGAATGCCGATTGATGATCTACTAGATAACTCTCATTATCTAGAGATTCTTGGCTTTCCACTTCGACAGTTTCTTGTAAATACTCCTTTACTTGATTTTCCACATTAACATGGTCTTCCATAATTTCCGTCTCATCATCTGTTCCATCTTCTAAGCTTTCATCACTAAATTGAGACAGTAGGAGTTCTAGTTGAACTTCTTCTATTTCCCGTACGTCATTAGCTAGATCTTCCTCGGAAGGGCCAGTGGTCAAGATTGTAGATATTGCAGGTTCGTCAGTTATAACCTCAATCGGTAAGAGTCTGGGTTCCTCAAATCCATCAACATACCTTAGAATTTCATGTTTAATAGTGAAATTTGTTCCTAGTGAACCTTCTCCATGGCGTAGGAATACTGACCGGACAAATTTTCTTTTGAAATTGTTTTCTCCCGTTAACGAACCAGTTATTAGTAGAGATACCCCACACAACTCCACCAAATATGCATCAACACTTAATATATCCGCTTTATAGCGGATTAGGACCATGGAGTCAAAGTGTTCTTTAATAGCCTGCATATAGACGAATCATTAGGAGAATAAGTATCTGACTCAGGCTATTTAGATTCAGATAAAAAAAAATTCAACTTTAATATCAAAAGACTTACTTCAATATTTGTGAACGTAGTCACAACGCCATTTAGTGCCGGACAAGTAAGTTCACTTGAATCACCATAAAATATATGGAGTGACTCGGGAGAACTATGAAACACGTTGTAATAATGCTTCACAAATTCTTCTGATATTTTACGGGGACACGTAATAAACTTAGAACACGGTTTTGGTGTTGCCATATCTGCAAAGGAAAAGAAATTAATATATATAAGAAAATTTATATAAAACCTAAATCCTAATGATTGAAAAAACACTAGTTCGTAGTTCTAAATCCTAAAAGGATAATAAAGAAGAAACTACGTGAAGTGGTTTATCCAGTTCAAACTTAAGTTTATCTCTTATATGTACTCTAATTTTAATATTACGAGATAAGTAATTTAAGACATCGAAAAATTAGATTAGGTGCACTTGAACTGATCCAGATATAGAAGAAAAACCTACGATTGAGTGATCCTACTTGTGTTTTGTAAAATATGAAAATAGAACAATAAAATATAACACTATAACTAAACCATGAAAAGCTAACGAAAAACGTACTTTTAGTGTAATCCTTGAAAAGAAAGATCGAAGAATAAATTTGATTGGACTTCAGTTGTTGTATTTATAATAGTGATTTAGAATCCTAAACTACTTTTTTTTTTTTGAAAAGAATCCTAAACTATTTCTGATTCTATTTTTTTTTCCTAAACCTATTACAACTCTTACAAATAAGAGTTCCAAAAAACAACAAAATCTCTAATAGATAGGTAGAATAGAGATTTTATAGGTAGGTCCCTGAACTCTTTCCAAAAGTATTCGGCCACCCTCCTATTTGCTAGTATATCATGCTCTGTACTTCTTCCTTATTGGGGCCACACCTCACCAACCCACCTAAATAGTTTTTCGAGAATCAAAATTCAACTTGGTCTTACTTCAAGAAATCAATACAAGAGAAACAACAAATCTTTTTATAGTTCTATCACAAATGCAATTAGATTATGTGTGCTTGAACTGATCCAGATAAAGATCGGTAACTGTTTTGTAAAGGGTTGAACAAATAGACAACAAAACATTAAAAAAGAAAAATCAGTAACCGGACATAACACCATACTGACTGAATCATGAAAGAGAGGTGCTAGAATCACAAAAGATTTTGACAAAAATAGTTCCCAGCTGATGTGGCGGGTGTGATTTTCATCTCTCAACGGCCTAGATTTGGTCAAGGTTTGAAACCACACCCGCCACATCAGCTGGGAACCTTTTTTTGTCAAAATCTTTTGTAACTTTATCATTTCCCATCATGAAAAGCTAATGAAAAAAGAAATTACTTATAATATAACCCTTGAAAACAAAAAGAAACAAACCTATAATAATAATTTGATTGGATTATAGTTGTATTTATATACTAATAATTTAGTATCCTAAGCTATCTTTTTCCCTGGGGGCCAAAACGTGTAGAACTCTAATAAAGTTTTTTTTTGTTGAACTATTCAATAAGTTAATTGAGATAAACGTTATTACAATATTTATTAACTAAAATAGAAGGAACATTATGCCATGTTCTGCTCTGTTCTTCTTTCTTTGCCATTTTGCCAGCTTATCTGCATGCGAGTTTATCTTTCTATTGATGTATTTGAATTGAACTCTGTCAAATTCTCTTTTGATTTCTCTAATTCTCCGGATATGGATCATTGACTGCCATTGGATTGAATGTCTCTTGTCCTGAATATGTGTGATGAGATTCAAGTTGTCGCTTTCAATGATAATTGATTTGTGGTTATGTTCTTTTGTCCATTCTAGACCTTTTAAGATAGCTATTGCTTCACATTCTTCATTATTTCTTGTCCTCACTGATTTCACTTGAGCTGCCATGAATTTTGATTCTGCATTATGTGCAATTAAACTAATTCCCGAATTGGATGTTATATTAATGAAGGATGCGTCAACATTTATTTTTATGAAAGGGATAGTAGGCGGAACCCATTTTCCATGGGATATTTGATTTATTTTCTCTGTCGTTTTGATTGTTTGAGGAAATGTATTGATCATTCTAATGATCTTATTGAGGTCGTTTATCTCATGTTGAAAATAGTGATCACATCTAACTTTCTAAAGAATCCAGAGAATAGTAACAAAATGGATACCTTCATAAGTATAGCACATTTGATTATTGTCTTGCCAAGAAAATATCCAATCTGAGATAGATGTTATGATTATCAGATATTATATTAAAATTAAACCAAACGTTCCTTGCTATAGGACAATGTAAAAGCGAATGTTCAATAGTTTCAGTGTTAATACAATTTGGACAATGGTATTATTATCAATCTATTTGCCTATTCTGGACTCTAATAAAGTTGCTGCCCAAACATAATTTGCCTTGGTGTCTTTCTAATTTTTTAAAAGAGTAGGGGCAATTTGAGTATTTCACATGTTGTATTTCCTTTGTTTAATTTTGAGGACGGGAAAGGAAGGGAGAGTCCCTAAGAGCATCTCCAATGCAAAACTAAAAAAAAAAACTTAATTGACTTATGTGTCAAGTTTCAATTGAGTGTCTCTAATTTAAATCATTCTCCAATGCAACACTCAAAAAATTCTAATAGTTACACATTTCACACATACAATTAATATGAAAAAGTGGTTGAGAAAGAAATGTTTTCTATTGGTTTGAAAATTAAATTTAATGATTAGGACACTTGACTTGACACTATCAAAAGAGATCTCAAAAATAGAGTTTGTAATTGAGACATCTCAAACATTCAAGAAAGAAAAAAAAATTGAGACATCTAAAAATTAAATGCTTCCACATCATCTTAATATCTTAATTGAGTTTTGCATTCAAGATGTTTTCTTCTATAAAAGACTCTAAAGTCCTAGCTGACACTTATGATTTTAAGATTAAGTCTTGCATTGGAGATGCTCTAACTCCTCAATTTGACGACCACCAAGAAGAGCTCGAGCAAGTAATTCTAGGGTTTATCTTTAAACTTTAATCTCCGCTTTCGTAAATTCAAATTTGGTCCCCTTTTGTTCACGTCGTTAATTAATTTTTATGGTTAATTTTTTTGTTTTCATATTTGTCCTTCTTATGAAAATGATTTTGTAAATTCAAAATTGACTCCCTTTTCAATTTGGGTTAATTCCTAACAAATTTTAACTATTTTAGAACAAACTATGGGGCCAAAATGGAATTCACTTACAAAAAATAGAAACGCCTCCTCTCTCCCTCTCTCTCCTCCATATCCTCTCTCCCTCTCTCTCCTCCATCTCATCACCGTCTATCCTCCACATCATCTCTCCCTCTCTCTCCTCCATCTCATCGCCTCTCTCCTACACACCACCTCATCATCTTCTCACCTTCAAAATTAAATTTATTTTTTCAAATATCTTCCTCTTCTCCCTCTTTTTTTCCCTTCATCTTTCTCTCTCTATCTCTAGTCTCTCTATCTTTAATCTTGTTGGGGTCCCTCCTTATAATTAAAGGACTCCTAGTTGGAATAGGATTTCCCTTATTCCTTGTTTGGGAAAAAAATAGAAGTTTCTATTTTTTCAAGCCTAAAAAGGAATTCCTATTTCTATTGGTAAACCTCCTTATTTATTATTATAAATAGGGAATGAAAGGGAAGAGATTATACACAAAAACTTCCAGAACAAAGAGAAGTCAGAGAAAGAGAGATTTCTGAAGTGGTTCTTTCAAGAGAGATTGAAAGAGCAGAATATTGGTTTGAAGAAAAGAAGATTATTAATCTTGTGAAGCAATTTAGTTTGTGGTTATCTTCTTCAACCTTTAGTGATCTAGGATTTGTTCAAATCCTAAGGAGTAAGAGATTTTATTTCTTGGTTTCTTTGTTCAGTTTATCCACCATAGGTTTGGTGAAGAGTTGTCCAAGAGTGTTTCTACACATCTTGAAGAATTGTGTAACCCATTATTTAATTATAGTGGAAGATTTCTGGACTAGGTCCCGTGGTTTTTTACCTTCTAGTTTGGAGGGGTTTTTTGCCACGTTAAATAATCTTGGTGTCTCTACTTTTACTTTCGCATCGTTTATCTTCATATTCCTGAACAAGTTAATTAGGTTATTTTTCCTAACAAATCTCTCCTTCTCTATAGCTCCAGCGAAAGGGAGGAGCCCCTTCGCTGGAGAAACCAGACCTTGAAGGTGATTTTTGAACAAAGTTACCTCCAATGAAGTCTAACACTTGACAAAGTCGAGTACTAAAAATAAGTTTTTACACAGAGCACATGAGAGATGGAAATCAACGAGAACTTATAAAATTGACTTCATTGAATCTTCTTCACTCTAATCGAACTTCATACCATTGAATTGAACCAGCTTCACCATCAAGTTCAAGTTCACAAACAGACTTTACAAGGTGAGAAACAGCATTATGAAT
>BEHA01050270.1:113794-150162 GCA_002897215.1 Eschscholzia californica subsp. californica | reverse complement strand
TTAATAGTTCAAGCAGAAACAGTCCTTCAATTCTTCACATTTCCATTTCTTTTGGGTTGGATTTCTTTAACTCCACGGATTCAATAGTTCTGTTCATATTTTTTCTCTTTTTATCGTACGCCGCCATAAATGAATTATACTTACTTCGGTATCAACTATCAAATCGGATTACTGTTGCTGATGATTTGCTTATTTGGGGGTTTATTTGAACTTACTTATTCATTAGAAATAACAGAAAGATTGAAGGTTAAACCTGTTCTCAATCTTTAAATTTCAAATTTCTTTTGTTTAATAGATTTTGCTTGGTTACTGATTTCGCACGTGTTTGCTTACATGTTCTGCAAAATTCATGAATATGTTAGGTTGTTAGTGATTTGCTTGAAACTAAGTCAATAATAGGTTTTTTAATTGGTTCAATAATTTTTATAGCTAATACTGTCCTAGAGTTCTCATATAATCGCAAATGTTGTATCTTTCGCCTTGTTATTATTTGATCGTGAAATGTCCGAAATAGTTTAGTTCTTCAAATAGTAACTTTTATTGGTAACATGTATTTGAAGTTATAGGATTCAGAATTGTGCGTCAGGTACATTTGGTTCATTATCCATTAATGAAATGTCAGTAAGTTTTTGGCAATTCATAAGGGGGGTAAGTTTTACTTCGCATACTCTTGTCCGAGATTTGTAGCCGATTGAGAAATGCTTTTGTTGCTTGTGTGTGGGTACTATAACTGTGTGACATAAATGAAAGCCCCGACGAATTTTTAGTTTGATTAGTTGTTTAGATTGTAGTTTTGCATTCATGTTTCTTCATAGCCCAAGTAGTACAGTTAATTGTTTAAATGCTCCTCATATATTCTTCTTTTCAATTGGAATTGTAAAAATTCACAGATTTTGTTATATCTTATATCTTCTCCTTATTCAAAGTTAAGCCAGCTAACTTACCTTGTAGCTTATTCATTTGGTAATTGCAGGAGATTAGTTAAATCGTAATAGTCATGGCAGATGAAGAACCAAAACCCCTTCCACGATAAGTTGTTCAAGTTACACAAATGCCCTAACTTTTTTGAAGTTCATATAGGCAGCAGCAGGTAACTTGGGAGGGGAGTCGAGTATAATTTTGAACGATTTGCAGATCTAGATACATAAATTAAAGAAGAAAAACAGTTTAATTCAACCAGTTTGGATGGCGAATGAAATGTTAATAGTAGAATTAGGTCGATCTAATAAGAACAACAAGAGCGTAGTGGAGGAAATAGTAAAGATAGAAAAGAAACTTTTCCCAAAGCACGAATCACTCGCTACAGTATTCGAAGATGAGCTGAAGAAGAAGAACTGTGGTTTACTCTACTCTCACGTCAATGGTGAAGTTACTGGTTATGTCATGTACCAATGGCCTTCTTGCATGTTTGCTTCCATCACAAAACTTGCAGGTATCTAAATCTAACCGCATCTAACTTTCATCACCATTTTATCTGTTCTGCATTCAATTCTAAAGAACCCTAATTATGGACATTCAATTTGTAATTTGGAACACGTTAGAGTGATTGTGTTGGTCATCTACAGTTTCTCGGTCTGAGTGGTTTAATTTTCAGTTGGAGTTTGTAAATCACCTGTACGTCTATTTTTGCAACATCTGGCCAAGGGATGTCCAAAAGTATCAAACGGAAGACTGCTCACTCTGTGAGAGTGGGAGGATGTGATACTTGTCCCTTGGGAGAGAGTGTCTAGAACTTGGGCTATTAGTTTGATTTCAAACTTAGTAAGTATTGTATAAGCTTCTTCTTTTGGGGTCTGATATGGTATTATTTGTTTGGTGTAATTGCTTAAAAACAAACAAAAGTGAAGGAGGAATTCAGGAGACAAGGTCATGGAGAAGCATTGATTAGAGCAGCAATTGTGAAATGCAGAACTAGGCACATTCAGCGTGTGCAGCTTCATGTAGATCCCTCGAGGACTGCCGCTCGTAATCTGTATGAGAAAATCGGTTTCAAAACGGATAGATTGATAGAAAGCTATTATTCTTTGAGCCGAGATGCTTATGTAATGTTCATTGAGTTCAGTGAAAACTGAAAACAGCAATCAAGAGAACTTGTAAGACATCATCAAATATGTCATAAAATTGTCTTTCTTCTATTGAATTCATGGAGTCCACTCAAAGGCTTCTCAATTATTTTATGCAATCTGTGAACATGTATCAAGTGATATATCAGTTGTTCTTTCTCCAGATTTGGACTTGGCCGGAAGAGGAAACACCTCTGTCAAGGTTCTACTTTCTCTCTTACTCTACCTTCTCCCCTAGTCTGTATCTCGATGTTTTGAACTTCAAAAGTTTTGTGGAATGCAAGCTTGAATTGTCAATTATATCAAAGATTTGTTGATATAATTGTCGAATCAAATAGGCATTTCAGAATACACGAGTCTCAGCTTGTGAAAACATGTCACCAGTTAAATTTTTAAAATAAAATAACCTCATATCTAAGGTTTCTTTGAGATATCAAAGAATTTTCTTCATTCCTACCAAATGTCAGCTATGCGGGGCTATTCTGTACTTGGCTAAATTTACTACTATAGCTACATTTGAGTTAAATATGACAAATTGCCTGTAACACTTACATGTAGTACCTCTAGACCAATGAGTGATTTATCGTCTGCAAGACAAAATCGACTTTCAGAGCGTTGACAGACCAATCGACCTTTGAGTACTAAGATGAAATGCATTCTCGGTGTTAATAGACTATAGGCCTTTCCTAGTATATAATTATTCAAGTGCAAGTGTTCGCTTGTGTTTCTTTCAGTTTGTAATGCCAGTCAAAATTTTATTTTTAGAGATCATTTGTCTCTACATTTTTTTTTTTTTTTTTTGTTGAAATGATCATTTGTCTCTACATATTTCTTAAGATATTATGGGGCTTTAGGGAGCTCTCCACGACTTCGTGAATAATCACATATGAGTATATTATATATTGTTTCAGTCTAGTGGACAAATGGTGCACGACTCACCTTTAAGCAATTTAAATCATGTTATCTCTGTTTTGACCAATTTGTCTCAAACTCTCTAAATTGGCTCCCCTAAGTGTTCTAAAAGTTTGATTTGACCACCTATACCAAAAAAAACAATTCTAACTTTTTGAAACTAAGGCCAAAATGAAATTAGTCGCAAAAAATTGTTAAAACGTTAATTCTACACCATCTCTCATTATCTCTTTCACTTCATTCCATCTTTCAATTCATTTCATTTCTCTCTCTTTCTCTCCACTTCACCTTTCTTCTTCGACAGAAGATCTCTGACAGACAACTTCTGATCGACGACCCTCTTTCTCTTGTCTTCTTCTTTTAATTTTTTTCTCTTCTTCTTTATCTTCTTTCTCTCTCTACTCTCTCTGGCGAAAGGAAGGAGACCCTTCACCAGAGAGAAAGTAGAGAGCGAGGGAGAAGAGTGATAAGAGAAAGACAAAAAAGAGAGATAACAAAAGAGAAGTCGAAAAAGAACAAGAAGAGGGAGAAAACAAAAGAAGAAGAAGAAATAAAAAGATCTGGTTGAATGGTGTCGACCAGAGATTGGCAACCGTCGACCTTCTAACGGAGTAGAAAGTTAAAGTGGAAAGATGGAGAGATTAAGTGGATGAGAGACGGGGATCAAGTGCAAGAACGTGAGATAATGTTAATTAATACTTTAACATTTTTGAGATTAAGTCAATTTTGGTCTCTAAAGATATTTTTGAAAAAATTTGATTTTTTTTCTTTTTTGGCGTTGGGAGCCAAATCAAACTGATGAACACTTGTAACGGCCAAAACGAAATTAACCTTTCATGAAATTGATTTTGTTCATTCTATTGTTGATACACTCCTTAACTTTTAAATGATCTCCAACAATGGCTCAAAATTGATGGACCTAACTTGAGCATAAACAATCACCTTAGGGTTCTTTACTGACCATCCATTGCTTAGAGATCAATATGACAAGGACAAATCTTTTAAGGGGTTAGGGGTCTCTATATTTGCGTGTGAAATGAAACGTCTAACCCACCGTTTCAGTAACATTTAGGGGGGCGAAATTCAATTGGGCATTATTCTTAGGGTTAAGTTGATATTTATGTTCTTACATTTTGCTCGCTAGCCTAGCCCTCTAGGTGCCTTCTATAAATATACGTACCCTTACTCGGTCTCGATCTCATCTTCTCTCTCTCTTCTCTGTTCTTCGATTTTGGTTGTCTAGGGCTTTTCCGGGGTTTTCATACTGTTCTTGAATTTAAATTTCTCGCTTTCATTCTATCTACCAAATCTTAATGATTTTGCAGCACCTCTGATCCCCCAATTTCAGAAATTCCGAGCTAGGGTTTCTCGATACGAAGATTTTCTGTCATTTATAGTTGTCGGAGCTTCGTTATCGCTAAATCGACGGATATCTTTGTTAGACTCGAGAAACTACTGGTAAGACTTCTTCAGTACTTCATTTTTGTACCTCTCTTCTGATCTTCATTTCTTTTTATTTTTTCAATATCAATCTAGGGTTTCTTTGAATCTTCTTCTTCTTCGAAAGTTCTTGTTTTTGAATGATGGAATTATTTTTGTTTGTTAGAACTCTAGCAGGAAACGAAGATAGTGAAAAAATGTCATTTTGGCGAATGCCCTAGAGAGGGAAAAAGATGGTGGGTAAATTGATGAGGTTTTGAATATGAGCGATGGAGGTAGAGAGAATGAAACAGTGAACGAGAACGAATTAAGGAAGAAAGAACAAACTGGTGGTGATGATTTCGGACGAGCAATTTCAAGAATTGCTGTGGCTCAGATTTGTGAAAACACTGGATTTCAATGCTTCCATGAGTCAACCCTAGATGCTCTATCTGATATTGTGATTCGTTATCTTCTTGATTTGGGAAAAACTGCTCATTTTTATGCTAATTTGGCTGGTAGAGTGGAGTGCAATATTTTTGATGTCATTCAAGGATTGGAAGATTTGGGTATTTCACAGAGATTTACTACTTCTTCAAGCCAGAGTAATTGCTTAATAGATTCAGCTCCAGTTAGAGAGATAAAGCATTACGTAAATGTAGCAGAGGAAACTCCATTTGGTCGGACAATTACTCACTTTCCAATTATCAGGAATCTGAGACATACACCAAGTTTCTTGCAAATGGGTGAAACCCCAGCTAGTAAACATATTCCAGCTTGGTTACCTGCTTTCCCTGATCCCCACACTTATATTCACACTCCTGTATGGAATGAGAGGAAAACAGATCCTAGAATGGATAAAATCGAACAGGCGAGACAAAGAAGGAAAGCGGAACGTTCATTGTTGAGTTTGCAGCAGCGTTTGGCAAGTACTAGCTCAGAAGCTCCAGTTGATTTGAGAGATGATGATTCTGAGAAGGCTGACCATGTACATGAGAGTGATCTTGCTCCACCTATTGAAGCCCATGACAAAGAAAAATCAAACCCCATTGTTCCACTCAAGATTCAAAAAGATGATTTGTTAGAAAATCAGATTTCAGTTCTGGACACTTTTGCTCCAGCTATTGAAGCAGCTAAGAGTGGGTTTTCTGATTTAGGGGATGGTGAGAGAAAAACCATGCCAAATAAGAGGCTTGTTCTGCATTTAAAATCTAGGGTTGGCAAGAAACCCTTAGGCATGCCTATTGATTTGAACCTTCAGATGAATGGTACTGGGTATGCAGCTGCTTGGTTTGGGAGGGATGGTGAAAGAGATGACAAGAAAAGGAGAGCTGAACAAATTCTGAAGGATTCCATAGATAGGCAACATGATATTTCTTAGTTGTACATTAATTCATTGTCAGGCTTGCTAGATGGAACTTGTATACTGGTTTTAGAATTTAGCGATAGATGCAACCATCTTGTGGGGTTATAAATGGACATCTTATTCTGGTATTTACATCAGTTCTCTCTGGGTCTGTGAACCCTTTTCCCATTATATGGTGGTATGTATCACGAACGATTCTTTTAAATGAAATCTCGCTTCTTCCATGATCCTATATTGAATGGGTTCATGGAGTTTTTAGCTTCTGATTTCATCTTGTATAGTCTCTCTTTTCTTTATTGGTTGTAGTGATTAGGAATCTAACTGTACACATTTTTCACCAGAGTTTATATAGCTGAAGAAAAATGAACTTGTAAATACGCAAAAGCTTTATCAAAAAGTCCGAAACTTCAAAAAGGATCTATTTATTCATGTTGAATAGGCCTATTTACTTGGAGTCCGGTATTTTAAAACTTTAGTAATTAGTAGAAAATTGAATAGAATTCAAGATTGATTCTCTTATTTCTCGGTATTAAGACTTATTAGAAGAAGTTATTATAAACCCGAGCTTGTATTATGGCAGATCTATGTTGCATGGAGTTTTCTGCTGTTGGCTTGTCTAAGTATTATTTATTCCCTTTCTCATTTATTGCAAGATAAGGCGATATTGTTATAGTGTTACATTTGTTAGCAGTAATTGCATAAGGCTTGTTATTGCCCCTCAATAAGTACCGAGTCTTCTTTTCTGAAATAATGGATTCTTAGGAGAAGTCAACTTCTAACCAAGTTGGACACGGCACGATATTTTTAACTTATAGCATTGATGAAGTACGAGGCTACTAATTTTGTGTAAGGTTACCAAAGGAAGCTAATTTCTTTTTCCTCTAGTTCTGTATGCAACCATTTGAAGAAAAGCTTCCTGAAATCCAAATATATTATAGATGAAAACTTAGAAGGTTTTTTCTTCTCGTCGGTGCTCCTTTACTCATAAATTTGTGTGTTTTCTCAATCCAGCCTACAAACCAATCTAGGGTGCTAATTCTTTTTCAGGTTATATCATTGTGGCAATAATGTAGCAGAATATAGTTTTCTATGAAATCTCACTGATACATGGTTGTATTACATGTTAATGTTCATTTAAAAGAGTGTAAAGATGCAGGTTTAAACTTCTTTCCAGAAAGGTGCTTGGTGGGTCTTGGGTATGCCTTCATCGACTCAGTTAATTCTCTGTTATTCAAGTAAGTTTTAGTTTTCACTTTGACTTGGGGTATCTTTGTATGAACTGCCTCTTTTGTCTTCTCGCAATATCTGTTCCTGCTTGTGCATGGGGTACATAACTTGTTATGGAACAAAAGAATAGATGAAATTATGTCTGCAAAGCCTTTGCACTGCTCAATGTTGTTTTAGTAGATTAGTAGCATCATTTTTAGGTGTATGGGGGAAGAAACCCCTTCAATTATATCCCTTAGGGTTACATAACATGCTAATTTCTTGTGATTCGACATTAAATAATACAATATGCGTTACTTAATACTAGAGTCGACCATATTATTAATGTTAAAACGCATTAAATGTCATTATGTAACTTGTCATAATTTGGCTTCTATGCTCAAAGTTCCAGTCGATGCTTTTGCCTGATCTGTTTCACATTTTGGTCGAAGAAGTCTGAGCTGATCATATCTGTGATCTTTGTCTCATAAAAACAGATTCCCAATATTGGGAGATGGGCTGGGTTGGTTGTCTTTCGAGTCATTGGGATGATTTGAGCCCCATTGAAGTTTTTTTTTTTTTGATGAAGGTGCCCCATTGAAGTTTTGATCATCTATCAGAGGAAAAAGAACTACTTGTTTTTGTTCGATTCCTGACATATAATATATCGGTTAGCCTTTAAAGGGACTTAAGAGGCTTAAGGAATGTTGTATAACTGCTAGAGTCTCAGTAATCACTTGGCGAGGTATTTCGCAAACCTTGTGGCTTTACTTGAAAAGTAAGCTCCACCAAGTAACCCTCCATCACTCCCAAACGAACTATTAATCCCGCAAGTAATCCTTTTCATCTATTTCACGTACTGTATAATTGATTCGAGGAGCCGGGAAGGAAAGTTGTAGCCCTCTCTCATGTTTTTCCATTTTCTTTCTTGTTACTCTGATCTATTTTGTATAATTTACGGGTGGTTCCAACTTCCAGACCCCAAATTTAAATATATCGGCACTATTTTGTTCTCTTTCTTTTGTTCTCCTCTTCATAATGCTTTACATATTCTGTGGTTTAAATTTAGTTTAATCTTAGTTTCTGAAATCTGAAAGTCTCTAAATTAGAATATGATCTTTATTACTTCGTATTTGTTTTACCAAATCATGTAGGAATCACTTCTTGGATATTCCGAAAATTCAGTTTTCTTCTACAGATTCTTGGCACTATTGGCGGTATGGTTGGTGAAGAATATCGGAATGAGGAGGTTGATAACAACATCAACACAGGCACTTCGGAATCTCTTTAAGAGAGTGCAAATTTCCCGTTCGTAATGAAAAGACGATATATATTTCAACATGAATGCCTCTTCTTGAAACGAAAATCACCCACCTCGGAATGAACCACCTATGGATGAAAACCAAGGAGTTGGAGTAAATGAATGGATTTCAGTATTTATAAACCTTTATAAATATTTTGAAATAGAGGAAGTACATGAAAGTTGGAAGAAGCTTGTGATATGGTGTAAAGAAATTAATAGACAACACAAGTTTATATTTTGTGTAAACAATTCAAGGCTCAAGCAACCCATTTTATGATAGAAAACTGTGAAACTAGTGGTTTGTACTTGTTTTACTCTGAAGACGGGTGTAGGGCCAAAAAGTCCAGAAAGACACTTGACTAATAAGATTAGGTACACAAGTACTTAGAAGTACTTTCAACAAAAAAAAAAGAAGTACTTGGAAGTACAACCTTAGGTAGGTTTATTGTGATGTGTGCAAACTAGAAGTTATCAATGGAAGGCACAATAAAGATTTGGGTAAAACTCTTACTGGACATGCATATGCAAGTTTTTTGAGAGATGAAGAAATAGCAAATTTAGAGGTTTAGAGTGTAACGTTGATATCTATCTTGTGATGAGAATTTTTCTAAAATTGTAAACAAATGTTGTTCTTTGTTATCTGTCGGTAGAGTTGTTATCGACGTCATCTGTTACATATTAGTAGTACCTTTTTGGCCTGTAGAGAGAGAGAGAGAGAGCAAGAGAAATGAAATTTCTAATTTGAAATTAAATTTTGGTCAAGATAATGAACTATATTATGTGTGGACAGGAGAAATGAGCGTGTCATGGTAAAAATAAATCTGGCTTATGAGTGTGAATTACTGTGAGTGTGTTCATTAAAAATGACAAGTGCGTATAACATTTCACTTGGAAACTTTTTTTTTTTTTGTTGAAAACTTCGAAACTTCGATGCCGTGTTATTTGTTTTTTTTGAAGACTGAATATGTAATCAGAACAAATTGACGGGTGTAATCTACATGGAGTATATAACTTGAATAAATGTACGAGTTTACTTCTCTAATAAATTCTGACTTTAAAATAGCGGCTTTGAACACAAATAATTATTTCCAAATCTTGTAAGATAAAACCCTATAAAACAACCAAAATTACAAACAAAAGAAATGGAGATTTCGTATTGAGATTTGAAAAAAATTGGAAGGCACCTGGTTCACAAAGTTTTCTTGGAACTCATTCTTTGTCTGAAAAGACTGAAGTTAAAAGTCATATGATTTGGTGGGAAATTTTTCAAATTCAAAAACCCTAATTCAACCCACAAACAATACTTGATGTTGGCACTATCTCGTCTCGTCGGGTCACTTCTGTGTAAAAGACTGATTATTTCAAACTCCCGTTTCCTATTGTCACGTAAACTCATCGGACAAGCACGATACCTGTTCGACGAAATTTCTCACAAAGACCTTAGCTCTCTAAACGCTCTTCTTTCTCATCATGTTAGAACAAATGACGCACAAACAGCATGGGTTCTTTTCCAAAGAATGCACCACCACCGCTCGGATCTCGATCCTTACACTTTCACTCCTGTCTTTGGTGCTTGCGCGGCCCTCTCGGATGCCATACGAGGTCGACAAATTCATGGGTTGGTCGTAAAAAATGGATCGGAATTTGAAACTATAACGAAAACTGCTATTATCGACATGTATTCCAAGTGTGACAACATCAATGATTCACTTCGAGTTTTCGAAGAGATGACTACAAAGGATGTAGTTACATGGACCACTATGATTTCAAGTTATTTTCGTCAAGGACTTGCAGATGAAGCGTTACGACTTTTTAAAGAAATGCAGAGAGAAGGTGTTGAATTCAGTGGGTTTACTTTGAGTTCTGTTCTTAAAGCTTGTGCCTTTTTAGGTTCAGTTTGTCAAGGGAAGCAAATTCATGCATTAGTGATCACTATGGGTTATAATTCAACTATATTGGGGACTGCACTTCTTGATTTCTATTCGGATTCTGGGTTTATTCAAGATGCTATGAAGGTATTCTTTAATTTGAATTGTAAAAAGGATGATGCTGTTTACAATTCTTTGATATCTGCTTGTGTTAAGAATCGGAAATATGAGGAAGCGTTATCAATCCTAAGGGATATTAAAAAACCGAACGTGATTGCCCTTACTAGCGTTCTTGTAGCTTGCTCTGAGAATTCAAGTTTATTGAAAGGAAAGGAGATACATTGTGTGGTAATTCGGTTTGGGTTCGATTGGGATACTCAATTATGTAATGCATTATTGGATCTGTATGCAAAATGTGGAAATGTCTTGAGTGCTCGCTTTGTGTTCAGTCGAATTCCCCGTAAAGATGTTATTTCATGGACTAGTATTATAGATGCTTATGGAAGTCAGGGTTGTGGCGTTGAAGCTCTGGAGCTTTTCAGAGAGATGGAGGAAGAGAGTGGTATTTTGCCAAATGATGTAACTTTTCTCACTGTTCTATCGGCTTGTGGGCATTCGTGTCTTGTGGAAGAAGGGCGAAAATGTTTTTCTCTAATGAAGGAGAAGTACAGGCTTAATCCGAGTCCTGACCATTATGCCTGTTTTATGGACCTATTAGGCCGAGCAGGCCTTATAGAAGAAGTTTGGAATATCTATTGCGAAATGGGCAAGAATAGTGTCAAGTTGACATCGTCTTTGCTAAATGCTTGTCGAGTTAGCCTTGATGTCGTTCGAGGTGAATTCGCAGCTAAGCGTCTGTTTGAGCTTGAACCAGAGAATCCTGGAAATTACGTGTCTGTCTCGAACTTCTATGCAGCCATTGGAAGATGGGATAATGTGGAAGAATTGAGAGATTTGATGAGGGAGAAAGGATTGATAAAGGAGGCCGGAAGCAGCTGGATTGCTGTCTGATAATATGAGTAGACAAAGAGGGGCAGAAAAACAGCGCATCAGAAAGGTCGAGACTCGAGAAGGTCAACGGAAAGGATAAAGACTGCATGGTTGTCGACTGTGGAGCAAATGGGGAAGCTAATGAAATGATATATGCTGATGGCCAGAGCTTGGCAAAGAGCTGAGAGAGAATCCCAAGAAAGATCAAAAGAGACCTCTGGTGAGTCTTCAGAGAGACCATTGGAGCCAGACTTAGGGAAGCGCAAGCTGCTGTTGAGAAAGCAATTGTAGAGCCTTGGCAATTGCTCTTCCCCAGTTGCAATAGAGGTGTAAAAGACATCGAATTTGAGAGTACTTCTAAAAGTTTTTCAGAGGTTTTTCTCTCTGATCAGAACCCGGATTTAAGCTTCTCCGAAGTACTTTTCATTATCATCATATCCAGTTTTATACTTAGGCTGTTTGATGCGAGAAATCGGTAAACTTACCATCATCTCTTTTGTTTGATGATTCTCTGTTTTAATTCAAACGTGATGCTAAGTTTTAGTTTGTGCTTCCACAGAGCTACTTAAATTTTTGTTATCTTCTTTCTTGCAGTTATTATCAGGTGACATGCACAAAATCTAGGCAGTTTTCTGCTGAAAAACGTTGAGGAAGAACAATCCTTTTATCATCTCATGGAAGTTAACTTTGAACCACAGGTAAATCAATTGTTCAGATAAAGATACTTAGAAACAAAAAAGATTGTTATCTTTAGTTGCTTATTAATGGATTTCCCCATTATACGTATACACAAATAATGTACAACATGAACCATTGATTAATTCAATTGCATTTTGATGATGGGTAATCTTTTATTTCTATTAGTGATCAAAGTGAAACAGTGAAAGTGCAACCATATAATGTATGCTTTTGGATGGTATGAAGTGTTTAATAGAATCTGAGTATACAATATTGGTCGATAAGTACTTGGTCGAGTTTTATATACTGCCTGCAGAATATGTGTTTTTGTAACCCTTTTATCATCCTGAAATCTGAATCACTGCCAGAGGAACCATATGATCTTCTTCAGGTTTTGCTTAACTTGTCTTACGAAAGAGCTGCCCAGAGCAAGAAATAGCCGAAGTTACCTCTGACGTGATACAATGAAAGAGCATATTAGAATACTATGTAGCCTTCCAAATTTCTCAGCCTTTTCCATCTAACCGCCCAATGTCTTTCTTCTTTCATGCAAATAGTTACTTTTATGATTGAAAAATGGCCGTTACAAGATTGTTTCGCGCACACGTCATTTTTTTAAATGGTTTCATCTCTCTAATCTTCATGTAAACAGGTTGAGTTCTTATGATCAGAAGGAAAACATACTGCATTGTTTATTAGAAGAATTCATGCAGATTAGGGGTTTCCCTCAATGTACTTACAGACCTACCTCTTGGTCTGTAAGTACATTGAGGGAGTCTTGGATCATGTAAACGTATAGGTTAGCCTCTGTCGCGTGATTCGGAGTTATGTTCCTAAAGTGAGTTCTCGCATGCCCATTTGAATCGCGTAAACACACCAAGTACTGGTCTCACACCAATAGCTTAGGGTCTTGGCAGTTGCCCAAGCGATGTACGAATTACGATGAAGAGTTGTCTCGTACACGTGCCATTGATACTGATGATATTCTATCTGCAGCGTCACCTGATCTTGTACTAGCTAATAGAAGATGAATCACTTGGAGGACTAATAATTCTAGAGCCCAAACTGGGATGACAACTACCCATCAACATAGGTAATAGCAGTGAAAGAGTAGACTTCAATAGAGTCAATGCAGAAGTATCATCTTATTGCAAAGAACCAAACTATTATGTAACTATTTGCAAAACTTTGTTGAGGAGTCCCAATCAAAAAAAGTTGTTGAATTATGCTAAAAAAAAGTTAAAATTATAATATTAGGCACATCAAGTTTTATTTTCTTTTTTTGTTGAAAGAGGCACATCAGGTTTAATACCAAAAAGTAAAATATGACCCACAAGGACTTTAAATTTACTTGTAAAATGGTCCAATTGACTTCGATTTCATATAACTCCGTAGGTAGACGCTACATTTTATTTCGTATTTTTCTAATTGGTAAGCTTGTTTATTTCGTATTTTTCTAATTAGAACTAAGCAATTGTAGTAAAATTGTTGGATTCGTATTTTTCTTTTTCTTTGTTGCAAATATTGGATTTGTATTTAGAGAGAAAAAAAAAAAAGAGAGAGAGAAACTGCACCGACACATGTGGGGCCTAGTGGAACATCTAGAGGCTAGAAGATCACAAGGGTAACAGCATTACTGTCGGCAATCTCGACTTGCTCACTTTACCATAATGCCCTTTGTTTGAATATGAATGCCCTCAATTATTTTGGGTTAATTCCGTTTTATTCTATGATTTGTGATTTAGCCTCCAATACGTGACCAAGTGTCCAAATTGGTCTCTAATTATGTCTGGTAGTTTAACTTGATCCCAATTGTGTCCTAAAATTTGACTTAGGTGCTGTTTGTTTTTTTAAATGCGTCTGAATCTGAATTGGTTGAATCTGAATTGTCTGAATCTGAATAAACTGAACTGAATTAGCTGAATCTGAATTGGCTTTAATTAGATGTTTGTTTTCTAAATCAGAATTACTGAATCTGAATTATAATTTTGACAATTATATCCCTCAATTATGTATTCACCAAACAGACCCTATCTTTATTTGCCCTAATATAAACTCTAGAAACCCTAGGGTTTTTATTTTTCTCAAATCAAATATATCAGCCACCTCTCTCTCTCTCTTGTATGATAAAAAAAACCTCTCTTTCTATCTGACCGGAACTCTCACCGGAGCTCTCTTCAAACCCCTAAACCGATGGATAAGTAGGTCTTGCGGCTTTCTCTCCCTTTCTCTCACCGAACCGAAGTTTTGGTCGGATGTCTCTCTCTAAACGAAGGTGAGATCTCGTCGGATTTTTTTCTCCTCACTTCGTCTCTCCCTCGAAGGTTTAAAAGTTGAAACTTCGCCGGATCTGTGTTGTGTGGTGTTGGTCGTAATACATGCGGTGCTGGTCGTGGTGTGTGGTAGTGTCGGTGTTGTGGTGGTGATTTGTGTCTGGTTTGCCGTGGTCTTGTTGGTGGTTTTTGGTGGTTTTATCGGTGGTGGTGGTGGATTTGCCGGTGGCGGTAGGGATGGTTTTGCTGGTGGTGTTTCACTGTTGGGACAAAAGTTAATAAACAGGGGCAGAAACGTCATTTATCGAATTTCAGCCATTTGACCTATTTTTCAGACTTGTTTTAAAGTCTGAAAATAATGGGTTTTCATTCAGCCAATTCAGACCTCTAACTCATTCAGACAAAATTTCAGATTTTGTTAAATGAAAAAACAAACATCTGAAATCTGAATGGACGACGAATTCAGATTTCAGATCTGAATTGATAAAAAAACAAACAACACCTTAGTCTCAATTTTGTGACCCCTTTTCGTTCTACTCTCTTAGTATTTTTTGTAATTTTAATTATTCTTTAATTTGTTCAACTCGTGTATATTTTTCATTCTCTTTCCTCTACCTCACTTTCTTCAACCTAAGAAGATCGCTGGTCCGCGAACTTGATTCCTTTTTAAACTCCTTTCTTCACATCCACCTCCCTCGATTTCTTTCTCTTTCTCTCTCTTCTGTTTCACTCTCCTTCCAACTCTCTCTTTGTTCTAGCGAAAGGAAATCTTCAGTGGAACAAATAGGGGTTAGAGGGAGACAGAGAGAAAAAAAAGGTGGTTGTGGAAGGAGTTCAAGAAAAAAAAATTAAGACCTTAAGTTGAAGAAGATGCGGTGAAAAAAGATAAGACTGAAATAAATAAAAAATTACATGAGTTGGACAAATAAAAGAAAATTTAAAATTATAAAAAAAAAAACCATAAGGTAGAATTAAAATGATTGACAATATTTAGAAGTCAAATTGAATTACCGGACACAATTAGGGGTCAAAATGAACTTCCGACCATAATTAGAGAACAAATTAGTTTGTTAATCAGAAATTCGAAACTAAAATAGGATTAGCCCATGATTTTTTAGCAGTATAAGTAGATATTAAGGTTGTGTTTGATATCAGGAAAATAATTTCATGGAAATAAAAAAGTTCCATGAAAAGTAAATTCCGTGGAAATAAGAGTTCTTTCGTTTGGTAGTCATTTATTATTTCGTGGAATTACGAACTCTGTTATTTGGTTGAAAATGAACTTCTACGGATATAATATTCAATTAAGAGTTTTTATTTACTCTTTATGTAGTCAAATGACTTTTTAATTTTTATGTTGCCAAAATTACATTTTCATTATGATGTCTAAATGACATGTTACCCTTATGTTTTCAAAATTATATTTTTATCTTCATGTTGTAAAATTATTTAACCTTGTGTGGCTTTATTAACTTAAGAGTAAGAGCGTCAAACTATGAATAAGACAAGATAAAAATGTAAGTTTGACAACTTATGGATAAAAAAGAGATTTCACTAATATAAAATAGTAAAATTATCGTTTTAATGTAAAAGTGCATACATACCATTTTTACAAGATAAAAGTAAGAATGTCATCCAGACAACATAAGGGTAAAGATGTCATTTTGATATCATACGGGATAACAACGTAACGTTGACAACATAAGGGTAGAATGTCAATTTGCTATAATAAAAAGGTAAAATGTAATTTTAGCTATATAAAGTCAAAATGTCATTTTGACAACGTTGTAGACATGCCATTTGGTAAGAAAGACAAAAATGTCATTTGGCTAATGTATAAGTAAAAGTTTATTTCGGTAAATTTTATGGAAAAAAATGTTGTTTTGAACATATATGGAGATAAATATTAGGTTTCAAGTATCCGAATATATTAATATATTAAAAAAATGTTATTTTTTTATTTTGATTTTTCACGAAAACTAATTTCTAGGAGGAGCAAGGAATTAAAAATGGACTATTTCATGAAAATAGATTCCATAGGAAATTAAAGCCATGAAATACATTACTTCGTACCAAACGTTGGAATTACCTATTTCAATGGAAATTCTTTTATTTCCATGAAAATAGGAGATATCAAACACATCCTAAAAAATTTTTAACTTTTTTTTTTTGGAAATTGACTACGATCTACGATGGTCATTACATTGACATTGATACATCAAAGATGTGATAAGCACGATTACTGCCGAATACAAACTCTTCCAAAGAACGAGCCTATAGTCCAACTAAACTATGACCTAAAGTCCAACAACATTATATATGTCCTAATAATCTTAAATTCAATAATCCAGAGATTCCACCTTCTCTGTGGATCGAACCCGAGACCTCCAGGGACCATTGGAGTATATGGCAGCACAGTGGACCACTTGGGCAACCAATTATTGACAAATTTTATTAACTTTGTTTTTTGGAAGGCAACTACGATCTACGTCAGTCGTTACAAATGACATTGATACATCATAGATGTGATAAACTCAATAACCGCCCACTCGAACTCAAACAAGATCGGCCCTATAGCCCAACTAGACAATGACTTAAAGCCCAACTACATTATTTATACCCTAATAATCCCAATTCAAATAACCAAATTTTATTAATTTTTGTGCAAGGTAATGAATTTATACTTAGTAAAACATTGTTTAAGAAGATATGATGAACTATAGTATGACATTCCCGTTTTTATAATTTAACTCAAAACACAATATTGATTTTACATGTCAACCCTTGGTTGCCGAGTGATTAAAGTGTTGACATATACTCCAAAAGTCATGGGGGGTCTCGGGTTTGATCCCCAGAGAAGGTGAAATTTCTGGATTATTGAACTTGAGATTATTAGGGCATAAATCATATAGATGGCCTTTAGACCATAGTTAGTTGGGTTTTAGGCCACCGGTTAGATGGGCTTTAGGCCTGTTCTTATTTGATTTGGTAGCTACTGTGCTTATCACATCCTTGATGTATCAACGCCTCGTAATGACTATCGTACATCGAACTAAAATTGTCAAATAAATAAAATAAATTGGTTTTACATTAATACTTCGAAATAAACATAATTTTTCTTAATAATAGTCTGTATAACTAATTTTCATGTGCACCAAACTCGTCGGTGATATTGCTGTTAAAATAAAATACCTGTCCAACAGATCCAACACCTAATAAACAAAACAAAAATTAGTCAGTGTTGGGTAGTGTCATTCTCTGTAATTATATCAAATTAAATGGGCATAAAACAATCAAACAATAATTAAGGACCTGTTTGGAAGGACATTAAATTACACTATTAGTATTAATCTGTGCTTTGTTTTTAAAGAATCTCTTTATGTTTAAGCTGCCATGTGATGTGAGTGAGTAAGACCAGTTTGAGCAAAGGGTGTTTGCAGATCTCTTTCTCTCACTAAAAAGAAAGAGAGACTGAGAGAGAAGACCAACTTACACGAAAATGGTTTCTCTTTACTCCTCCAGATCTGTTTCCAAGTTCACCAGCTTCACCATTTTGCTTGTTTTCTTGCTTTCTTGCTTCAGTTTTACCACAACAGGTTGTTGTTACCTTATTTACATTTTAAGTTGTTTCTTTCAATTCTCTTGATCTTGTTTGGTTAATTTGGGTACTATACTTTATGGGTTTTGATTGGATTGTGGGAATTTAACCCCACCTTTGAAGGATTTAGCATATTCAGGAGGAACTATGTTGAAGCTGATAATGGAAATTTTGAGATGTTCTTTTTTAATAAGGAATATGGTACCTAGTTTGTAGAAATGGGTTTTCTTTATTTGTTTAAAAGTTTCGATTTTCAATAACAAATCTAGTGACTTTAAGTTGGAATCTCAAGATTAATCTAAAATATTAGTGGGATTAGAATGTTTTGTGAAATATAGGTGAATTAACTCTTCATCTTTTGGATCTTTCAAGTGAGAGCTAAGACAGAACTTCATCAACTACCCATTGACTAGTGAATTTATAACTAGGATGTGATAGATTAGTGTGATAAACTACCCCATTTGCAGTATCACATGGATTATGCTAAAGTTTATAAGAATTGGGGATAAGGGGTGAATGCTAATGCTTCTAAACTTGATTTACGATATTGTGTGTTTGGATCTTTCTTGATTAAAAATTTTGTAGCTGATATTTTTTTAATTGATTTCTACAGAAGCTTACGATCCACTTGATCCCAATGGAAATATTACAATCAAATGGGATATCATGAGTTGGACTCCAGATGGTTATGTCGTAAGTTATATAAACTACAATATGATTTGAATAGGACCTAACTCTGATTCAGTTCGAAAGTTTAATTTAGTCAGTTTACGGCTTTAATCTATTTATAGTTGTTTTCATCATTCGACCAATACTTTTATTCAATTTCCGAAGGAAAATGATACCTTGCCCGCCAGTTACACCTCTTACTACACTCCCTATATGGTAATTTTGAAATTCTCAAAATTCTTGAGATCGACACACTTATCTTTATAAGAAAGTGGTTAATGAAAGGTGAGATGGTCAAAGGAGGTGTAAGTGGAGGGCAAGGTTCGAAAACTGTGCTATCTTAGGAGTTCGATATGAATTTACTTACATTGATTCATGAAATTTTGCATTTAGTTATGTGAAAATAACTAAGTTGTGATTGCCCGAATTGGATTCGACAGGCTGTTGTTACTATGTACAACTTCCAACAATATCGTCACATCCAAGCCCCAGGATGGACAATGGGATGGACATGGTCAAAGAAGGAGGTGATTTGGAGTATGGTAGGAGCACAAACAACAGAGCAAGGGGATTGTTCAAAATACAAAGGGAATGTTCCACATTGTTGTAAGAAAGATCCGACAGTTGTGGACTTGTTACCAGGAACTCCTTACAACCAACAAATAGCAAATTGCTGCAAAGGAGGAGTACTCAATTCTTGGGTTCAAGATCCTGGAAACGCCGCAAGTTCTTTCCAAGTTAGTGTTGGTGCTGCAGGAACTACGAACAAAACCGTCAGAGTGCCAAAGAATTTTACACTGAAAGCACCAGGACCAGGATATACGTGTGGACCGGCGAAAATTGTGAAACCAAGTAAATTTCAAACGGCAGATCAGAGGAGAACTACTCAAGCACAGAGTAAGTTTCTTTCTGAAATTCTTGGTTTCTTTCCAACCTTATATAAATACTAGTTGATCAAGAAAACCGTTTTTCGGTTCTCGGTATCTTTTTGACATGCTTCCTTTGTTGCAGTGACATGGAACGTTACATGCACATATTCTCAGTTTCTATCTCAGAAAACTCCAACTTGTTGTGTCTCACTCTCTTCCTTCTACAATGATACAATTGTCCCATGTCCGACTTGTACATGTGGTTGTCAAAATAATATAACTCAACCAGGAAGTTGTGTAGAGTAAGTTCTCTTATAATTCTCTTCTTCTCACTTGGTCACTTATACTTAAATTGTTAGTTCTCATTGTCAAATTTCCTTTTCCGGGTCTGTCTATCACCAGTTTTTCCTTACTGTTTTTCTTTTACAGGGGAGATTCACCATATTTAGCTTCGGCAATTCAAGCTCCTGGTAAAAACAATTTTTCGCCTCTTGTCCAGTGTACGTCCCATATGTGCCCGATTCGGGTTCATTGGCATGTGAAGCTCAACTACAAAGAGTACTGGCGGGTGAAGATCACAATCACAAATTTCAACTATAGAATGAACTATACACAGTGGAATATGGTGGTTCAACATCCGAATCTTGACAACATTACCCAAGTTTTCAGCTTCAATTACAAGCCGTTAACTCCTTATGCTGCTATTAGTAAGTATTACCTTCAATTGTGATTGCTTCTTGCTTATATAGTTCATATACTGAAAGCGGAATTATCTCGTAGTGCCACTATGCTAAGATAGTTATGCCATACTCTGTAGGTATGCTTACATGAAAATCCGTTTCTTAAGAAAAAGTTTGCAAGGACATTTTTCTTTAGTATGGGGTTCCATGTCAACGACCTGGTCTAGTTCTTCGAACTGTTAAAGAGGCCCCACAATGTGTATCACAAAATAATACAAGAGTAGAGGGCGGTCAATCACATAATCAAATACCCACATGATCACCTGATACACATTTTGATCCTTCGCCCTACATTTTGAAAATTTACTGAAGCAGACTTTAGTTGGGTGGTAACATGTGTGTCTCACCTCTATTGAGAGGAGGGATCAAATCTTTGTCGGAATCGGAGTCGATTTTGAATCGATTCAAATCTTCAACGGCTTTGAATTAATAAATCGGACACATAAAGAATACACTTTCTCTTTCCAATAAAGGCACGACACACATGTTACCACTCAACCAAAGTCTGCTTCAGTAAAATTTCCACCCAACCAAAGTCTGCTTCAGTAGATTTTCCACCCAACAATTCGAAATTTACAAGAGTAGATGGGCGGTCAATCACATAAGCGGACTTTGGTGTGAATCTGATTTTTAAATCAAAGACATTCTGATTTTTTGACAAGAAGGATATCAACTTCAAGTTAGTAAATCAGAAAACGCAGAAGAAATACAATTCCTCTTTCTCATCTTAAATTGATGGTGAGATTCAATTACGAATCATCTGTTTTGGATAACATACACTATTGGTTAGAAATAAGAAAGATATTGAATTGTTCTCTTCCTTAGTCTTTCCCATTAATTTGGAACGGAGGTGTTTTTGATCAATTTACCAATAAAATCGAAGTAAGAACCAGTTTCACCAGTGACTTTGCTAAGAGACTCGTTGAGCCAACTCGTTGAATCGGTACACCAAAAAAACAATCTTGTTGTTTCCAAAAATACAGTGCGAACATTTATAGCAAGTGGTTGTTAACATGTTAACGCATATTATCTTTTTTTTTTTACTTTAAACTTTGTAATAACAATTTGTCTTATGATTTGGTGGACCAGATGATACTGCTATGCTATGGGGTGACAAATTCTACAACGATTTGCTCATGCAAGCTGGGCCTCTGGGGAATGTACAATCAGAGGTTCTCTTCAGAAAGGACGAGTCTTTCACTTTCGATAAAGGTTGGGCTTTCCCTCGTAGGATTTATTTCAACGGTGACAACTGTGTCATGCCTCCGCTGGAAGCCTATCCATGGTTGCCGAATTCTAGTCCCCGATCAATGATCTCCTTAATGGGTTCTACCATGGCTCTTTTCACATGTTTGACAATCTTATTAGCTTATTCCTAGTACATTAAAACCGGGCAATATTACCGAGCTAAATCACAGAATTGCGGGCATTATTGGGCCTTGACTCTAGGAATTGAAGTGTGTTCAGGTACGCTACAACCTGTTGAGCTAAAAAAGTTAGTATCTTTATATGTACGAGAGCGGCTTTAATTCAAATTGATTTTGTGTATCTTTAGTTGTTGTATCTTAGTTTATATGATTGAATTATTTTCTTTGTATAAGATTCACTTTAAAGTATGTTATTCTTTCAGTGAAAGGAACCATTGTCACATAGAGTAGGAACTTGTGTATTTATTTTTTATCATAGAATTATTATTATTCAGTTTTGTTATTTTTCATGAAAGAACTTGACTACTGCTCTGAATGACTACCATGTTATTGAAGATGACTGCTGTTTCATGAATGAAGCTTCAACTTTCAATTTCATCTTCAATTGTTCAGTTCGTTTTCTCTTTGTGCCTTCTTCTCTGTTCAACCTCAATTTCTTCTATATATAATTTTAACTCTGTCTTCAATTTGTTTCTCAATCAGCAGCAAATACCTTAATAGGACACGTGATATAAGACGGATTGTAAATAAGAGATCCGGCGGTGAAGATGAGTTCCAGAAATATTATACGTGTGTAACACGTGTATGTACGTGACGGATCAAGAAGACGAGATCCCACTACCAAGAGGAATTCAGAATATATGTACGTGACGGATCGAGAAGACGAGATCCGACAATAAAAAAGAATTCAAATATATTTTGAATTCTTCTTGGTCGTCGGATCTCGTCTTCTTGATCCGTCACGTACGTACACGTGTTACACACGTATATTATTTCTGGAACTCATCTTGACCGCCGGATCTCTTATTTACGATCTGTCTTATATCACGTATCCAGTTATACCTTCCTTTAGGATTTTGTCTTTTTTAGGATGAGTATGAATGGTTATGGATGATTTTGGTGGTTACATATATAGTACTTTTTTTTTTGTTGAAACTACATATATAGTACTTACTAATAGATTATTTTGATGTTTATGATAATTTGTTGTTGTTGATGTGACAGTCTTGATCGTGTAGTAGCGGTTGGTTTTTTTGTTGGTAAGACGGCTACAGAGGCTCCTTAATAAAATCGTGAAGATGACTCCTATTGTGATGTTTGTTCGTTTGTTTTCATCCTACCAATGGTAAACTGAGAGTAATACCATATAAGGATAGCTCTAGTTTTTCTGTTGGTTGGACCGTTACCGTATGAACCAAATAAAAAAGAGGCCTTTGATTGCAACGTTTAACGGTTAGTTTTCATGAAAATTTCTCTGAAGTGTTAACATGGAAGTTTTAAAGGTGCCTTCTGTAAATTATTGATGGCCCCCTTCACCCCTTTTGACTTAGTAAATCTAATTTGATTGTATTTGGTTATAGGTGCCCACATCAGACTCGGGCCTATTTTGCAATCAAATCGGTTCGAAGTCACCCATTTAAGTTGAAAAAAAATGTTGGAGCGTCTGTTGAAGGAGACATTTTTATTCATTTTCTAGAATATGGGGGCGCTAATAAACGAGAGACCTCAATGATACTTAGGGAGGCGTCTTTAAAATTTACCGTAACATAAAGATAATAGAGACATCCCGTTGGGTTTGTCAATTTTTTTTTTTTGAAAATAGACTATGATCTACGTCAATCATTACATGACATTGATACATTTAATAACTCAAATTCAATAACCATTCATTCCATCTCCTTTAGGAATCGAACGTGAAACCTCCGAAATTTTAAATTTTATGTCCAAATAATTTTGTCAATTAAAACTCTATAGTTGTTAGATGTGTTTCTATTTTCTCCACAAATGGATGTTTATTATAGTATTGTAAATTACTTTTTCATTGTTGATTATGATTTGCCTTTAACGTTTCCTAATCAACGTTGTTTTCTAATTTGGTTTACTTTTCAATATCTTGAAAGGACTGCTAAAAATTGTGGTTATGGCAGAAAAGTCACTATCTTGTTTAACGGTTGTTTCAGTCATTCTATGTGAAGTCACCATATTAAATTTTGTCTCCATATTTTGTAAAAGTTAATGTTTGTTTGGTCTACAACAATGATTAAAGAGCCTAACATAGTTAGGTTAAGAGATAATTGAGCATGCAATAACGTTGTTAGGATTTCATAGAGGCCTTTCTCAATTGTTGTGTTGTATTTTTCCTTTTTTACTTTCTTGCCCTTATGTAATTGTTTTTAAGTTTTGAAATATTTTTTACCCTTTTTACAAATTTTTTTCGCTTCGCACCGTTTTTTCACTTTGTTCTTTTTGTTTTTGGCTTTTTCAATAATTTCTTCCAAATATATTTTTCCTAATGTTTTGTTGTTTCTAATGTATTGTTGTACCGGTTTTTTATTTTTTCCGTGATCGTTTTCCAACTTAAAGATATTCCTTTTTCGAAGAGTTTCTTTCGTTTTGTCACAAGCAACTATATCATTTTCTACATGAGTGGCCTATAAAAACACTAGTTTGTCTACAAAACTAGGATTTGCCTTGAACAAATTAATGTTTGTCCAAAACTGACTAATGTTTGTCTTCAAACTGATGTTTGTGCTGAAAAAAACAGATACTTTTTTGTTTTTTTAGTTCACTTTTTTTCAAATAACCTGTTTGTCTCATTTGTTCAAGAAGTTGTATCAAGCAAAAATAATTTCTATCAAACAAACAATAGTTTGTATTGAACAAACATCAGTTTGTATCTAGTAAACAATAACTTGTATCGGCGTGGGGTCGGTCTCTCCCCAACTCTGCTCTGCATGAAGAAAAAACCAACGACGTGGAAGGCCATGCAGAGTCAAATATCCACTTTTTTTTATACACGAACTTAGGGCCGACAGTGGGGGCAAAGCGACCAAAGCCTCGCTTCGAGCCCCAGAGCCAAGAGCCTTCAGGAAGAACTACAACGAGAGAAGTAAGCAGGGTCCACTTTATTTATCTTTATAGAGAAATTATCAAAACCAACAAGTAGTCTATTTTAATCAATTCGTGGAAGGCATGTTACACAGATCAAATAACCCAAGTTCAATCCCAAGCTAGAACAATTTTTTCTTGAATCTTACTTTTGTTGTCACTACTTACGTGTCGTGTAAAAACCAAAAATAAGTAATTCCAAAAACACTAATATAGCGACGCCAATATATTTTTTACTTCATTTAGGTTAAAATTTTGATTTTCTTTTAAAATTTCAGTATTTTCCAACCCAAACATTTTTGTCTTTATCTAGTCTCTGTTAAACCACCGTCAAACCTCCATTACTATTAGACTTTTACTACAACTTCAATTACTAAACTTCCACCACCACTACCACTATAGTCTATATGATGTAGAACGCAGCGGAATGAAAAGAAGATAATAAAAGTAAACGAAGAACAATAAAAGAACGAATAAATAACTCGAAATAACTATAAACTTAATTAAACTCAATTGATTTTTCTCTTCAACATGAAAATAAAAGACAGACTGGACCTCCTTTTTATAGGATATTAGACTTTCCTAGATAGACTCAAATTGGACTTTCCTAAATAATGGAAATACTGAAATACTGCAACTTCCTAAATAGATAGACTCAAACTAGACTTTCCAATTAATGGAAATACTGAAATAATATAATTTCCTAAACCTAGATTCAATACGAATCATACCAAAACTGGGACTTTCCTAAATCTAATCATTATGGCCGATTGGCCTGCGTGGCTGTTAGGCCCACAACAAAAGTGTCCACGCTGGGTGCCCCTGCATCAGCTTCCCCTTCTCCCACGAGGTTCGTGTCGAACCGTTTTGAGGAAGAAAATAACGTAATGCACCTGCATAAGATGAACTCTGTCATGGCGATCCGTAATTCCCACTTTGTTCGACATTTGCCGGAAATTCGAAGAAGAATAAGGACCAAAACACCAACTTCATATCGAATCCAACGTTGCAAAGATCCTTGAAAAATCGATCGTAGAGAATATAGGTCCAATAAATTTCTACATCTTCTATCATCTTGTAGTTTGACGAAGAAGATTGCAAATACTATATTGTCCGCTATGAAAACTCGAACCTTGAAATTCATCTTCCAATCCATCACGATTCTAGCCTCTCTTCTTTCAATAATAAGTGGAATACTCATAACGACGTTTGGACCATCATACGAAGAATAAAAGTGTAGAGAATGAATAAAGGGAAACAAATCACCAGGTTCCCAAATAAAAGTATGAAAATTTTCAGAAAGTGGAAGAATTTGAGTATTGGTGTGAGTATCCTCCTGTAATATTGTAAAGTACTCAAGTAAGGTTTCTATAATATCAAAGACGACGTCAGCAGTGGGATCCTCACGAGGAGAGCCAATAAAGATTGCCAACCATTGTAAAATTTCTCGAAGACGAACAAACATACTTTTAAGGGTTCCGGGCTCAACTTGACTGCATTGTTCTAGTACTTCAGCCAATGGATGAGCCAGCCAAGCATCTTCTAGAGAGAATAAGTTGTGTAGTACACCATTAACCGTGTGACGGGCAAGGTTCCTAAGGATTCTCACAAATTCTTTGATTGAAATAGGGAAATCCGCAACTAAGATAACTTCATATCCTCCAATATCCGTATTCGCAACTTTCTTCACATGTACGATGGACACCACACAAAGATCAAAAACTTGTACCTTCGACGAGTTAACAAGTGGAGTAACACATTTACTCCACTCAAGTGCTAGCCTTCCAATTTGTCTTGACCGTTTAGTTGAAACCCAAACACTCCTAAGTTTGGCACAGGTTTGTGGAAAAGTGAAATAGACAATCTCATTAAACCCAAATTTATTTCTTTGACATGTAGAAATATCCAAAATTGCACTTCTTTCTACCAACAACCAATCTGGTTCGTCAAGACACTCGCCATAATCTATCACTTCTTCTACTGACTGAGAAGTATTCCACAAATCGACAGAAACTGATGATACGTAATCGGAAACCATATCATTATTAGGTTTTATCACTAGTACCAAAGCAGGACACTTATTCAACACAAAATACTTTTTATTTTTTTGGACTTCAACTTTCTTATCAAGATATTCACTCGATTCCTCAATTTTTGCTGCAATCAATGGTTGGGGTTGATTAATATGTAAATCATACTCTTTAGGTTCTGCTTTTACCAAACCCAGTTTCTTATCAATACCCTTACAGGATTCATCTTCTTCCTTTTGAACTAGACTCATCGGTTTCTTTAAATCATCATCTTCTGTAGAGATTTTATGTTTGATAAATGTAGAAATCCTAGATCCAGTACTAGTGATTGTGGTTTGTGTTGGTAGTAGTGTGTCCCATGTGGTGATAAGTGGAGCAGAAGTGGTGTCGAGGGGGGAAATTGCGGGAGTAGGATTAGGGAGCATACCGTTAAAGTTGTTGTTGAGCTCTAGAAGTTGTTGAATTGTGTTGTTGTTGATCGATTGTTCCAACTGTGACATGGAGAAGATGCCTCTTTCAGTGTTTTCCCATTCTGCTTCTTGCTGAGATGTAGAATAATAAGAAGATGGAGGTGGCGGTGAATATGGTGTATGACAAGAAAGAGATGGAGGTGATGGTGAATATAACGTGGAATAGTAATAAGATGGAGGTGTTAGTGTATAAGATATTGGTGGTAGTGACGATTGGTAATGATAAGGAGACGGTTGTGGTGTATAATAGTTCGATTGACGCGTTTCTAAAAAACAAGACTGTTGTGGTGGTGGTGGTGGTGGTAGCGAAGTTGATATTAGAGGTGGTGAACACGATGGTGAGTACGGTGGTGGTGTATACGAGTACGAAGGTGGTGTATAAGAGTACGAAGGTGGTGGTGGTTCGGTTTTGGTCGGATAATAAGAGGGTGGAGGTTGTGATGAGTTTTCTCGTACTGTTTCTCCCGGATTCCAATGATAATCGTACGAATTCTTATTCTCGTACAAACATGATGCACATAAACATCGATTCGTTATTCCTTGATGATTATCATCAACCAGTTAAATCAGTATCGATCATATTCTATCCCTCAAGAAGATTATAATCAACCAGATTATACTCATCAAGAGATACCGAATCGACCACCCCCATCATTGCTACACCTCTATGACCACAACCATCACCACCACCACTACGCTACAATGACCATCGTCATACCATTACCAACATGCAACATTATCACCTTCGCACTTCTGAAAAGAGAAAAAGGTCAAAATTTTTTTGCCTCTTAGTTCTTCATTTCTAATTTTTGATTTTTTTATATTAAAATAAAAGGAAACAAACCAAGATATTGACTAAGCTGTTTCACCAAATATCTCGTCGAGTCACAAAATCGAAAGTTCGATTAAAGACCGACTAGGACTCTCTTCAAACCTGAGTCGATTTTCAAACAACTCAATTAGATCGTCCGAGTCATACTGCACAATTATTTATTAACACACATTTCATGTTTAAACCCGACATTAGGTGTAAGGAAAACGTATAAGGTCCAATATACGATTTTTTTTTATATTGAAACACGTGGGCATATTATTTTAAGTCGATTTTAGCCTCTGAAATCTGCACGAGCCGTTATGTGTCAGAGGATCTATTAGTGTGGGAAGATATACACTCATTAGATATTATCCTCCAAGTCGATATCCGCATGGCTATCATCCTTTACCACCGCAGCATCTCAGTCGGGCATTTTCGCAGCTCATCCAAACTAATATAAACATATCAGGTTTGTCTTGAAGAGGATCTTATGCAATTAAGATAAATAAATGATCATTAATATGTAAACATAAATAGATTAACATAAATAAATTATGTAATTAACATGAATAAGGAGGAAAATATACTGATATAGGGGTTTAACATAGTATGTTTCAACATTTTTGGGGAGGCTCAACAGAAGTTTGCTCTTTTTTATGTGGCGAAATCTAAAAGCAAAAAATAGGGGGACTCTTATATAATTAAGATAAATACATTATTATTAGTAAATTGATATAACCAATAGAAATTCGACAACCAAATAATGAAAACCACCCTGGTTTTCCAAAACCTCCTCTTTTCTCCATCTAAAACTATATCTCCCCATTCATCTGACGTCAACACCTTTGTACCAAGTGGTCCTTTGTACCAAGTGGTAGTTAATGGTACAAAAATGAATCTGATATCCTACTTATTACCTTACATAATTCCAGTAGGACATTACACGTTTCGATCTCTAATTGGTAAAATTTGTTCACTCCTCTTTTAAAGTTCACTTCCCATTACATGGGTCAACAAAACTCCTACCCAAATTACATCTCACAATCTTAGTCTAATCTAAGCAACATTAATATGAGAATGAGTAAAATCTAGAGTAAGGAGTAAAATAAGAAATAATAATAGTGGTTGTATGAAATCAAATAGTCTTGTCCAACGAAAGGAAGACAGAGATTGGAGCACGACCCTCAACGCTATATTTATTCTGTTTTTCACGTTTCTTTCTTCATTTGGTATTTGTTTGTTGAATTTTCTCTCTTTCTAAACTCTTTCTCTCTTTAGAAAGAGAGACCTAATAAGCTATAACAAGGAGAGAGGAAGATCTGGAAAATGGGAAGGGGTAGGGTTGAATTGAAGAGAATTGAAAACAAGATCAATAGACAAGTTACTTTTTCTAAAAGAAGGTCTGGGTTATTAAAGAAAGCTCATGAAATTTCTGTTCTTTGTGATGCTGAAGTTGCTCTTATTGTCTTCTCTACTAAAGGAAAACTCTTTGAATACTCCACTGATACCAGGTACCACCTATATACCCAAACCCTAGACTCATTAAATTGTATTTAGGAAAATATGAATGAAACTCCTCAAACCAATGGATTAATTTCATTGAAATAGTAGATGTAAATTTAGGAGATATGGGGAATATTGAATCTTTATTAGTTTATTATTCTTTTTCTATTGTGATTTTGATTTCGTTAGTCGAAAATATATTTATTGGGTTATCATATAAATGTATGTTAAATGAATTTTTGGATTTATATTAAGATAGAGAGGTAATTTATATAGCTTTGGTCATTGGAAATTTTTTATTTTTTATTTTCTAATGGTTTGTACTAAAAGTAGGATTAAAGACATTTTTAGCCTTTAGTTTTGTTACTTATTTGAAAGCAAGTTGTGGTATGTTTTAGGAAAATTTAAAATAAAATTGTTATTTTTAGGTTATTGGATTTATATGTAAAAGTAGTATATTTTAGGAATCTTAGATATTCAGTTTAAACTGTTTGTTTTTTCTTCATAAAAAAAAAAACTGTTTGTTTTTTGATAATAGTAAACTAGGAAAATGTGTAACAATTTTATCAAGTGGTTGAGCTTCAACCACAACTAGCGTTGCTTATCGTAGCACGTGTTCCACGTCTCCTAAAGATAAATAGTCGTCGCATAGAATGTCATAAATTAAGGGCATCTCGTAACCAAATGTATATAGTCTGGAGCCTCTCCATTCATTTTCAATTTGGAAGCGATGATGATGAGTCTACAGACTTAATATATTATATGTTCTAAATCTTTTAATTGTGTTTGTCAATAGTATGGAGAATATCCTTGAGAGATACGAAAGACAAAGTTATGTCGAGGAAAATCTCGTTGTGACCAACCCGGAATCACAGGTATGTATATAAGTCTATAGCAATCCAATCTTAGGGTTAAAGCTCATGTACTGCAAAATTGCATCTCTATTAATTTGTTTTATGATTTACAATTAAATCACATAGAATGTTATGAGTCTACCTAAACAAGTAGTGTGGTTAATGTTTTTATGCGAGCTAATAGATAATATATTCTTCGAGATAGAATTTCATTTTGTTTGACCTATTTTCAAATACTCTTTACATGTAGAGAAACTTATCTTTGGAACACACTAGACTTAAGGCTAAAATCGACATGCTACAACAATCCCAGAGGTATGTTAATAAAATACCACATTGGATGACATGGTATGTTCAATCCATATTAGGGTTCAAACCCTAACACAATAAAATTGCTCTTTTGACATGATGCGAAGGCATTTCATGGGAGAAGATCTTGAACCTTTGAGTCTTAGAGAAATACAAAACTTGGAGCAAGAGCTTGATTCTGCTCTCAAGCATATAAGATCAAGAAAGGTAAACCCTAAGTAATGCTTATCTTTTTTTTTTTTTTTTACTCTTGCATGCTTTCAAGACACAAGTTACTAATTAGTAGTTAGCACTGATATGTAGAACCAACTCATGTCTGCATCAATTGCTGATCTTCAGAGAAAGGTAAATTCTTCATTTCTTCCACCCCCCAAACAAAAACCAGAATCAAGTTCTTGAACTTGTTTTCATGTTCTTGTTGTTGTGGAAATGGCAGGAGAAGGTGTTGAAGGAACAAAATATGGGACTAATGAAGAAGGTAATTTCTTGTTTTCTTTTTTTCCCATCTTAGATATACCAAATCTTACGAAACTCACTTTAGTTGAATGGTAACATATCATATGTGTTTATTTGCATTGGGGAGATCAAGTTCGAGTTTTATTGTTTAAAAACGATAAGAATGATTTATGTATTTATATGAATGTATAAAATCAGCTCAAGGAGAAGGAAGATGAAGTAGGAAGTTTGGAGAGGGAAGAACAAAACAAAAATGGCAGCTCATCTTCTTTCCTCTCACAGTGTCTCCCTTCACTTGCCATTAGGTACCTCTCTCCCTATCTCTCTCGAAGTTGTCAACAGTGCTACTTAATTAGTCTGATAAAACAATGCTACTTAGTCAGACAAAAAGTTGTCAGAAATACAAGACCAAATTTGCATATTAAGCCAGAAATTTGGCCTTGTTGGGTCAAATAGAATTGTCCAAAATGTAAACCCTAACTTTGGTAGGTTATTTGTGACACAGGAGTGGTAATTATCAGATGGGAGGAGGTGTGGGAAGTGAAGAAAGAGTTCAACAACCCAATATGATTGTGCCACGTTGGATGTTAAGCCATGTCACTCAATAGAGATAGTTAGGTGGAAGACCTTTTGGACTGGCCCAGCAATGATGATGATGATGATGAAGTTGAATTTCATACCTAATAGCCATGCAGAAATTTACATAAGTCGTTCGCAGGATGAGTTCAATGGGAATTAGATAATTTTCAATCTTTTTAAATATTACTATATGAATTTTAACTCATTTATTATAAATTCATGCCCTAACTAGTATTATGTAAAATGAAAAATTTGTACAACAGGTCAAAGTATCTATAATTGCAGGTTTGTGTTTATATTTAAAAATCACTTTCTAAGATAGATTATGAGCGGTGGCGCAGAAATTCCATCATCCCCATGTTTGGATCATGAGGGCAATTGATAGTTTGATATGTTTTTTTGAATAAAACCAGAATTACATTCATAAGTGAAATCGATCCACAACATTACATGGTTGAGAATTTTAATTCTTCTGAGAACTACATGAGAGTTACATAAGTAAACTACTACACGGAACTTTCGAACGTAAAGTGCCCCACGAAGGGAAAGGAATAACAAGACAAAACTAAATGAAAGACCCTAAAGGTCGTACAATGAAAAGATCATCAAGATCAAGAATGAAAAGACCTTAAACGTCGTGAAATTTATTATACTAATTATATTAAAAATACTTACTTACATCCATCTGCTTCCTTTCTCCACATCACCACCACGGCTGAGTCACCGAACACACCACGTGAACTTATGAGGACCGTGAATCACTTTGGATAGGCTTAACATGGCGAGAGTTATATCTATTTTCTTTGTGCTTTGAAACCAGATAACCTCACTTTTAACTATTTCAATGTCGGTAGGGATCAGATCATCGTCTTCCACTGTGGTAGTAGTTTGATCATCTGTTGATAATGCCGTGAATAGTTGAAGAAACGAGAGGCCATCTGATATGATAACTCTATTCTTCTCTTTCTCTCTCCCTTTCTGTGTTGAGAATAATTATAGATTCTGAGAGCAACAAATAGATCTAAAAATAAGAAGAGAAACACAGATTTGATGTGATCTCTCTATTATACTCTCTCTTTATTGAAAATGATTACAGACAGTGATCGAAAAAAAGAGATAAAAAAAGAAGAAGAGAATCACAGATCTAATATGATCTATCTATTCTTATCTTTCTCCCTCTCTCTCAAATCAGTGATAGTTTGTAAAACAGAAAAATGGTATATAGAGATGAAACAAAACCTCTAATTGGATGGTAAAAGATTTAAAACTAAATTAGAAACAAAACAACAAACTTTATTTTGAAAGGAAAGAGAGATTCTGGCAAATGAGAACCTTTTGCGGGAGAAAATAAAAAATTTACTTGGATCTCTCTCTTGAAGAAAAACGGTTATTATAGTTGTGAACGGTTAATATGAAAAAATTAAAGTCTTAGAGAAAAAAAATATATAATTTCAAGAATATAGATTTTTTTAGGAAATAAGAAACCAAGGAGGCTCTTCAACAAAACACAAAGAAAAAAATGAAAAACCAAGGAGGCTCTTAAAATCAAAGTTATGGGTTAATTCAACAAAAAAAGTTATGGGTTAAAGAAAAGGGAAATGATAGAGTGCCCAGCAATTTTGCCCATTAAATTGCCCAACTTTCCTTATTTAGAAATAAAAGCGGTCCCCACCGTAGTCGAACTTTGAAAAACCCTTGTCTTTTAGTGATTCCACATCAGCTGGGCAATTTAATGGGCTAAAAACTGGGCACTCTAGCATCTCCCTAAAGAAAAACAAAAGGCTAAAAATGCAACTTGGACCATAGCACCATCTTACCAAGGCCATATTTGTGATGTGATAACCACTCTTGTTTTAATATTTGGGAGGTAGACTTGGGCTACACCCTACTCGGTTGGCTTACTAACAGCGAATCTCACAAGGAGCACTTCGGAAATTTTGCGTGCTCTTTTCCTTTTCGGATAATGATACTCAGACTCCCAAAGTACAGACAAAGTCAAGAATGTAAGCATTTTGAGGGTGTGGGTTTTATTCACCTTTACCAAAATAAATGTGATTTATAAATCTTTAACCAGATAGTGCCTACTTTCTTGACTCTGTCTGTACTTTGGGAGTCTGAGTAGCATTATGCTTTCCAGTTGGGTTCATGGACATCAGATGAGATGAGCAAACTTTAGAGAAGAAAGAAATCTAGGGTTTGTCATGTGTACGTTTTTGAACTTTCAATTTCAAGTGAATCAAGTCTTTGTCTGATGCAAAATGATAACAAACTATTCTGCTATTTGAGTTGCTCTTATGTTTTGCTAGATACAAACAAGTTTATTTTAATAACTTGCTAATTAGTTTTACCTTATCTATGCCAGAGGTTCTAGCTAACCTAGGAATCCCTAGATAGTTCCTTGTTAGAACTTACAGTCACATATATTTTCTCTAGACTTACCTCTTGCTTGTGTTTGATTGGAAAAATGAAAAAATTTCTCTGAAAATTAAATCTCCCAATTTTCTCAAAAAGGTGGCCAATACGTGGACAACCAATTTTTCTATATGGACAACTATTTCTGGTCCGGTACGAGTCAACTATGTTTGACTTTGATTTAATAAGAGGACAACTCCATAAAGACTTGAATATTAACGCTAGTTAATCTAATGACCAATAACAAATACATTAGATAAAACCTAACAATTAGGGTTTGGCAACCCTAGTTGTTTCTTCTTCTTCATCAAGACACCAATTCCCCGACCAATCAACACCACCACCTTCACCTTCTTTCGACCCTGACCACCAAATACTCCTCTACGAGACCACCACAACAAACAACCATTCTCAATCTTTTACTTCAGAATTCAATATCGTTCTTCTCTTTCTCTATCTAAGACAATAAAAACTTGAGAAATAAGGAAGATCAGGAATGAATTAATGCCTCTAACTCAATTAATTAGTTTGATACACTACTAATCTCTTAGTTTCAATTAAGGGTTATCTTTTCAGAGATGACCTAATTAAGAATATGATTTCATCTCCAATTTCTTAAGGTCTTATTTAGAGATTCACGAGGAAAGCTCTTCTAATCAAACTAACATTTGACAAATTATCTTCTTGAGAAACTCGCCCACAACAAGTTTGAGAATGCAAGGATGTTTCAAAGTGATTTAACCTAATCAAACATCTGTATGGTTGAATGACAAAACGCCATTGTTTACTAGAAGTTCAATTTCCTCTGGGCATTGCAACCTTAGACTTCTGACAGGAAAAAAATGACAACCCTACAAGAGCTTTCACTGGTTCATCCTAATCACTTTTATTGAGAACCCTATAGTGTGACTTATTTGGATTCAGGTTTTTTTTGGGTGCTAAAAACTATGGGACATTTCATCACCTTATAGTTGTTGATGATATTGAAAAACCATCTTAAAAATGAGAAACATTTAAGATGGTTATGACTTATGCTGGCCCAAGAAAGTGCAGGTGGTTGGAGAAGGTCGATGTAGTTTTAGATGGGGGAGGAGGAAATCATGCCGTGATGAAGAAGAAGAAGAAACAACTAGGTTTTCATATTAAACCCTATGGTGTGATTGGTTGCAGGATTATTATCAAAAGTGAGATTTGGTAGGAATCATGAATCCTTGTCTGTTTGGCTACCAAGAATCCCAGGACTCTTGAATCCTAAGGATTCCTAATTCCGAAATTTGTATTAGACCAAAATCCCACCTTTCCCCGTAAGATTTGCTATGATTTTGGATTAATAAACTTAAATTTCAAACTTAAAATCAACAAAAATTTATTTCCCTTCTACAAAATAATTATTTAAAAAAAAAAAACATTTATTTTTTCAAAAATCGTTATTTTTTTTTCAAAATCATTTTTTTTTTCAAAAATCATTATTTTTTTAAAAACCACTTATAAAATCGTTAACTTCAAATGTACTAATAAGGTATGAGATCGAGGTAAGAAGGAACTTAAAAATATTATTTTTTCAAAAATCATTATTTTTTTAAAAAATTTCAAAAATCATTATTTTTGAAGAATAATGATTTTCAAAAAAAAAAATAATGTTTTTTGAAAAATAATGATTTTTGAAGAAAATAATGATTTTTGAAAAAAATGATGATTTTTTAAATAAATAATGATTTTTGAAAAAAATAATGAATTTTGAAAAATAATTATTTTAAAAAAAATCATATTTTTAAAATAATTATTTTGTAGAAAGAAATAACTATTTTTGAAATTTTCGTGAAAAAAATAGGTGTCATGAAATTTTAGTTACCGGAAAAAAATAGGCTTCATGTAATTTCAGTTACCTAGAAACAATATTTGGATGAGATTTTTTTTTTTGGGATAATATTCAGTTACCTTGAATTCTTATTGGTTACCAAACAAACTAAAAGAAACCATTTGCATTCATGAATCCGTGGAATCATGAATCCCAAGAACTCATGAATCCGTGGATTCATGAATCCTGCAACCAAACACACCATAAATATTTTTACAGCAACAATTGTTATCTACATAAGAAATCCATTGGTCTAGGCGACTTTTACTTTGATTTTCTTGGACTTTCTATGATCAATAATTTCTCCACTATTTTTGTCTCTACAAGTTTAGTTGTTGTGGATGAAGAAGAAGATGTCTAATGTTTAAGGAAGAAGAAAAGGGGGAGGACTCAAAGTAAAAACTTTAATATTTAGAGGGTATGAGCGAAATGTATTAAAATAATGCCCCTTAAAAATTGTTGTCCATATAAGATTTATAGTTTATTCATTTGTCCATCTAAAATGTTGCCCATATAAGATATTTGGTTGTCCATATATTGGCCACCCTCAAAAAATAGATAAAACCCGTCTCCAAGATTTTTTTTTCAGATTTTCCTAATTTTTCCAGAGTCCATAATTCCCAGCACAATTAAATTCAAAAAATCGTTTATATAAGGTGTAAAGCAAAATAACAGAAAGGAAAGGTTGTCCCTGAATCCACTCAAGTTTCATTCCTTTCTGTAAATAAAAAGACAAAAAAATAAGTCTACCCATTCTCCTCCAATCCATCGATGATATTTACAGAGACTTTTTACAGTATCTTCGTCTTTCTA
>BEHA01050270.1:32563-109038 GCA_002897215.1 Eschscholzia californica subsp. californica | reverse complement strand
CTCTCTCTCTCCCTCTCTTCTTCAAGTTCAGATGATGAAGATTCAAATATCAAAAGACAAAGAAGAACAAAAAGAAGATGAATTAAATAAAGACCAAAAACAAGAATCTCCCCTTTCTTCTCCTATCTTCATGATCAGTAATTGTTTGGACTCTCTTCTTTATCTACTCTTCAATTTCATTAACGCACTAAACTAGGGTTTGTCCCCAATTTTGTTTTTTCTATATTTCAAATGTTGTTCCTATATGTTTACTTCGAATGATTGTGATAAGTACTTCTAATTAGGTTTATTGACTTAAATTTTCGCCTATTTCTTCAACGTAATTTTAGTTTTTGATTCCTCAAAACTTTATACAATTATATCTTTTCAGGTTTTCAGTTATTTTATGATCTTAGGACCAGTTACAATTTCTTGAGTCGAATATCTGTTCGTTAGGTTTTAATTTGTTATTCCTTGAGCAAAAATGTGTCTTTTATGGCGGTATATATTGATATGAACCTGAGTGTGTTTTTTTCCTCAAGTGAGATATGAAAGAGAGAATGAAAGAGACGCAGAGAAAGGAGCAACATAGACAGATGGAGACAGAGAGAAAAAGAGAGAAATAAGAGGTGGTGGTCGAAAATAATGAGTTGTGTTGGTGGAGGAGAGGTGAAGATGAAGATTAGGAAGTATAATACAATCAAGTAGAGATTTAGACTACAAAATAAATATATTCCCTAGAGACTTTTCTTTATGTCCCAAAGCCGCGGTCTTTATAAAGTCTCCAAACATTTTTCCTAATTTTAAAGAGGCAATGTGAGACTAAAACTAAAAGTTAGTTGTTTTGTTTCTTTTAGGAATTTTATCCCACATTGGAAACTAATAAAGAATAGTCTAGGAATGTAATAATATAAAGGGTTATTCCCCAAAAGGTCCCCTACTTTGTGACCAGCTTCCCCCGTAGCCTCCTACTTTATCAAAAATACCCAGATGGACTCCTTTTTCTGTTATCATTAAATGTCCGTAAACTCTCTCTCCTCCATCTCATGACATCTCTCTGCGACGTCACTCCTCTCGCCACCTCATCATCTTCTCCGATAAGGTCGTCGGCCGACCAAAATTTCTGGCGACCTTGATACTTAAAAAAATTCTCTCTCTGTTCTGGGCGGCGAAGGGGGAGCCCTTCGCCGACCGTCGGTCTGGGAAAACCCAGATATCGAAGGTCTGGGTTTTTCAGACCGACGACCCGCGAAGGGCTCCCCTTTCGCCGCGCAGAATAGAGAGAGATTTTTTTAAGTATCAAGATCGTTGGAAATTTTGGTCGGCATGCGACCATATCAGAGAAGATGATGAGATGACGAGAGGGGTGACATGGCAGAACGAGGTGATGAGATGGAGGAGAGAGAGGTAACATACATTTAACGGTAACGGAAAAAGGAGGCCATCTGGGTATTTTCGATAAAGTAGGGGGATACGCAGGAAGCTGGTCATAAAGTAGGGTGCCTTTTGGGAAATAACCCTAATACAAACTTATCCCACTCCTGTTCCTTCAAAGCCAAATGCGACTTCACTAACCCACTATGATTTTTTTGGCCTATTGTAAATCAATGCATTGGGTTCATGTTATTTCCCTTTAACATATTGTTTAACATTTCTAGTAGGATTAGTAACGTGGACTGTTGGGCTTCATCAACCTAAAAAATTGATGTAATTTGGTTAATTATTATTGGGTGACGTTAAGTGGGTGCGGGTATGGACTGGTGTGCGGGTAGAGGTTTTAACCCGTGGTCGGCCATTAAAACTTAGCGGGTTGTGCCCAAGGCGGGTGCGGGCGTCCACGATCCTCGTTGAGCACGGTGTCCGTGGACGTGTTTGGGGCTATGGGCATAATTCCCACCTCTAGTGGTGGTAAGCAATTCAGAATTTAGGTCTAAAATAATACCAAAAAAGGATCAGGACTAATCTGAGCTCGAGGGGGGCGAGCTCATAGTATCCTAGCTCGCATCCCTACTTTGAATCTCTGGCCAGAGCAAGGCTCAAGTTGCGAAGTTTGATTCGGATATACCTTCCTGAAGGATATTTCTTTGTAAGGAGATGTCCTTGAAGGAGCTTGTAACAAGCTGTTTGCAGTGTTTCGACCAAGGATGCAATGCGAGCAATTTGTCGGATAGGACAATTGATAAAGAAGAACATCAAGTCTGGTTGAATTAGGGGTCGTAGTGCTTAGCTAGAAACCAACTACGATCGTCGAATAACGAAGTAATTCGCGGCTAACTTCAACCGGATCCTACATCGGGTTACACATAAGAATGACTATTTGATCGGATGATATGACTAATGGGAATGAGATATATAATCATGGAAGAGTCCCATAAATATGTCTCATAGGCCTAAAAGAAGTTTAGGCAATGATAGCACAAAAGGCCCGAAAAGAGGGATTTTGGTCCGGAGCACCAACATGGTGTTTTGGGCCCATTAAAGTGGCTGACCATGATCACTGGGGCGCCCTATAGGGGCCGGCCAGATCTGGAGTTTTTCCTCTATAGGGGACGACCACATCTAAGGAAATACAGAAAATAGCAATTAGTTTCTATTTTCGACTATTTCCTTAATCTTATTCAAAAGGGACTTTTTAGGAATCTAATTAGGGTTGGACTCTAACTTAGAACTCTATATAAGGTCTCTTAGGGACTTGAATAAGGTGTGGATCTCTTACTCTACCACATCAAGTAGAGAAGAGAAAGTAAGCTAATTCCCAAGCTATCAACTAGTCAATAAAGGAGTTCTTCTTATCAAACCACCATTGGAGTTCTAGCTAGCTTACAAGGTGGGAGATTAAGTAGACCATTCAGTGTCCCAAGTAGAGGAACTACAATTGGAGCTCCTGGTCTTCGTATGCGGTTGGAAAGGTCCGAGGGAAAATAACGATTAAGGTAATATCTAACTCTTAGTTGACTATTAACTTGTGCATGATGATCGTGGGAATACTAGTGTTTGACATTGAATGTCGAATTATCCGCACACAACACTAGTAGGTGACTCCATAACCCAACACTTCCCTCTTGTCTCGAGGCAGTGCAAGTCTCGAGGTGCCATTCTAACTTCTCTTCGTTGTTATGAAAGTAAAGCAGATCTCTTGTTAGAACTGATTCGAATTCACCTTTTCGCTTGCCTTTAGGCAGGCTTGAAGGTGCCTAGGATAATCGTGCCAATCTCCCATATCAAGGCTCAGATGGCGAAGTCCCGTTAGATCCACCTCTCTGATGGCTTCGACCAAGCTGTGCTTGTGTGTAACCTCGGTCGATCTGCCGACTACTTGACTTGGTCAAAGTTGGACAATATTTGGCTCAAGAATCGTGACAAATCTTTTCTAAATGTGTAACTACCCAAACTAGACATCTAACAAAATGTTATACATATTTAAAGTTTAAAGATAAAAGCTACACAATAGGGATGGAGGTTTTTTGAGGAGAGAGATGCTCTGTAGTGACGTCAGCATCACTTTCTCCTTTCCACCTCAAAGAAACCCTAACTGCGCCGTTTCTCTCTTGATTCTCACCATTAATGCCAGCTTTGAACTCTAAACCAAACAAACAACCTTCATTCACGCGGCCTTATCATTAATTTTCTCATTAAGTTGTCGTCACGCCTAATCCTCTCTACTTCGATTAGATCACCAACCAATCAAAGTTCACTCCTCCTTTACTGATCACCGGCGCTGCATGCAAGATTAGCAACTCCAGAAAGGTAAAGATTACATTGGGGAACTAATTAGATCAAGGTACAATCATCTGGCTCTTCGCTAACTCCCGAGGTACGTAAGCTACACTCAACGTCTGTCCTTTAGGGTTTTCGTCTCTCTCTCTCTTCTTGATTGGTGTTGCATCGGTTGGTCTTTTGTTGATTTTCTCGGTCTTTAGTCTTATCTCTCTGGCTGGTCTTCATTTATCGTCTGCTTAGCATGTCAACAGTCGTTTCCGACGAGTAGACAAGGCTGGTGGGTGGCACCACCCAATTATAGGGCTTGCATGGTGATTATTACAGGGTTCTTCGTCGTTTTCTTGCTTCCATTTCTGGCCTATTTATTCATGAGCTTTATTTCATCTCCGATCATCAAACCCACTCTAGTGTTCTCTTCTTTCTCCCTTCATCTCCTTTATTTCATTTTATCCTTCATGGCCACTCACTTCGCTGTCTCACCTAGAGGGCATTTGTCTCTGAGATACTCCAAACCATCAACCAACCCAGAACTTCAATCGATTACCCAAAGTTTCGTGGCAAGATGGTGTTGCCCGGAAGCTGCTTCGATTACTCAAATAAAAAAGATGCTTTTTCCACTTACCATCTTCTTCCGAGACTGTCATTATTCATCCTTGGAGGGCCCTGTCAACACCTTCACAATTAAACCTAAAAGCCTTTTTATCCTAAACGCTTTAAACTTTGGTAGACCCTGGATTCTTAAAGGTATGATCCTGGTTCTTAAACAAGTAGATTTTCCTTTGACAGAAGAGATCGATGATCTGTTCTATGAGCCCATGTGGTGTACCCTTTACAAAATTCCGATGGCGATACAAAACAAAGAAGATTTGGATACGATTTTCGAGAGAATGGGTAAGATCATCCAAGTGAAACCTCGAAACTTAGGCTTTGTGGACAATAAAGTGATTCGAGTTCACTTCTTGTATGATGTGCGATCTCCACTCTTAGCAGTCATCAATCTCCAATTCGTGGATAAGGAAGTTAATATCAATATTAGCTACCAGAAATTTCCTAGTGCTATTTGTCATTCTTGCAGAATAGTTGACCACCCTCTGGGTCATTGTCCTCCTTTGATCCCCATCTCTTCTTCTGATGAGGAAGATGACCCTAACTATGAGCCTATGGAAGACAACGAAATTGAGGCCCCAACTCTGGTCGCCCCTCCACCCTCTCCGGTTCATCGACCGATCCCTCCTCATCAATTATTTACACCTTCTGGTAAGAGGCACAGATCAAACTCGTCTCGCCATTCAATCAGTTCTTCGGATGAATCCCAGGATCACCACTTTTATCCTTCCATGCTGCTAGACAATCAGGAAGCAAGAACTTTACTAGAGGAGTCCCATGTTCTCTCTCGTAGCCTGGATATTCTTACTAATCAAGGAAGGGATGGTGCCGTAACTCCACCAGCTTAGTCTACTCTAGTCTGTTTTTTTTTGTTTTTTTTTTGTTTTTTTCCTGTTTTCGTTAGTGTAAGTGGTTTGGGGTTAGAGTCTGGTCGTGGTCAGGTTGGTTTCAGGTACAATCGCAAGAGGTGGCGTCCTAGTCCTTTTCAGGAGGAAGTGATAGGGTAGCTTTTGGTCCTTCTTGCTCTGTGTACCTGATATAGTGTCCTTGTGGCTGGTCTTTTGTTGTTGGTTGTGGTGCCGTTTGGTCTGTTATTTAGTTCGTAGTCTGTACTGGTTTCTAATTTTAAGTGTGTTTGTGTTTAGTGTTATTTTTCCTTTATTTTCTTGTAGTTCCTCTTGTTTAGTTTTGTATTTTCCTTTGTTTCCTTTGCTTCTGTGTTTGGTTTTTTCTCTGTTGGGGTGCCGGTAGCCGCGGTGGGATTTAGTTCCTACCGGGCAGGGGGCACTTTTAGAGGGGTTAGGTCTGTGGCTTTACTGGGTTCGGGGAGTGCGCCTATCTGGTAGTGGGGCGCGTCTTTGTGGGGGCCGGTTTTAGCTTTCCCGGTTCGGGGTCTCTTGACCCGGCTTTCTCGGCCCATGGATAGACCTCCTCAAGCAACCCTCTCTATCCTCGCGTGGAATGTGAGGGTTTGCGGAAATTTCCTTAATAGGAAACATCTTTGGACCCTTATTAAAGAGCACAAACCTGATGTGATTTTTCTTTCGGAGACCAAATGTGTGAACACCAATCTTGGTAAACTACTCAACATCCATGCTGACTATCAACTCTTCTCGGTGGAACCTACTAACAAAGCGGGGGGACTCGCAATTTTTTGGAATCAAAATTATGTGTCGGATATCCAATTTGCCGATAAGAACATTATTCACATCAAAGGCACCCAATCTAGTAATCATTTGGATTTTTATATTTCTTGCTTCTACGGGTGCCCTTACAACAAGGACAAGATGAGACCTTGGGAAACTCTCCATAACTTGGCTCCTAACTCTAATGAACCTTGGTTAATCATTGGAGAACACTATCCTGCATATTTCCGAGAAAAGAGGTTCGAGTACACCTCTTCCCTCGTATGCGAAGAAAATCAGTACTCACATCAATAATATGGGTCTTCAGGATCTTGGTTTCAATGGAACTCCCTTCACCTGGTCTAATCGCCAATTCAAAGGTAATCTTATTCAAGAAAGATTAGATCGTGCTCTGGCTAATCTGCAATGGCTTTCGGAATTTCCGGCTTCCGTGGTTCATCATCTTCTGGGTGTGGGCTCTGACCACTTACCCATCCTTTTTTCTAATCAGATCAACAAACTGTCAGGCCGTAAACCGTTCAGATTCATTAGGACTTGGATGACTCACCCGGATTGTAGTCATTTTATCCGGGATAATTGGCCTTTATCAGTGAACCTCATTCAAAACAAATTGAATTCTCTTGCTATCAAGCTGGCGCGCTGGAATAAAGCGGTTTTTGGGCATATTGACAATAAGATCAAAAACCTGGTTGAGGCCATTCAGAAGACCCAAAATTCAGATCTGATTATGGAGCTCAATTCTCAACTCGAGGAAGCTTACAATCTTCAAGAAAGCATCTGGAAGGAAAAGTCGAGAGTTGCGAACATTCAACTTGGAGATAGAAATACCAAATTTTTTCATGCCAAAGCTATTACCAGGAATCGGAAAAATAACATCAACTTTATCCAGAAGAATGATAACTCGTGGAGTAATGAGCCGTCAGAGATTGCTAGCATTTTTACGTATCATATCATCAACATTTCTTCTTCCCGAATCCGTCGAGATCTAGTAATATCCTTAACCTTTTCACTCAACAGATCTCGGTTTCGCAAAATCATAAGTTGATTGCTCTTCCGCATGAAGATGAGATTCGAGGAGCGACTTTCTCGCTGAAGCCCGAAGCAGCGCCGGGTCCGGATGGCTACCCCCCTTTCTTTTACCAATCGAATTGGGACACTGTGAAGATCGATGTTACCGAAATGGTAACCAAGTTTTTCACTACTTCCATTCTCCCTCCGGCTACCAACCATACTCATATTTGTCTTATTCCGAAAACTAAAACTCCACACACTACAGCGGATTATAGACCGATCAGTCTTTTAAATACTACTTACAAAATTATTACCAAAATTTTGGCTAACCGGTTGAAAACTATCCTTCCTGATATCATCTCGCCTTTCCAAGCAGCGTATGTTCCGGGCAGACAGATTACTGATAACATCATCATCAGTCAAGAATTGTCACACACCTACCGTACAAAAAAAGGGTCGAAAAGCTACTTTGGGTTGAAGCTCGATATGTCAAAAGCCTTCGATCGGGTGGAATGGTCTTTTCTTGAATCGATTATGGTCAATCTCGGTTTTGATGAGCATTGGATTAGGCTTATACATACTTGTATTTCCACTTCCACTATGGCAGTCCTGATCAACGGGCGTCCAGGTCCTTCCTTTAACGTTACCAGAGGGATTAGGCAAGGGGACCCGCTATCTCCATTTCTGTTCACTCTGGCAATGGAAGGTCTTAGCCGATTATTGGATTCTCCTAACAGCCCCTATAAATTCATTGGGATTACCATACCTAGGTTTAAGGTTACCATCAATCATCTTCTCTTCACGGATGATTGCCTCATCTTCGGTCAAAACTCTCTTGATAATATCAGCAATCTGCTTCTCATCCTCAAAACTTTTAGTGAGATCTCAGGTCAGGTATATTCTTCACCAAGAATACTCATCATAGATTCAAGCGCATGATTATCAAATCTCTGAAAGTCCAACAAGCTTCTTCTCTTGATAAATACTTAGGCACCAAATTTTTCATTGGCGCCAAGAAAAAACAGGCTTTCTCTTCCCTGCTTGAGCAAATTCAACATAAACTGTCCAAATGGCAGACTAATCTTCTCTCGCAAGCTGGTCGCTCTATAGTCATTTCGACTATCACAGCGGCCGTTCCCCGATACCAGATGCAATGCTTTGCCATTCCGAAAGGCATCAGCAACCGCATGGAGACCACTCAACGGTCCTTTTGGTGGGGAAAAACCAAAACTATCCACACCATCAACTGGGCGGCTATTTGCCGGCCACGGAAATTTGGCGGCCTTGGTTTTCGAAACCCGATAATGGACAATGAAGCGTTCCTCAGCAAAATCATTTGGAGGCTCCTCAAATTCCCAGATGCTCCGTGGGCTCAACTCCTAAAAGCTAAATACTTTCTTAAAAGCCCAAAACCGTTAACTGCTAAACCTGCTCACTCGTGGACTTGGAAATCTTTGGTGGCTATTATGCTGAAGGTTAATAATCTCATTTTTTGGGACGTTAATAAAGGTATTAACATTAATATTTGGAATGACTTTTGGATTCCGAATCATAAACCACCTCTTCAGAATCAGTACAATTGCCCCTTTGATAAGGTGGCAGATCTTATAATGGGTAATCAATGGAATGTGGACTTATTAAATCTCTATTTTGATAATGAGGTGGGTAGAGCTATCCTTAGTATCAACATTCAACCTGATGCAGAGGACTCGATGATCTGGATCCTTACTAATACTGGTAAATTTACTATAAAGTCTATGTATTCTCATTTAAGCTCGAACTATAACGATAACGATCTGACGGAATGGAGCTTCATTTGGAATATTCCTACCATTCCTAGAATTAAACTATTCCTGTGGAAATGTTGTACTAATAGCTTACCTGTTAGAAATAAAATTGGCAGATATATAGAAAATTTGTATAATTGTCTTTTCTGTGATAGCCAGGAAACTACTACCCATCTGCTACTACATTGCCACTTTGCTAGAACTATTTGGCTGTATTTTGGAATCCTACCTGACAATTTTAACAATATCATTGAGTGGATTCTGTACTGGAAAACTATGGATGTGGATAACATGACGATGATGGCGAAAATAATGTGGTTCATATGGAAGGTGAGATGTGAAAAATGTTTCTCTTCAAAAGATACTAATCTTATGCAGGTTATACAAATGATCAAACAATATTCCACGACTGTCTTAATAAAGCAACAAAGGAAGAAAGAGCCAACTAAAGAGGTGTGGTTACCACCAGTAGCACCATTCCTCAAATTCAATGTTGATGCATCTTTCAAAACATGCACAGAACCAGCAGGAATAGGGTGGATTCTTCATGATGAAAAAGGTGACTTTATAATGGCAAAGGCAGATATGGTTAGAGGACAGACAACAGAAGAATGTGAAGGTCGAGCAATGCTGAATGCGATTCAATGGGCAGCTGAGGCTAAGATCGAATATATTCACATCGAAAGTGACAACATCAATATTATTAATCATCTCAACAACAAGGGACGGGTGATCGATTGGCAAACGGGAAAATTGTTGGTCAATTTTGGAGCAACTATCTCTACATTCAAGGGTACTAAATTCACCTATGTGTCGAGAAATCTGAATCTGATAGCAGACAAATTGGCGAAATGGGGACGTCTTCATCGGTCGCAACAACTTTGGCACTCGAGGAACTCTATGAATCTAGATATTAATTGTAGTTAGGGTGTCTGTGGGCATTCTCTTCAACAAAAAAAAAAAAAAAAAAAAATCATAATTAGTTTTGGCCTTAATAATAATTATGAAATGTTCCTCCTTTTTTTTGTTCCTATTTTGAATATAATTTGAATTCAAATAATTAAAACCTCTTATCTTTCATAAGAAATCATAGAAGTACAACTGAAAATTTGAAAGAAAAAAAATCTGATTGAGATGACCTCCTATCAAAGACATGTTACGAAACTTAAATTACATTTATTGGTTCTTACAACAATATTGAAAAAACTAAAATATATTCAAGTGACCTTTTTTTGTTAAGATTATATTCAAGTGACCTTATTAATTGAAATATGCCTCAATTCCACTATGCAAACTTTTGTATATAAAATCACATCACCACTCTAAAGAAAAAATCACACACATATAGAGAGAGAGATAGGGGGGAGAGAGAGAGAGAGAGAGAGAGAATGGAATTTGGAGTGAAGGAGTTCATACTAGAGAAGTGGAATGAATTTCTAGAGTTGTTTGAGAAATTTAATATAAGAGAAAAGTTGGATGAGTCAAAACCACTCCTCATCAACTATATCTTACCAGTTGTAGGAGGGATTTTAGTCCTAATCTTGCTTATTTTCTTATGTAAAATAGCCTTCATCTGCTTCTTCAATTTATGCTCCAGTTGTGTCAGCTGCTGTAGCATATGCTGTATAGGGATAATGAGTTGTTGTATGAAAGATGAACAACAAGGGAAGGATTCTGAAATTGACCCAAGTTCATATTATAATAACCAATACATGAAAGCTCCAGGGAGAAACTACCAGATGAAAAGATCAGATTTTGAAAGCAACCCAAGATCATATTTCCAAGATCTTAGAGGAAAACCCCCTCACAATTCTGATCATATTAGTTATCGCGTTTAATTAGACCTTGAATTTAATTTATTAAGGAATGAGTTACTAGTTTAAGGATCTGTTTATGTTTGCTGTTTTGATAATCTTGGTTCATCTAGTCTGTTTTTTTTTTGTTTCAGTTTTAGTGTTTATGTCTTATAAATAAATTGTTCTGATTTGGTTATGGATCCTTTAAATTAACCTGTATCTCTCTCCTCTCTGTTGTTTTTTTTTTGTAAATTCTCAGTTAGTATTTGGTTTTGGGTATTTGTTGTTACTTACTTTTATTTTGTTTACTGGACTTACTGTAAATATATTTCGACGATGTCTGGCTTCCCGGATATCTCTACGAAATACAATCATGTAGGCTATACTCTTATTAAAACTTCTCAACCTTTTAGGGTTTGTCGAAACATCATAATTTCCAGAAGACATTAATTCTATTAAAGGTGGTAACTGGTAAAGCATATAAACCTTTGGTAGAGCCTAAGATGTTGCTCTGCTGGCCATCTTTTAATATTTGAAGATTGTTCATGCTTTCATGGGGCAAAACCTCTGCACTCACATAGTCGCATTCCTCGACACGCTTTCTACCCCTACTTACGTCGCTTATCACTTTTGGGACACATTAAATTCACGTAATGTTCTTCCAAAATCTACATGGTAATTCAAACAATTCTTCGATTTTTCTATTCCAAGCTGCATTCTTGTCACGCGACCACAATTCATATATTTCGTCTGACATAGGCGACATGTCGTCACCATTCCTTTGACCACCTACTAATGGTCTTCGTTGTCGTTCTTTAAATTTTTTCTCGTTCTCCCAAGACAAACCAGAACTCCCATGTTTTCTTCTCCAAATTCTTGAACTTTGGACTCCTTTCTTGGCTCTAAAATATTATTTCTCATTGGTTTATGACTATATCGAAGGATTCCTCTTCTTATTTGGCTAAGGGTCATTATGAACAGCTCGTCGTTGATCTGAGATCTCAGTATGTGCTTCTTTATTCAGCTAAAGATTTCACCACCGAGCTATTCGTCAACGTAGGAAGGACCACTACACCTCCTTTTGTCTCATATTTTTTGTTGTTTCCTCCTCTTTGTCTTGGATGATCTTTAAGTGGCTCGAATCAAGCGGTTATAGTGGGTATGCAATTCATGAATCATGATGACCTTTGTATTATTTCTTCATGGTACATCAATGTCTTGTAATGACTATCGTTCTCGATTTCCAAAAAAAAGAGTTACACCATGACATGGCATAGAGGTACATCCTCGTTGAGGAGCCACCTTATTGTCTTGAATAAGACAAGAAGCAATATCATCTTTTCACACCCTTTTAGAGGAAGTCAATGAAGGTGTACTTCAAATGTTTCTCTTTGAACCCAAAACATATGTTCGCATATTTAGAGATATATTATAGGCTCATTTGTCGGTAGTTTGAGAATAATCTCACACGAAGCGAAAAATTACTATAGTGACAGAGAATATAATATCTGGGTGACCTCGCTTAGTTCCTAACTGGTTTAAAGGAAAATATCATACATATAGAAAGTATGACCTTCAAAAGTTAAGCTTTTTCAAAATAATATTACACCTTCATGTACTAGGAATCAATTTTACTAGTATTATAGCTTTCACTTTGCCTCTTTCCCCTTTCACGATTCCTTTTTCTTAGTGGATGTTACTATGTTAGTGCTTTACTTTTGCTTGCTTAATACAGAGGAAAAGAAAAGAAAGATGTTACTATGTTAGTGCTTTACTTTTTCTTAGTGGATGTTACTATCTTAGTGCGGCCCATTCGAGCGACTGGGAACCAAACTTTTGTTTTAGTATTCGGAAGTGGACTCGGAGTGATAATCTTAGTGGGGCCAATTTGAGCGACTCCACAACCAAGTTTGTGTTTTAGTATTCCAAGGTGGAAATGTTGTCAAAAAGTTGAAATATTAAAAGATTGAGAATGATATAGCAATTCAATGATGGAGATTTATCTCATCAATAAAGATGTCAAAAATCCTAAATTTTTCCTTAACATAGTAGAGTATATATATATATACAATAATGCTTTACCTATATCACTTTTTGACTATCTCCAATCATCTCACCAACTCCTAGACCAATCCCCTTATTGACTCCTTTGAGTCATTGTCCCTATGTAGTTTTTTTTTTTTTTTTTTTTTTTTTTTTGATGAAGACCCTATGTAGTTTAATATACAAGAAATTGTGGAAGGTCTGGTTTAAATGTTTTTTTATTACAAATACATTGATTTTTTGTCCTTCTAGACAACATAGAAAATTTAAAAATGCACTTGAAAAACAATCTCAAAAGCACTCATTTTTCAATACGGAAAATACTCTTTTTTTGATCCAAAATTTCAGAAAACTTAAGAATGAAATTTCGAGTTCTACTTCCAACAGTAGTTTACAGAGAGAGGGAAGATTGCAAAATTTGGTCAATTTTCGCGAGCTGAATTTTAGGATTTTCAGTCGATTTTTTGAAATCAAATCATCAATCTATTTTAGGTTTAGGTGTTTTTGAAGTTGAATTCGTAGGATTTTCAACTAATTTTTTTAACAAAATTCTAGAGAGATGAAGTTTTAATTTCCATTGATAAATAATAGGGTTATTTCCCTAATGGCCCCCAACTTTGTGACCAGCTTCCCGCCTAGCCCCCTCCTTTACGAGAAATACCCATATGGCCCCCTTCCGTTATAACACCGTTACTCTCTCTCCTCTATCTCATTTTCTCTCTCTACCACATCATCTCACCTCGCCCCGTCATCATCTTCTCCAGCAGAGTCGCCGACCGGCCAAATTTCCGACCGACGATCTTCAAATAAAAAAAAAATTCTAATTTTCTCTCTCCTCTCTCTCTCTCGAATTTTTTTTTTTGTTTAATTTCCTCACCTCTCTCTCTCTCTAAAACTCCGGCGAAGGGGGTTCCCTTCGCCGGAGCTAGGTCTGTTCGTTGAACAAACCTTGCAAGGTCTGTTCGTTGAACAAACCTTGCAAGGTCTGTTCAACGAACAGACCTAGATCTGCTCACCAACAGACCTTGAAGGTCTGCTCGTGAGCAGAACGGATCTGCTCACGAACAGACCTAGCTCCGGCGAAGGGAAACCCCTTCGTCGGAGTTTTAAAGAGAGAGAGAGAGAGGTGAGGAAATTAAAAAAAAAAATATTTCTAGAGAGAGAGAGGAGAGAGAAAATTAGATTTTTTTTTTTATTTGAAGGTCGCCGGCCGGAAATTTGGCCGGCCGGCGACCCTGCCGGAGAAGATGATGACGGGGCGAAGTGAGATGATGTGGCAGAGAGAGAAAATGAGATAGAGGAGAAAGAGTAACAGTGTTATAGCGGAAGGGGGCCATATGGGTATTTCTCGTAAAGTAGGGGGCTAGGCGGAAAGCTGGTCACAAAGTTGGGGGCCATTAGGGAAATAACCCTAGATAATAATGAAAGCAAAATCTTCTATTGTCTCAAGGTACAACTTTACTTTCATTGTTATATACATACAAAAATAATTTGAACTTGTAATTATTTTGCGGTAGCTAAACAAAATGTTGATGGCTACAGTTACTGTAAAGCAGTGCACACTTATTGCAAAGCAGTGCAAATGATAGGCCCAAAATAGGACTATTCCCGTAAGTATACGGGGTCAAGTTATAGTATTGAAAATAAGATCGAGTATCGTCCCAAGGGATAAGTAGGCAATTTCGGATATTGACGGCAAGTTTAACCCAATAATCAAAATGTCAATAACTAACTTAGACTAAAGCACACACACTCCACTTCATAAATTTGATAATTGATTTGCAAGAACTAAGAAAATAAATAAAACTAACTAAACTATCTATAAGAAAGAGGTGAGAAGATATCTAAGATTATGAAATCCACCGCACAATTTCACTTTATAAAACAAACACTTAATTACTTAAATCTCTTTTGTATTTACTCGGGATCCAATATAATGAACTATTTGGATTCCGGATGACGTTCTAGATAAAACAATTTTATAATTACTAATTCTAATTGTCTACCTTATAGAGATTCGGGTTGCTAAACTATTATTCATCATCTAAAAAGCATACTCCATCTAACAACTTAACGAAAGTATGAAATATCTAATTATGAGGCATGAGTAATGGAAAGAAAATCCAATTCATATAGATAAACAATCAATAGACATTAAAGCACATCAAAGGATTTAATTAATCAAGAACAAGTATTATAAAGATCCAAAATGGGTTTCATTCACAACCTTAGATTGCTAAGTTAACTATACATGGAATTTAGAGTAACATTCATTGACATTGTAAAATAAATGAAAATACTAAGAAATTAATGGAAAGAGATCACCAAGAATGTTCAAACTCCATATTCCCATGTATCTCCATTTTATCCAAGATTTGCTCCATTTATGCTCAAGAATTTTACTCCAAAAAATCCAAGTAATAGCTATTTTATTGCCACCCAAATAAGAAAAAGAAAGGGAACGAAGAAATTAGATGTAGAAAGAAGTTAGAAAGAAGAGATGAAGGGGGATAAAAATGATAGAAGAATATGGAAGAAAGAAGGAGATGACTATTAATGGAATAATAGTGGTAGAGAGGAAGTAGTAGAGAAAGACGGAAGGAGAGTGGAAAAGATGGATTTAATAGTAGAGAAGAAAGAAAGAAATAGGTAAGAGCGGATAGGTTGAAGAAAGAAATAGGTAAGAGGAGGTATGGGAATAGAGAAGAGGAATTGAGAAGGTTTGCAAGTCTAGGTTTTAATGGAGGAGAAAGGGGCTTATTTATAGGTGGGTTAGGGTTTTTGGTGGGTTAAATTGGTAAAAAGTGGAAAGCCGAGGGTCAAAATTGGAATTCTAGGGGTTAAAAGCACAATCTGGTCGGCGGCTAGGGTTTGGTTGGGGTTTCGGATGCTAGGATACAACCGGATCCATGGAGTTAAGTTGCGGCGCGCACAGGAGCCGTCGGATTAAGCCGAGCACGGATCTGGATGGTTAGGAATTGACCACGTGTCGGTAGTACGTAAGCTAAACAGCTTCGGTTCACACGGAATATGCAATAAAGCACGGGATGCACAGGAGCCGTCGGATCTTGAAAACGCGGTAGGTAGCGGTCAAGATTAAAACGTGGAGACGGGGCTACCGAAGAAAGTTACAACGCGTCACATTGAATCAGGCTTATAAGGGCCATTTCGATGTCCAGCGGAAACACGGGAATTGGATACATCGGTCCCTAGAGCGCGCCACGTGTCCCGCAGAATCCCGCACGCCCGAATGTCTACCGAATGTGTCCCACCTGGTCAACAGCATTTGACCCATCTTTGACTTTGCATATTTCACTCATCCGGACTCCGATTTGACTTTCGTTTTCTCCTACGAGCTCGTCTCGACCTCTACTTTTCAACCACGCACTGACCTTGGCCAAATTACCAGATTGTCCTTGACTCCAAATGACCAAAATACCCTTCATGCATCTTTTCCTCGTTTTTAGCCATTTTTCACATCTAACTCCGCAAAAGACACCTAATCAAGAAAACCAACCATTTTATTATAATAAAGGCTCGAAACCGACTAACTTGGCTAAATTAAACGACTTAGATGGGATATTTTCATGACCCATCAAACATCCCCAAACTTAGATTTTGCTAGTCCTCGAGCAAAACAAAACAAAAGAAAAGACCTAACTTACTTTCGGAGGAATCCCGGTTGCATTTAGCATATGCAACAAGCCGTTAAACCCCTAGGTTTCCCTAGTGGACGAGTGTGGTCTCGTGAGGGTTTCCATAGATGATACCCACAAACATCATGGTTTCAAATACACAAGGGTCCAAAATCCAAATCGTAGATAAACATGATTGATATAGTAAAGGGTTTAAGCCTGTCAAAACATAATGAATCAAGTAAACAAGTTCTTGTAAAAGCCAAAGATATCTTCACTAATGATCTTACCCTAAAATGCAAGTGTCATACCATAATGAGCACATCTATGTTCCGAAGTCACAAAACCTTGATTCCCAAGTTAGTACATTTCGCCTCGACTTCGGCCTCACGGACATACACTCCAAAAATGAAATCATTCAAGAATGGTTCGCTCGTATGTGTGAGTGTGATCACGACTATAGACTCAACACATAAAAAGGGGTGAGGACAATATTTTAGAACGAATGATCTACGAAAAGAAATTAGCCACTAATAGAGTGGGGAAGCTCACTCGCCCTTCTCACCCATTCTACCCTCTAAAAATGCCTTCTAAAGTTTCCCGAGAATTTTGACCTCTTCATTATGGTAGAACCTCTTAAGCATCTCAACATTTGTTTCTTGCTTCGAATACTTATTCATGAACAAAAACATCAACACATATATACAATCACATCACTCACACAAAAGAGCTAACACATGCTCAAACATACACAAAAATCACTTTATTTCACTCTTTCCTTTCTTTTTCTTTTTTTTTCATATCATTTTTTTCATTTTTTTTTTCATAACACAAATTCAATCAACCAAAATAAAATACTACACACATAACTCTATTCTTGCAATCAACTTTTCATTTCATACTTGCTTTTGACATTCTTCATTCTTCTATCTCATGTCTTCATTCTCGGGATATAAGATGATAGATGGTGATGGAGTATCCGCTTTCCTCTAGTTGGTATTCTCATTGGGTTTCATGGACTACAAGGGTAAGGTTAATTCGCTATCCTAATGTCACTCCTAGTGGCTAAGGAAATTGAGCACATGTGATCAGATGAGCTCTTTTACAAGTTACGAGGTTGAGTAGCTCTTCATTCTACTCGGAGTTAGCGCGGAAGAGTACACTCGAATGACAATTTAGGCTTTGAGCTCTCACATGGGTTAAGTCTCCACTAATGACTACTTTAGGTCTCTTAGAAATGTTTCTTCTTCACTAAGATGTAACTCGCATGGCACAACACAAACACTAAAAGACTCGACTTTCATGTAAAGGCCATTAACAATCACAAAACTCATCAACTCGACACATATGCATCAAAATTCTTAAAACTATCACTAGAATCACATGCAAATCTACTCAAAATGTTCAAAATTTTCAAATTTTGGCTAATTTGAACCCTTTTGTCTTTGAAACCCATGGTCATGCATTGGTTATGGTCATATCCCGCATCCCCAAACTTAAAACTAACATTGTCCTCAATGTTCTAAGCATACACTCACCAAAAGATAAAGAGGCACGTCAATCTAAAGAGAAGAGTGGAGAGATATTACCATAACCGAAGGAGATAAAAGATGATACTACCAAGGCTCATGTATAAAGAGGTTCCAAGTTGATGCCAAGCTCGCGCCATCCCCAAACTTGGAACAAACCACGCCTTAGAAGTAAAACATATAAGAATTGCTCCTAAAATATCAACAAATATCATGAGAATGAATCACATAAAAGACATGACCACATACAAATCTACCACTAACGTGGGTATACACGATTGCATTGAGCTATGCAATTAGCCTTTGATTCTCTTGATTTCTTACAAGAACACGAGTTATGTCTCGTGGAGGGTTTCCAGAGATGATACCCACAAACATCAAGACCCATTAATCGGCCTAACGATCATAAAGCAAAAGACGGAAGATTTGGGGGTCAACCCAAAGAAAGCTATATACAAATGAAAATCGTCTCACAACTATGAATAAACTATAAAGTGCAAGTAAGACGATTGAAGAAAATAAGCCATCCCCAAACTTAGTGGATGCACGGCCCACTAAGTAAGCATAAATGCTAGGGGCAACGACTAAGAAGTCGTCAAAAGGATCGACATATAAGTGAAGGGCTAAGAGGTCAGTCGAAGGCAAAAAGTCATCCGGAAGCTTAGTGGATAGAACATCCACTATGTCCATAGACGTCTTCGGGAAGACGTCTAAAACGTCCCAAAAGGGATCAACGACCGAGTCTGATAACATGTGGAAAGTCGAACTAGACTCTAAGGGTAAGGCAATAGGCTCGGGGACCAAGTTAAGGTCCATGGTTTCCTTAGGTAAATAGTCTGACAAACTATCCAACATGTCTCTAACTACTACGTCATCAATATCCTCAAAGGCATCTGGAGCCTCGTAGTTGATTATAACATCATGTCTGGCATCTAAGACTGACTCCCTACAAGTGTCGAAAATCGAAAAGTTCAAAATAATGTCATCCCCAAACTTGTTCATAGAGCCATCATCCTGAATCTCAAAGTCTAATATAGTCCTATCATGATGAGATGACACATGGTGAGGAAATGAGACAACAAGGTTATCAGTTTGTTCAAGCTCTTGGGTCCTCTCAGTTGATTCGTCGACATTTAACTTAGTACTAGGGTTAGACGTATTACCCTCGCCATCGGACCTAGTACCCTCTTGAGTTTGGGGATGTAAAACCCCTTCCTCGTCGGCTAATAACTGTGAAGCAATCATCTCTAATGGATGATTTAGAGACTCTAATTGATGATTTAGAGACTCAAACCTCTGATGTAACTCTTGTTGCATTTGAATCTGCGTCTGTTCAAATCGATCTTGTGTCTCTTCAAGTTGTAACATCATTTCAATCAGACGACTCACAGACTCTAATTGAGATTTATCTTCAAGAGTTTCTTCATGATAAGGCTCACAAGTGTAATTAAATGAAGACTCTTGATAATAACTCCCACCGTACATACTAGGATCATACCTGCCTCTAAAATCATTGGTCTCAGAATAGTGTGGACTATAAGGTCTCTCATACATATTTAGTGTCGGACCATATCCATCACTAATTTGACCATCTCTACACATCCATCAGTATTCTCCTAGGGTCATACGAGATCTGTCAAGCTCAAATGGTCTATTCCCCTCACTAATCGGAGCATCTCTACACATCCTTTGGTATTCACCTAAGGTCATATTAGGTCGGTTAGTGCGGGGAATCCTCGAAATAAGCTCATCATCATCAACATCAAATGGCCAACCGTTATAAGAACGGGCCATGATCTAACAGTATTCAAAGATGGTAACACATAATTACAAAATGGGAATTAACAATTATAAAACTAAACAATCAGACACAAGTAAGAAGGAAGAGATAGAATGCGATACTATTGACTTTTCGCTTTACTTCTCGATTCCTTCCTTTCCTTCGCTCCTATGTCTCTTCTGGCTATTTCCTTAAAATGGTATCTAAAAAAAAAATACACTTAAGAAAATAGAAAAACAAATAAAGCAAAAATGTCTAAGTAAGAAATTAACACTAAACTAATGAACAAACAAACAAACGATATCCAAACTACTAAACCTATCCCCGGCAGCGGCGCCAAAAACTTGATAGGCCCAAAATAGGACTATTCCCGCAAGTATACGGGGTCAAGTTATAGTATTGAAAATAAGATCGAGTATCGTCCCAAGGGATAAGTAGGCAATTTCGGATATTGACGGCAAGTTTAACCCAATAATCAAAATGTCAATAACTAACTTAGACTAAAGCACACACACACCCCACTTCATAAATTTGATAATTGATTTGCAAGAACTAAGAAAATAAATAAAACTAACTAAACTATCTATAAGAAAGAGGTGAGAAGATATCTAAGATTATGAAATCCACCGCACAATTTCACTTTATAAAACAAACACTTAATTACTTAAATCTCTTTTGTATTTACTCGGGATCCAATATAATGAACTATTTGGATTGCGGATGATGTTCTAGATAAAACAATTTTATAATTACTATTTCTAATTGTCTACCTTATAGAGATTTGGGTTGCTAAACTATTATTCATCATCTAAAAAGCATACTCCATCTAACAACTTAACGAAAGTATGAAATATCTAATTATGAGGCATGAGTAATGGAAAGAAAATCCAATCCATATAGATAAACAATCAATAGACATTAAAGCACATCAAAGGATTTAATTAATCAAGAACAAGTATTATAAAGATCCAAAATGGGTTTCATTCACAACCTTAGATTGCTAAGTTAACTATACATGGAATTTAGAGTAACATTCATTGACATTGTAAAATAAATGAAAATACTAAGAAATTAATGGAAAGAGATCACCAAGAATGTTCAAACTCCATATTCCCATGTATCTCCATTTTATCCAAGATTTGCTCCATTTATGCTCAAGAATTTTACTCCAAAAAATCCAAGTAATAGCTATTTTATTGCCACCCAAATAAGAAAAAGAAAGGGAAAGAAGAAATTAGATGTAGAAAGAAGTTAGAAAGAAGAGATGAAGGGGGATAAAAATGATAGAAGAATATGGAAGAAAGAAGGAGATGACTATTAATGGAATAATAGTGGTAGAGAGGAAGTAGTAGAGAAAGACGAAAGGAGAATGGAAAAGATGGATTTAATAGTAGAGAAGAAAGAAATAAATAGGTAAGAGAGGATAGGTTGAAGAAAGAAATAGGTAAGAGGAGGTACGGGAATAGAGAAGAGGGATTGAGAGAGTTTGCAAGTCTAGGTTTTAATGGAGGAGAAAGAGACTTATTTATAGGTGGGTTAGGGTTTTTGGTGGGTTAAATTGGTAATAAGTGGAAAGCTGAGGGTCAAAATTGGAATTCTAGGGGTTAAAAGCACAATCTGCTCGGCGGCTAGGGTTTGGTTGGGGTTTCGGATGCTAGGATACAACCGGATCCATGGAGTAAAGTTGCGGCGCGCACAGGAGCCGTCGGATTAAGCCGAGCACTGATCTGGATGGTTAGGAATTGACCACGTGTCGGTAGTACGTAAGCTAAACAGCTTCGGTTCACACGGAATACGCAATAAAGCACGGGATGCACAGGAGCCGTCAGATCTTGAAAACGCGGTAGGTAGCGGCCAAGATTAAAACGTGGAGACGGGGCTACCGAAGCAAGTTACAGCGCGTCACATTGAATCAGGCTTATAAGGGCCATTTCGATGTCCAGTGGAAACACGGGAATTGGATACACCGGTACCTAGAGCGCGCCACGTGTCTCGCAGAATCCCGCACGCCCGAATGTCTACCGAATGTGTCCCACCTGGTCAACAGCATTTGACCCATCTTTGACTTTGCATATTTCACTCATCCGGACTCCGATTTGACTTCCGTTTTCTCCTACGGGCTCGTCTCGACCTCTACTTTTCAACCATGAACTGACCTTGGCCAAATTACCAGATTGTCCTTGACTCCAAATGACAAAAATACCCTTCATGCATCTTTTCCTCGTTTTTAGCCGTTTTTCACATCTAACTCCGCAAAAGACACCTAATCAAGAAAACCAACCATTTTATTATAATAAAGACTCGAAACCAACTAACTTGGCTAAATTAAATGACTTAGATGGAACATTTTCATGACCCATCACCAAACTTGTTGCAAGCTCTTCAAAACACTCAAACTCATTGCAAAACACTGCAAATTTGTTGCAAGCTCTTGCAAAGCTTTGGAAATCTTTTACAACTTAGATGGAAAATCTTTGGAAAGCATTGCAAAGCTCTGCAAACCATTTTGCAAAGCAGTGCAAACTCATTGCAGAGTCATCAAAAGCTTTGGAATCCTTTTGCAACTTAGATGGAAATTAAATTACTCTTGGACATACTTGCGTAACCTTCAACGTAAAGGAACTCAAATTATGTACACCATGTGTGTTAAATTTTGATGAATTACGAGCTATTTGCATTACGTATTTTTTTAAGGGAGTTCGGGGGCGCAACCCCTGTTTTTTTTCTGTAGATATTTTCAAAGTAATTAATTGGATAAAAAATGTAATTTCAGCTTGCAACATACTTGCAAGACTTCACATGATTAAGCGGGAATGTCAACATTTTAGATGAAACATCAAAGTTTCTATTTGTAACTCAGTTTTAAACTACTGCAACTGAAATTTATAACATTAATCTAGATGAAATTGTCACCTTCCATATCACAACCATTTATCAAAATATTCACAAATACATTCATCAAGATATTCAGAGAAAAAAATAAATTCAGATGTCTTTTTTTTATTTAACCCAACAGTATTTATCATCTAAAATAATTTGAGCAACTATTTGTCCTCTAAGTTTCCTCATCTCATTAGGTTCAACCTCAATTTCTTCAATATCCTGAGCTTTTTAATATCAAAAGAGTTAATTCCTATATGGCCCCCTACTTTGTGACCTGCTTCAAATATGACCCCAAAATTCTGTAAATTCAAATATGGCCCCCTTTTTTGATGTAATTGTCCTAACTACCCTTCCTTTAAATCCTTTTTCAAAATTAAAAATAAAATTATAATTCCACCTCATTTCTCTCTCCACCACACATCTCTCTCCATGTCAACTCTCTCTCTCCACATCACCTCTCACTCTCCACATCACCTCTCTTTCCAACTCACCTCTCTCTCTCTCTCTCCAACTCACCCCTCTCTCTCTCCAACTCACCCCTCTCTCTCTCCAACTCACCTTCATCTTCTCCGATTGAAGTCGCCGGCCGGAAAAATTTTCGGCCGGCGACTTCAATCGAAGAAGATGAAGATGAGTTGGAGAGAGAGAGGGGTGAGTTGGAGAGAGAGAGGTGAGTTGGAAAGAGAGGTGATGTGGAGAGAGAGTTGACATGGAGAGAGATGTGTGGTGGAGAGGGAAATGAGGTGGAATTATGATTTTATTTTTATTTTTAATTTTGAAAAAAGATTTAAAGGAAGGGCAGTTAGGACATTAACTTAAAAATAAGGGGCCATATTTTAATTTACAGAATTTTGGGGGCCATATTTGAAGCTGGTCACAAAGTAGGGGGCCATATAGGAATTAACTCTATTCAAAATGAATTAACATACATATAAAGTACAATCAACTCTGTGAAAAAAAAAATGACAAGTCATTTAACTAATAAATTGAAAAAAAAAAACATTTTACTTGCTTGTTAATAAGCATGTTAATTTATACTTTTGATGTTTCTAATTATTGAGGACAATCTGTTGGGTTTTGGTGTCACCTAGTGATCTAAGCAGAATCTCAGGCGTCTAGTACGTCTAACACTAGCTACCAGGATCACATGCAAGAACTAAAGATAACTGGAACGGGGTAGAGATTATACCCGAATCGCTTTCCCTCGAACTAAATCTGATGCTTTACTCAGAGATGAAAGCTCAAAATTACAGTTCTTTTACTTGAGACATCCGAGCAAACGACTTGATCTCCTGCCTGTAGAGTTGGCTGGGACCTTTTCGAGAGATTGAGACGAAGAACCCTTCTTATTTAACTAGATAGATAGAGTGAGAGATTTTTCTCTAAAATCCTTTTCTCTACTTGATATTGTAGAGGATAGATTTTCTCTTGAGAAAATTCCACGTCTTTTCTGTCAAATATTAGTCCTTATATAGAGAATCCTAAAATTAGAATTTTGTTTGAATTAGGATTCGGTAAGAACTTCGAAAAGATAAGACTCATAAATCTTTTCTGAGTGAGATTTCCAGATGAGAGTTCCATCCCACCAAGGACTCCACTTTATGTGGTCGACCAGGGCAACCCCTTTAGTGGGTTGGGTCTGGTCGCCAACTCGTTTCAATCCTGATTCAACCTTCAGCTTACCAGTAAAAAATGGAAGGGATAATTTCTAGAAAGGTCAAAATAATATTGAAAATGAGTAGAAAAGCACAAAACATTTGAAAATTATTATTAAGGTCAAAAAGTGTGCAAATACTAAAATACCCCTTTTTGTCATTTTGTGTAACTAATTTTCTTTATTTTTCTTTAAATTTTAAATCGATATAACTTTTGTTTGAGATGTCGGATTTCTATAAAAATTATATATTTAGAAATGATTTTTCATTAGCTTTCTAATAAGATCCACTTTCAATACTTTTTTTCAAAAAAAAAATCCAGAAAAAACGGCGTTTTTTTCCTATACATTTTTCTGCAAACGTGTTTGCAAAAATCTATTATGCAAACCTGTTTGCAAAAATCCGTTATGCAAACGTGTTTGCAACAATCCGTTATGCAAACGTGTTTGCAACAATCCGTTATGCAAACGTGTTTGCAACAATCCGTTATGCAAACGTGTTTGCAACAATCCGTTCTGTAAACGTGTTTACAACAATCCGGTCTGCAAACGTGGTTGCAACAATCCGGTCTGCAAATGTGTTTGCAACAATCTCGACGACATCGGTATTAGAAAATAAGACACTTGTTTTGTCGATGTTTTGAAAAGTAGTTTATCCACCTTAAATTCTATAGTAGTAGTTGAGGACAACAAATGTGATGCTCAATCTCTACTTGGAAATGAAGCTTGTTGAGATAAAAAGCTATTCGAAGACCTTTTGGTTTTCTTTGTTTATTTCATCTTGGAGATCATCGAAAAAATACATTATTTCTGAAACTAAGAAAAATAAAATTTATTTTCGTGTATTTCTACATAAACCCCTAATCCACTTGTCGATCTGACAATGAACTCTTCTGCCCTCCTTTAAAGTTTTATATTCGACTTGAAATCACAATAATCACTACTGCAGAAAAAGACTAACTATCTGCAACATCACTCATATTTTCTTTAAAGCATGCAAACATGTGTTTGCATAATGTAAACTGCAAACTGTGTTTGCAAAATATAGATTGCAAACATGATTTGCAAGCTTTGGAGAATATAATATTGAGTTGCATATCTTGCAAACGCGATTAGCAAATCGAGAATATAAACTAATAGTATGCGTCTACGAAATCTTAAGTTTGAAATTTATTTCATCATTCATCATATAAAACTCATGAAGAAATTGTGTGGCCGACTTTAAGATCAAACTTTCAAAATTCTTATTGTTTTCTACTTTAAGATTAAACCTTCAATACTTCAAGACGAAATAATGTAGAGAGAGGGAGAGAAACTTGATCAATGAATCATATACATAATACAACAAGAAACATAGAACATTTGATCATTCAATCATAATCATTTTTCCCACTAGTTCAAATAAACCCTATAACCCTCATCCCAGTCAACTTCTTAACTTCTTCAATCTCTGCTTCTTTATACAAACCTCTCACCATGAGGCAAGTACTATAGTCATCTACAAAATTCTAACCACCATTATCATCTCTCTTAAGCATTTCACCATACACATCGTGTGCAACATTAGTTCTATAAAACTTAATTAGGTCATCCAACAATGAACAACCCATTACAAACAAAACTTAATTAGGTTCATTAGCATCATATTTAAGAACTTTTCGATGCCTAAACTTTACAATTTTGTTAAACATCTCTCAATTTTTATATGAACCATAACTCAAAATCAAAACTCTAAAAAATTCAAAACTTTCTCAATTTCCTTATCATTAATCCACAACTCATCAACATCAGATTCATCAATAAAGCCTCCAGGTAATTTGATTTTGATGATGAAAAAGATGACGGTCTGGCGTCCATTCTCAAAGCTATTTGAAGCATAGAAAGAGACAAAAACAAGTTCCAAAATCAATAGCCGTATAACCTACCTGGATTTGGCTATACCACTTACTCACAAAACTATGACAACTGATGGTAAGAATTCTCAAGCCTTCATTCTTAGTAAACTACCTGGATTTGTCTATGAACCAACGGAGCTAGTGAATAAACAAGGATAGTTGTTTGGGCAACTCCTCAAAGGGAATCTCTGTAAATTCATAGTTAAGTTAAACAAATAAAAGCCACTTGAAATGGCGAAAATGACGGTGGCCATCACTGACTCAGAAGAACAAGCATCGAACAAGAAGAAAAAGAAAACCTAAAAACTTTTAGATTTTTTTGAGAAAAAGTGAGTATTAATATATAAGGGTATTTTGGGAATCAAATTATTAAAAAATGACCTGATTGATAAATACCCATATTATTTTAAACTCTAGGCATCTTTACCAATAATATTTTGACAACTCTTAGTTATTAATAAAAAGTGTAGGCTTTTATAGTTATTAAGATAAATTTTTCTACCTAAATAGTCATTTTCCCAAAATGGAATTGATAAATACATAGGGAATAACTATAACTGCAAATATTGCAATAACACTCAAACCTTGGAACATGCAGTTTTACACTGCTCTTATGCTCGGATAATTTGGTTTTATTTCAATATCAAATCGGATAATATTAACTCAGTCTTAGAATGGATGTTACAATGAAAAGATATGGAAACCAATCTTGCAGGTTTATTACTCCAAAATTCTGCGGTTTATATGGAAAGCCATATGTGAACAATACTTCCCGTACAATCTCCTATCCAGGTTATTCATAAAATTAAAGAACTTCCAGAACAACGAAAGAACGAAAACACTAAGCAAAACTACAAGCAAGCTGGTACTTGGTCCCCACCAACATTCCTATACTACAAAATCTATACGGATGTTTCTTACAAACAGATCCCAGAAAGGGCTGGAACAAGATGCATTATTTACTACTCCTAAGCACAGTTCAAAGAAGCGTCATCAGACACGACCAGAAGAAGAAACTCGAAAGAATGTGAAAGCAAGGCGATGCTACGGGGCATACAGTGGGTGATAGAGCTGCTCATCGAATACCTCCAAATTAAAAGCGACAACAAAACAATTGTGAATTACCTACACAATCCTCACACGACGATTAATTGGCAGTCCGCAACTCACATGAAAGAGATTCAAAAGCTCACCTCGCAATGGGTGCGACTTCACAATCGTTCATGCACATGGAACTCCTTACCCGTCTTTCTTCTTTCTTAATTTTCTGTAATTTAGAAATTGGGCCGAAAATTCAATTTTAAACTTTTTTAGTTAAAAAGACAAGTTATATTTTTTTTGTTAAAAACCCAAATTTTGTATTTATTTTTGTGAAACCTCAAATATTTGTATTTTGTTTGGTTAAAAACTTAATATTATTTACAAAGGTGTTGCAAGGGGTTGCAAGGTGTTGCAAAGCTGTTGTAAGGTGTTGCAAGGCGCTACAAAGTTGTTGTAAAGTTGTCGCAAGGCGTTGCAAAACTGCAGCAAGGTTTTGGAAATTAAAAAAGTATTCAGGGAGCTAAAGACTAAAAAAAATTGACTGATCCTTTTTAACCAAAGTCCAAAATTTTCAGGAAGTTTTGACCAAATTCCACTTTGGTTTTTTGTCTTCCTTCCGTGTACTTCTCAACAAAAAAAAACCAACATATAAGGTCAAAATTCTTACTATTTCAATTTTTTTGTTGAAAGGTAACTAATATTACTAAAAGGTAAGAGTGCGATTACAATACATGTTAGAAATAAGTTTTGGGATGTTTTTCCAGAATCTATTGTTTTGAGTTTTCCCAGCCCATTTCGCTAGCTTATCAGCAAGTATATTGTGATTTCTGGCGGTGTAAGAGAACTGAATGTTGTTGAAATTCAGGATGAGAGCTTTGACTTCCTGAATGTGAGTTGTCGAATGCCAATGTATCGATTTTCTAGAATCGTGCATATACTGGATTATATTTTGGTTGTCGCTTTCAATAATGATGTGCTTGTAGCAATGAGTAATCGCCCATCAGATAAAATGGCTTTGGCTTCACTTTCCTCGCTCGGACGAGTTCTATTTTTGCTTAGGCCTGTAAACGGATCGAACTATTTTCGGATAACTATCCGAATTCGAAATCCGAAATTATTCGAACTATCCGATAAGGGTTCGATATCCGACGGATGGTAAAAAATGACATCCGAATCCGATATCCGAAATGTTATTTGAATATCGAATATTATCCGATCCGAAATTCTGAATTTTAAGCCATAACATTATATCACAATATTATTCGAAATTCTGAATATTATCCGATTCGAAATTCAAATACAATATTATCCGATCCGCAATTCTGATAAGGGTTGAAGACTTGAAGTTGAACATTGATTCTTTCAAATTTGAAGACTTAGTCTTAGATTTGAAGTTGACTAGTTGAGGATAAAGTTTTGTTTATTTTTTAATCCCTTGGGTGAAACTTAACCATTGATTTCAAATGCGAATCAGATCGGAATTTTTCGAAGTCGGATATAGCTATATCCGAATCCGAAACCGGTATCCGAAAATTATCCGACAAGACATCCGAAATTCGAATCTGAAATCCGAAATATCGGATTATTTGAGTGCAGATACGGATCGGATTCGGATTTTCGGACCACCGTTTACAGGCCTACTTTTGCTTCAATGTATTTGGCCTGTGAATCATGAATAATAGTAAACGAGACATCTGCATTAATTTTATAGTATGGGTATACTGGTGGAGTCCTACGTTGAGTACACAATCGTTTAGTAGTTTTAACTGCACCACGAGTGCGAGGGAATAATAAAATCTGATTAATAAATTGAGAGAGTCTATTAATGATATTCTCAAAACATTGATCACATCGTGCTTTCCAGATGTACCATAAGATAGTAGAAAAATGAATGACATTCGAAGTACATGAGATATTGTCTAAATCCTGCCAGGATAAAATTCAATCAGAAACCGACTTAATATTAGTAGATATAATATTAAAATAAAATCAAATGGAACCAAACATTTTTTGCAAATTGACAGTGAAGAAAAGCATCAAGGGTTTCAATCAGGGTACAATTTAGGCAATCAACACGATTACCTATATATTTTCTAATTCTTTGACGAGCAAGGAGCGCTCCGGCACAACATTTCCAGAGAAAGATAGAAATACGCGGGATAGTTTTAATAGTAATATTAGTTTGATGATGTTGAGAATGTCGAGCCAAGGTTAAATGATGATACATTGATCCTACGGTGAATTTGCCCGATTGAGTGAGGGTCCATCGAATTTTGTCTTGCCCATCTTCTTTGATATCCATGGATTTGATGAGGTTACAAGTTTGTCTGTCAAACGTATTTTCTATGATCTGATCATTCCACGATTGTTATGAATAAGCTGAGAAACTTTGGTGAGAGTAGAATTGTTAGGATTCGATAAAGGAGGGGTCGGAATCCATTGTTCATTCCGATTGTTAATTTGAGAACCATTCTGCACTTCCAGGAATGTCCTTGCTTAGCTGGGCTCGGGTTAAGAGTGTGGTTATAGTATTTGGCTTTAAGAAATTTAACCCAAATCGCATTGGTTTCAGTTTTAAGACGCCATGCTAGCTTGCTGAGGAATGCTTTGTTATCTAAGTAGGGGTTGTGTATACCAAGGTCGCCCAATTTTTTTAGGAGATAGATATATGACCATGCTTTGGTCATATCCCTTTAGATTTTTCTTCACTAGAAGGAGTTACGCGAAGTTGCAATGCGATTGCAAAGACCTTTGAGAATGACAAAACATTGCATCTGGTATATCTGGCATAACTACTCCCAAAAGCTTGCCATAACTGCTTGCAGCTGGGCGTACGGTATATAATAGATAACCACATATGGCCAACTTGAGAAAGGAAGTTGTGATGCCAATTGGAGAGTTCAGCCTGAATTTGATCTAGAATAGACTGGAAGACCTTAGTTTTGTTGGCGCCAATGAACAAATGATCTCCAAGGTATTTTATCAGAGAGGGGGGTGTTTCTAACTTTAAGGCTTCGCATTATCATGTGTTTGAACTTCGCGTGAGAGTTTTTAGAAAAGAAAATGTTAGATTTATTATAATTAATCATCTGGCCAGATGAGGAGCAGAATATCTGGAGAATCGATTCAAGATTATGAATGTTTTCAAGCGAGTTTTTGGCAAAGATGATGCAATCATCTGCAAAGCGGAGATGGTTTATAGTGAAGTCCGGGTTAGTCGTAGGAAAACCATCAAAATTATGGCCTGATTGAGAAGAAACAAGCTGTCTACTAAAGCCCTCCACAGCAAGAGTAAAGAGGAAATGAGAGAGGGGGTTTCTTTGCCTGATGCCGCTGCTAAGAAAAAGGTAAGTCCCGGACAACCATTAATGACGGTGGCCATAGAAGAGGTGGATATGCAAGCCAAAATCATATTAACCCAGTACGAATTTTTTTTTTGTCGTTGAACATGATTTCATAGTCATATAGATATTCTAAAGGCCTCTCCAATCTCTTTTTTTTCTTTCTTTCTTCTTTATACTTTTATTTGTCTTCTTCTCTATGTCACATTTCTTTTCTCTTTTTCTCTGCGCTAGCTATTATTCTTTATATTTCTCATTTGCTCCTCTTTTTATTTCTCTTTCTCCCCCCCTCCAACTAAGGGCAGTAGTACGTTGTACGCCATCTTTTCTAAGTGCACACATTTTTTTCTCTGTCTGTCGATTAATTTTTATATACAAAATTCTTGGTTTTGCTTGTCGATGAAATGAGTTTTCCAAATCATATTTATTTATTATATGAATAGTTTTTTAATTCATATAATCACGTCTTTCAAATATTCAGTTAAATTTCGTTCATGGATTTATTTAATTACATCAAATATAGTTCAAATATTTTTGCTGGTATTATGTAATAATTGCGTGCATTAATACTTTTACATAATTAATCATCTGGCCGCGATTTCAGAGCATAAGTAAAAGTCTGAGAGAATAAAGAATCTGATCAACTAGATTTGACCTATGGGGTATATTCATTTTGAGTCAAAAAATTGACTAAGTTGTATTTTGTCTCTTAATCTTCATCTCACACTCTCCACCACCACAACTTCTGACCACCACAACCATTCCGACCACCGACCACCAACCACCACTAGTCCACTACCACCTCTTCTCTCCCTCTATTTTTTTTCTCTCTCATTCCCTCGATCTCTCTCTCTCTCCTGCTTGTTCTCTCTCTCTCTCTCTCTCTCTCGTCATTATCTGCTGCTCATTCTCTCTCGGTCAAAAAAATCGAAAAAGCCAACTTTTATACTCGAAATGAATATGCCTCCTAGGTCACATATAGTTGACCAAAGTCTCTATTTTCCGAGACTGTTTAGGATGCCTCAAAGCCTTTGCATGATTATAGCTTCTTTAATTAAACTGTTCGTTACTTTTTCAGATCTCACATCACATGAAGGGCTCAGATTAAGGGGATGTTTGTTTTTTTTAATGTCTGAATCTGAATTTGCTAAATCTGAATTTGCTGAACTGAATTGGTTGAATCTCAATTTGCTTAAATATTTCACAAGTTAGGATGTTTGTTTTTCCTATCTGAATCATTAAATCTGTATTTGTATTTTGGCATTAATACCCTTACTTCATATTTTTAACAAACAAGCCCTAAGCTCTCCCTGGTCTGAATAAAAAGAAAACAAAACCCTAATTCTTATATCCCTCTTTCTCCATCTCTAGCAAAAACAAAACCTAAGATATCCCACCTGCCCCCAAAACTCAGACATGCCAAGTGTGCTCACACAATCCATATGTTTTTACAAAATCTAGATTGTAACCCTTAGGAGATTCTGATTCTGGAGACACTTTAGCAAAACTCGCTTAACATAACAATATAACATATTACGAGCTGAGCTGAGTTGAGGGAGATGAGATTTGGCTTCAAACCCTAGAGGTAGATGACTAGATGAGCTTGGTGAAATGAAGACTAGCTCATCCAAAGAATAAATGTTTTGGATCCTGAAAGGGTTACCACTAAAGATAGACTATATCATCACAAAACGGTCTTAGTGTTTTGACTACGAGAGTGATAAATTATAAATAGCCATAAGCCCATAAACTATATATCAACTATGGTAACAAGCTACACCAAATAGTTACCAATACTGTAATATGACAATTCATGAAATAACAACTTCACAAATGATAGATGCATGTTTTTATAGTTTATTATTTGAAGGACACATTCTCCCCAAGCCGGTTTGAATCTACAAAGCATGTAAGATGATCTGAAGTCCATGTTGAGGAAGAATAGTAAGACGTTGAGTCGGGGAGTGGACATAGGCAGGTGATATAGTAAACCGATAATGTCTCAGAATCATGGCAAACACAATCTTTGAATTGGTCATAGCAAAGTTCATACCTACACAATTTCGAGGTCCGGCACTAAAGGGAAGAAATGCCATGGTTTTGTTCTTTGTTGCCTTTGCCACACCTTCCGAAAATCGTTCTGGTTTAAATAGATGAACATCTTCTCCCCATATATCTGGGTCATGATGAACTCCAATGGCTGAAATCTCAAGTTCTAAATTTTCCGGCAATATAAGATTTCCAAGTCTTTCCTTTCTTGTTACTCTTCTTATAAGGTGAGGAACAGGAGGATATAACCTCAGAGATTCATTCATGATCATGTTCATCTGCAAAAACACAAACGAACGAATTTCAAATTACGTACGAAATTATTCTTCATTAGACTTGAGGTTCTTTTTGGTATATATGAATCATTAAAAAAAACAAAAGCAATATACTTAACATCTTCAATCTTGAGAGGGATCTTTCATCAAAAATTGGATTCTCACTACCAAACAACTCAATCACTTCCTTTCTTGCTTTGTCTTGCCAATCTGTGTTAAGAGCAAGAAGTAGACATGTCCATGTTAAGAAACTTGTAGTTGTTTCATGGCCACCAACATAGAATGTTTTGCATTCGTCGATTATATCTTGTACTGAGATCCTCTTACTATCGTCTGAATCACGGTTAGCTTTTATAAGCAGCCCAAGAAAATCATTTCCATATCCATCTAACTCTCCCTTTTCCATATTTTCTTCTCTTCTTTTTATCATATTCAATATCAATTTTTCGATCTCCTTTTCAAGTTTCTCCGATTCAAGTTCATCTTTGTTTGGCACAAGTTTCCTGCACAACAAGGAAACCAAGAAATAGCATTAGAACCTTCTAACCCAAAGAACTTGCTGAGTTGCGTCCGAGCATTTCAATTACATCAATACTAGTAAAAGCCGAAGGCCCAATTTTAAGTTAATAGACAAATTATATTTTGTTTGGTCAATAACCCAATATTTGTATTTTGTTTGCTAAACCCCCAATATTAACCTTTTTGCAAGCAGCTGCAGGGGCTGGATATAAAAAATCGAGTGAAAACAAAAAATTTATCGGGAGTTTTGACAAAATTTAGTGCCACACAAAAATGTACTTACTTACCCTATACCAGGAAACCTTATCTTAAATGAATTTGCAGCTAAAAGAGAAGAAATTTTGATTAACATCTCAAAGATGTTCTTTCCTTCAACATAACTACTTCCAAAAGCAGTTCTTGATATCACTTCTGATGTCAAAACCCTAAATTCTTCAGATACTTCTATCTCCTTCCCTTCTTGATGCATCCATCTATCTAACATTGAATCAGCAGCGGTAATCATATCGACGATCATTCCCTTCAATGATTAATCCCAATAAGCAATTAGGTAACTTATAAACTCTTACATCCTAAATTCTAAAGTCTTAACCCTAACTACAGAATAATGAAGAAGAAGAAGAAGCTAGAAGAAGTAGTACCTTTAAGTTTTCTGCATGAAACGCGTAGTTAGCTAATTTTCGATGCTTAACCCATTTTGCTCCTTTAGACATGACAAGTCCATCTCCTACTAGCTTCCTAACATACCCTTCATTCTTCTTCTTAGGATATGATTCATCTCTATTGCTCAAAATTTCCTTTATCAAATCCAGATCAGTTATCACCAACTGTGGTTTTGATCCATGCCAAGAAAGATAAGTCTTACCTATAAATATGTACATAGAAAGAGCATGAGATAATGGGCAATTAAAACTTTGATCACAAAATGAACAAAAATGATAAAAGAACCCCCTTGATGATCCCATGACAGCATCGTGGCAAATAAGATAAGGAGTATTTTAGTCTTTTATTTTTCTCTTACATGAAAATACCAAAATGTCCCTGTCGTATGAGGGAGAGGTCACCTAGGGTTCTTGTTGCAATATGAATAAAATAGCTACAGCAAGTATTACCATAAGTTTTGATCCAAGAGTGAATATGAGGTTGAAGCTTAGGGAAGATGTCATGGGAGAATTCTTCCATGGGTTTGCTCCTGGATTCAGTCATCATGTTGAGGATTTCTTTGGCATTTCCATGGAGAAATTTGTAAGATGGGCCTTGGATTCCTTGTGAAGAAAAAGATCTTGTTATGAGAATTGGGTTGAACCATACTTTGTGAAGGAACTTGATCACAGTTAAGAGGAGGTAGAGTGAGAAAGAAATTGGGAGCAAATAGTAGATGACTGTAAGAAAGATTGGTATAGTAGTAGTAGTGATCTCTTCATTTGAGCTCATTTCTTGAGCCTTTTCTTCAATGAGGGTTTGTGATGTTAGTTTCTTTGATTTTTTATTGTATTTAAGTGTCTATGAGTGGACCCAAAAAAAAAAGTTAGGTGGGTACTTTTTGTTCTAATGGGCGCATGTCACATACATTTCAATATTTCTCACAAATGTTAATATTCTCTTGCAAATGTTATACACACATTTTTGGTACACGAGATTTCACACACGACTTAAACTCATTTTTATTATTTACAGACCTATGCTATTCACGCGTACATTCTCCCCAAATTTGGGCACCTCGTTAAAATGTCACACTTCTATCTCACAATTTGTTGAGTTAATATTTGGTCAGCTTTGACCAAATAAGAATATCAACGGATTTACTTAAGCGGCTTGCATCGGTTTCGCCAGCACATAAAAGTTATAATTAACAGAAAATTGAACCCGATATCCTATCTTAAATTTCCTATCATATACCAATCATAAAAGGTATATGATAGGTCATATGCTATGAGAAGCTATTAAAGGTATATGATAAAATATATGCCAGAGAAATTATTAAAGGATTTTCTATTATGTGCCATAATAGCAATGATGGGACATAAACTTTTTTCCATTTTAAATCAAAATGTTTGAAATCGGTATAATCATTTTGAGTAAGTTGAACTTTGACATGTTAAAAGTTAGAAATTTATAAAGAATTACCATGTCTTCTAAGGATCCCTTTTAGAACAACCAACCTATAAAATAAGCCAAAAAGTAAACCAAACTTCTCACACAAATTACAATACAATATACTTCAAACAGAAGAAATGAATACTACTACATTACCCATTCATCTCAATCTCATCTATTATTTTCTCCCAACTTTTTTATCTCTCTACCTGTTCTTAATTCTGATAAAGTTCCTTCACAAAGTATGGTGGAACCCAATTCTCATAACAAGATCTTTTGCTGCACAAGGAGTCAAAGGCCCTTCTTACAAATTCTTCCATGGGAACACCAAAGAAATCTTGAAAATGACTACACAATCCATGAGCAAACCCATGGAGCAATTCTCCCATGATATCCTCCCTATACTTCAACCTCATATTCACTCTTGGATCAAACTTTATGGTACTACACTTTTGATTATAACAACCTTATCTTATTGATGTTCTGATTCAAATTTTAATTACCCATCACTAATTCTCTCTCTCTCTCTCATTCACTCTAAAATAGGTAAGACATGTATAACTTGGCATGGTCCAACAGCTCGATTGATCGTAACGGATACAGATTTGGTGAAGGAGATTTTAAACAACAAAGATGGAACATATCCTAAGATGAAGGCTGAAGAGTTCACTAAGAGGTTATTTGGAGATGGACTAGGAACTGCCCAAGGCCAAAAGTGGGTTAAGCAAAGGAAAATAGCTAACCATGCCTTTCATGGCCAGAGCTTGAAGGTACTTCTTTCTTCTTCTTTTTCTTTTTACAACCATTATAAAATCCTAAGATTTCTTAAACTCATTTATTAATCATTAAATATTAATAACTCAATGTAAGAATTTTTAAAAATAAAATCTAACTCAAAACTGATAAAAAATTTTAAAACTCATGTGTTGGGCCAAAAAGGCAAAAATCCTTCGTAGGCCCCGGAAGTAGGATAGATCCTCTCTCGACAAAAGATAAGCAAGAGGTCCACAGACTGGAAATGACGTTTTATGTCGTCCACCTCTTCTACATGAAACACGGGTAAAATGCCCTACTAAGAAATAATGTGTTATGTTTCAAAAAGAAAAAGAAATTATGTGTTATGAGCAAATATTTAGGTAGCTTGATAATTCTTAAAGGTGTTTTGAAAAGTACAGGATTTCTAGAGAGAAGAAGAAAACTCTAAACACGAATATGATCGTTTCAATTAGAGAGAAATGTAATTTCGTGAAACTATGTACCAAAAGAGCCTTCAGAAGATAGTCTATGTCATCGTACAAATGTACAAACGAATTCCTCTAACTAAAAAACGGAATTGATTTTGATACATGTAGCAACTATTGTTCTTGAGAGAAAATACTTAGAGAGCTTAACCAGATGATGATATGTTTGATTTCTTTCTCAACTCGATATCTCTCATGTTAGAAATGATCGACATTAATCATGAACTAATGATAAAATTTTATCTCTAATGAATTATCGAGATGTTGCAACAAAAAATGATTCGAACAACGATTTTGTATTCCAGTTGAAAACAAAATAGAATTTTATCATAATGCATTAACTATCGTAACAAGAAGGTATGAACTAAGACAGAGATCATAATACATTATGAAGAATCATTATCCATTATGAAAATTCACTGGAATTCGTAAACTGATGGGTATCTTGGTCTTGAAAAATGATTTGGACCTCTAACCGATTATAATTTTCCTAAAATTAACGTTATTCCAAAATATTTGTACTCGTCGCTTACTTTTTGCCGAATCAGGAGTAATTACCCTTCTCGTGACACAATGGATTTTAGGATGACTTTTTCTTTAACACCATACATGAAAGAACTCGTTTTAGCATAAAACAAAGAATTTAAAAGGTCAGCATTTTAAAACAAAAAGTTAAAAGCTAAATATAAAATTAAAATTCAAACTGAAATTGAAAGTCGATGTGAAAGTTAGGGTGAAGTCTCACCTTTGAATTAGCTTTTAGGAGAGAGAGGTCCAAGACCGTCCGACATGGGAATCTAAAATATGACAAGTCTCATCCCAATAGTCTGACGGAAACTAACATGCGGAGAAGTTGTTCCATAGGTGTTGTAGAAATGGTAGATCACCAGTTTGCGAGTGTATACATGGCCCCCTAGCTCTCAAACAAGCTTTTGTGGTAAGAGATGCTCAATACCACTCATCAACTTACTTGGGCATGACACTTCCTTGCCTGGGCATGACAGTATGTTACGCCTATCATGTGTGACCTAGATCTGGTACTATATTAAGATTGGCAATGAGTGAAGATGTCCCAGACATTATTTACTTGGTTATAAGACTTTTTATATGTCTACGTGTGACTACTTTTGTAGGGAACAATTCCAACTATAATCACGACAGTGGAAGCGATGCTAGATAGATGGAGGAATCAAGAAGGAAAAGAAATCGAATTATTGGAAGAGTTTAAAGTGCTTACATCAGAAGTGATATCAAAAACTGCTTTTGGGAGCAGTTATGTCCAAGGGAAGAAAATTTTCGAGTTGTTGATCAAGTTGGTTTACCTTATATTTGTCAATTCATATAGGATGAGGTTTCCTGGTATAAGGTAAGCAAGTTCTTAACATTATTTTGTTTACTTCAAACCTATATATTAGCCATATTTCCTGATCTCCTTCTATGTTATGGTAGCAAAATTGTGCCAAGTAAAGATGACATTGAATCAGAGAAAATTGAAAAAGAGATAGAAAGATTGATATTAGAAATTATAAAGAGAAGAGAAGAAACGGCGAAAAAGGGAGACTTGGACGCCGAGGGATACGGGAACGATTATCTAGGATTGTTACTAAACGCGCACCATGATTCAGACGAGAGCAAGAGAATTACAGTACAAGATTTGATCGATGAATGCAAGACATTCTACATAGCTAGTCATGAAACAAGTTCAAGTTTTCTAACATGGACATGTCTACTTCTAGCCACTAACACAGATTGGCAAGAAAAAGTAAGAAAGGAAGTGATAGAGTTGTTTGGGAGTCAGAATCTCGTTCCGGACGACAGTTCTATGTCAAGATTGAAAACGGTAAACATATTGCTTTTTTAGGATTCTATATGCCAAACAAAAATGATAAAAGTACCCCTTGATGACACCACCTAGGTGACTTACTTGCCTACATGGTGACGAAGACCAAAATACCCCTTGTCTTATTAGGAGGTCACCAAGGATGTACTTGTATCACTGTTGTATGCATAAGTCCAAAATGACTACAATTTCATAAATTTGATAAAATTCATTTGTTTTTTGCAGATGAACATGATTATGAATGAATCTCTAAGATTATATCCTCCTGTTAATTACCTACTAAGAAGTGTAACAAGAAATGTAAGACTTGGAAAACTAAATCTTCCTGCAAATGTGAATGTTCTGATTTCAACAGTAGCAATTCACCATGACCAAGATATATGGGGAGATGATGTTCACCTTTTCAAACCAGAGAGATTTGCAGAAGGCGTAGCAAGAGCTACAAACAACAACCCAATGGCGTTTCTTCCGTTTGGCGCAGGACCTCGGATTTGTGTTGGTTCGAACTTTGCTTTAATGCAAGGAAAGATTGCTCTAGCCATGATTCTGCAACGCTATCACTTCACTATTTCGCCTGCTTATGTCCATTCCCCAACTCATGGAATCTCTGCTCGGCCTCAACATGGACTTCAAGTCATATTACATAGGTTGTAGAAGGGATCGAGATATACCCTACCCAATGATGAACTTTTTTTTTTTTTGTTAAGAGACCCAATGATGAATTTAAAATTAATAAATTATTTAAGTTTTATATCACAATTGAGGTATTGTCTACAATCATCCTCATGACCTCATCTGTCAGAATTTTGATTGTCTTTTACAGTATATTATTTCAAGAAACTGAAGCATAGAAGATCATTTTAAATCTACAATTGTAACGGAAAAAAAAGGAAAAGAGTAGAATGCATAACGGATCATGACGGGATTTGGATCAACAATCATGTGGGTGTTGGTGATCAACTAACAAAGCGTTTCAGAATCCAGTTTGATGCAGGGAAATTTTCAGAAGATATTCCGGGAGTTGTGGATGTATATCTTAAAATCTAGTAATTAGGAGTAGGGAGATTTTATAGGGCCCCCTCATTTTTGTTAAAAGGCCCTCCCTCAATGATAATTTACCAAGTAAAATGGTTTATGGGAAGGCCTTTTAACAAAATTGGGGAGGCCTTATAAAACTTCCCTTAGGAGTATAATATTATTCTGGGTTAGTTGAGAATTGTTATATTTAATAGTTTTATATTTTAAAAAAAATTCCAAGTTTTAAATTTTAATATTTAGAAGTTCTTAATTCAACCAAACATTATTGAATATAATGCAAAGTTAAGTTTTTCACGACCATAATAAATAAACTATCCGATCTATCTAATTTAGATAATGAAACTATATTACTTTCTAGAAATCGAAGGAACATAAAATGTCTCTATGATATCCATTAAATGACTCGTCTTTAAGAGTAAGAGGTAGGTGATAAGCTACGTTTACCAGTTAGTTATGAATGAATCAAAATGTGTTTGAATTTTGAATTTCAAATGTAAACTCTACTTCCTGTAATCTTGGAATTGACCGAGTCATGTAAGAACTGAAGGATATAATGCCTAAGTCTGAAGGAATAGTATCCTTCCGAAGGAGTGTCCTTCGACCAAGGTTGCAATGCGTACAATTTGGCGAATAGGATCTTAATGACCTTACTCGGAAGATCATTAGTCCGGTCCAATTAGGGGTCGTAATGCTTAGCTAGAAGCCAACTACGATCGTCGAATCAAGAGTTGATTCGCGGCTAACATAGACGGATCCTACAAGGGTTACACATCAAAGTAATGATTTGAACGGAGAGAATTGACTCGAAGGATAATGGCAAATAAGTGGATTGGATCCATTATTGGTAAGTCCTGAAAGATTCGGAGAAGTCCGAAGAGATAAACATGTCCGGGCCCAAAAGGGAGGCCCGGAAAGGCTTTAGGTAGGCCGGCCATGTGATGGCCGACCTAGGCAATAGGGTCGGCCATGTGATGGCCGGCTAGGCCCTAAGTGGGCCGGCCAAGGAAGCCCATAAAGGGCTATGTTGGTCGGCCACTTTAAGTGACCCAAAGGAGGCTATTTTGGGTGTTGCCTTATAATTAGGTTTTAGGAATCCTACTTTGAGTCTAATACCTCTTCTAGGGATTTCAATATATACCTAATTATACAACCTAAAGAGAGAGAGTTGAAAGAGACAATTCTCAAAGAGGTTTGAATATTGCCTGAAAGAGTTTCAGAATATACATCTCAGAGAGAGAGAGAGAAAAGGAGTTTTCTCAAGTATCTAGTCAAGAAGAAGGAGTTCTTCATCTCAACCTTCAAGAAGGTTCTAGCTGACTGAAAGGAGGGAGTTCAAGTCATTACTCGGTGTCTCAAGTAGAGGAGCTACACTTGGAGCTCTTATCTTCCGAATACTGGTCGGGATTTAGTTCGTGGGAAAGCGATTAAGAGGTAATCATCTTTCCAATCTAGTTCATTGGTATGTTCATGTATAGATCCTGGAAACTAGTGTTAAACATAGAGATGTTTGAGATTCCGCTGCTAACACTAGACGATTAGGTGTATGAGATACCCTAGTATAATCCCCTTCAGTGGCATCACGAGCCGTTTGCATGAACTATCTTTGACTAGACGAATTAGATTCATACTTGAACAACTAGATACTAGTGTTTATGATGTTTGAATAGAGATTCAAGCATAGTTTGATGAGATCAAATTAGGGTTTTGAATGAGATTCTTGACCTAGAAACACTAAAAACATAGTTTTATGAAAAGAGTTTTCATAAACAAGCTTGAGGGTATAAGAATTTTGATAAAAATCATCAAAACCATGAAAATTGGTTGATGAATTTGTCAAAAACAGTACCTAACAGCAGCTGGAACAAAGAAAAACAAAAAGAAAATCAGTTGGAACGGTTGGATTTCCAAAGAGTTTGGAAACCCAACTGGCCGGACCGGACAGGACGCGTCCGGGCCGGACCAGCACGTCTCGGACAGACAGAGACACGGACTGGAAATCCCAGTCCGTGAAGGACCGGGAATCCTAGTCCGAGCCGGACTAGGAGTCCTAGACTCTCGGGTCTCGGACGTCCCAGAGCATCTTGGACGCGTCTGGGATATCCCAGTCCAACACGGACTAGGAGTCCGAGACTCTCGGACGTCCCAGCGCGTGGAAGACGCGTCTGGGATATCCCAGTCCGAGACGGAATAGGATTCCGAGACAGGAGCGTCTCGGACATCCCTGAAGCGGCTTGGACGCGCTCGAGGGAACCTATTAATGTCTCAGTCTAGGACCAAGACACTGGACGGGTGTCCGGACGCATTCAGAATGCGTCTGGAGCGACCAGACGCATCTTAGATGCGACTGGAAGCTTTCAAACGCGACTGGGATGCGACCGGAGCATCCAGAAGCGTCTAGGACGCATCTGGACGCGTTCAGAAGGCATCCCAGGTAGGATGGCCTTGTCGTCTGTGCACAGAAGCGTCTGAGACGCGACTGTGGAGCACGAGTGCATCTCGGACCGAACATCCGAGATGGCACATGTGCTGTCCCAGGCCAAGACACGTACGGGACGCGTCTGGAAGTTCCAACACCTCTCGGATTGAGTACCCGAGAGGGATGAAAGGTGACCCGATGGTCTGGACGCGACCAAGACGCATCCTAGACATCTCACCCGAGATGTCTATGGTCTGTCCTAGGACAGAAGCGTCTAGCTGGGCTAGGACGCGTCTGCCCAAGAAGACTGAGCACGACAGGAAGGTGCTGTCTCAGGGTCTGGACCTTGACCAAGTTAAGTCAAGGGTTGACCAGAGACCAGTCAAGGGACTTTGACCAGGGTTGACTTAGGTCTTTTTGAGTGTGACTCAAGGGCTTTTAGGCCACGACCTGAAAGGGAGTTTTTCAGACTTTTTCTCCCGGTTCCGAGCAATTTTTTTTTTCTGACATAGACCCGGGTTAGAGAAGAGCCCGAACGGAGTTTTTCCTTATATTGATTTAGGAAACAATTAAGGAAGAAACATAATGTGCTTCTAGTTTGAGTATTGTGAATACGAAACTTTAGAGCCCATTAGACATAGAGATGTCACAAATACCCACGAATAGCTATACGAGACATAGCAAAACCTATAAACGAATCTAGGATACATACTTTGTTTATTATGATTGTCATATTATTGTATGTATGGATGTATGTGATTGCATAGAATAGTATACCTTTAGATAAGATTATCTTTTCTTGTTCTAAGCGCAAGGAGTTGTGCCCGAATAATACTTAGAGTATAGGGTCTTAGAATTTATTGACGAACTGAATGATGAGATCATGGTTCAAGTGGGAGTAGTCAATAGAGGTTCTTGGATATGGATCCAAACGAACCATAGGCGAACAAGAAATAAACTTAAAAGATGAGATCTTTTAAGGGGTAATACTAAGATTTAACAAATCATTACGCAAACCCACATAAACTTTTACGTAATAAATCATGAGTGGTTATGCAAGAGTTCACAGTAACGCAACTTGATAAATTACGTAATAAGTCCCAAAAAGAATTTTGAGTAAAGCCTACCCAGATTAAGACACCTATTGAGCCCTTGTTCATCGATGGTGGGTCATGCCAAAGCAGGGTGCCATCTTTTACCTCGGGACAATACGGGTAGATCTATGAAGAGGTCTACATGTCTAAATGGTTATTCTCAACGAGTCAGTAAAAGGGTTTTGGATTTCGAGGCTAAAGGACGATTTAATGTTTAAATCGTTAACCAAGAGTTATAGGAGTATGATCAGTAAGAAGTTACTCACCCAGGACGACGAATTAAGGGCAGTGCCAAAGTACGCTTAATTTCGAAGGAATGGGATCTTGGAATTATATTATTCTAAGGGGACGACAAAAGTAGAATAATATAGGCAAATTAAGAAAATTGCCAGGATAACAAGTTTAATCACTTTCACACTTCTTACATGTAGCTTAATTATGACAAAGAACATCTTCAACCTCTATACCATACTTGAGAAATTGAACGATACCAACTTCGTTCAATGGGAGAGGAACCTGAGAAAGGTTCTAGGAGAAAGCGCAGAAGTATTGGACATTCCGATCCCCGTGCTTTCAGAAACCTCTTCTGATGAAGAACGTAAGCAAGTAGACGATATTCGAAGGAAGTCAGCGCTAGTAACCGGTTTAATGCTAATGACCATGCAAAGAAAATATATAGATATGTTCATTGACATGGAAGCATACACCATCATTCGACGACTAAGAGAAGTGTTTGGAACACAATGTCGAATGGAAAGATTTAGAATCACAATGGTGACACTGGGAATGCGACTGGAGAAAGGGAAATCCGTTCGTTATCATGTTTTGGAGATGATTGATCGCTTCAAAGACATGGAATGGATGGTGTCTCCCATGCCAGTCGACATGGCAGTTGACATCATCCTGAATTCATTAGATGAAAGGTTTCAGGATGTAGTAACAAACTTTGAAGATAAGTTTGGCCGAGTTTCCTTTGAAAGTCTGCTAGCGATTCTGGAAGTTGCTGAAAGTAGGTTCAGCACCCCTGAAACTCTAGAAGAAATTCTGAGTGTTCAGGAGACTGTAAATACGGGAACGGAAGACGTTAGGAGAAGGAAGCCATCTGGCAAGAGAATGGGCAAGAAAGCACCGAAACCCAGAACTATCCTTCCTAACAAGAGATGTCTTGTGTGCGGTAGTACATCTCATATTCGATTAAGAGATTGGCCGCGATTTTTGGAAGAGTTAAACGACGGAACTGGGACTTCCGGTCAAGGTAAAAATTATTAAAAGTTATTCAATTAAATACAAATTCCTCAAGGTATGTGATACCTAAAAGACTCTTATCATTATGAATGATAGGAGCAAGGGGGAGCTGAGTATTTATTGAAGAGGAGATGAACCTGTCAAAAGCTAAGAAAGCAAGAGTTGCTGGAAAAGCTCAAGAAGGATCATAGACTCGATAGGCAATACTTTAAGGTAGTTTTAGTATTTCTTTTTCTTTTCAGAACATTGACTCTGTAATGAGATTATGGGAGTGAATAAAATATGAGATATTTTATGATGTTCTTAAAAGAGCCTATTTAACTTTTAAGTAATTATACCGAATGATCCGACTTAGTCATTCTAATCTTGTAAGTGTACAAGAGTTTAGTTAATCGTAGAAAATAATGTTAGACATAAAAGTCTACGATTAATGTGATTAGAATGGACGTAAGACTTGATTTTGGAGAAGTTTTGGAAACAAATCCTGAATCAAGAAGTGGGTCTGGGTGACTAAAGAATATGATGAGATCATAAGTTCAATAGTCATCGCTCTTCCGAAAACACAAAAGTCTAATACGTATCAGCCAACCCACTAAAAACCTAGAAAAGCTATAGTGAATAATTGAGTCCATATGAATATGGATATTCTTTTAGAAGGAGTTCTAAAATTTGTCAATTATTCTAATGTCTAAAGCGTGTTAGACATAAGTTCTTCGAAAAGAAGAACGGGGTTTTCTCACAAATCATCGAAACACAATGAGATTGTTGCTCTCGATGGCGTCTTCATTAAAAGGAAGGTCCTTCAAAGAAGACAAGTGGGAGGAAAAATCGAATAGGATTCGATAAAGAGCAACAAAAGGAAGTAAGGAGTTACTTGCCTTAAAACGAAAGGGAGTAAGAGTTACTCGGCTAACGTGACGAGGGATGTCGCCTTGAATGGTTCGAGGGACAATCGCCTAGAAACTTCTTAAGGAGTTAAGAAGGTTGCTCAAAAACCCCAATGAGTCTTGAGAAGATTCAAAAGAACTATAGCAGAAACCACTCTGAAATTGGACCAGAAATCCAAAGAGATAAAAGTAAGAATGGTTAAATCTTGTGCGACAAGAAGGTAAGTGGGAGTGAAACAAGCGAGTTTCATGTCCTGTATGTAGGAGACATACACGAGAGGACAGAAGACGAGGGTAAATTAACCATGGGCATCAAAGTCTATGGAGATAGACCAAAGGATGATAAAGACTCGTTCAAAAGGAGTTTTGAAGAGGTCTGAATAAGAAGATCTCTTGGAGAGAAATTCTACCCAACTCCCGTGATAAACATGGGAGAGACACTTATGTTTGAAAACATAAGAACGATCATGAGATGATTGTTGTTTACCCGAACATCTAAGAAGTACTTGGAGTACGAAAAGATGTCGTCACCCATACAAGTCAGAAGATTGAAGAAAGTCATAAAAGTAATCTTCCGAAAATAAAGATAGGAATCTTTTAGGAAGGGCTAACAGGTGGAAAAGAGTTTTTCATGCTGGGAGTCGTTACTAACTCTACTAGATAAGAAAGTAAAAATAGAACTTGGGAAGTACTAATTTCAGTGGGAGAAACTGATATTATCGTAATAGCTTACGAAGAGTTCGAAAGCAAGATAATAACAAAGCAAAGTGAAAAGTAAACTAAACTGTCACCTTAGAACGATCATGAGATGCTCGAATCTAAGGAATTAGGATCAAGGAAGGAGTATCCTATGATGACTTGTAAAATTGAGAACATGAAGGAGTTCACGCGGGTGCTCAAATTTTACAGACTCTTGTTATCCGAAATAAACTGGGTTTATTTCGTCATCTAAATTGTGGTTTAGAATTTAGACGACAATCCAAAAGGATGGAGTGTTCCAGGTAGGTTTATTAGATACGTGATCTAATAAAAGAAACCCTACTAAGTGAACATGGAAGCACACCATCTTACTATCCCTAGTCCAGGTCATTAATTGGACAATAATGACTTAAGAAGACTAGCATGAGTGATTGACAAGATACCGTTGTTTCTTGGGCTATGGGAATAGGAGTATTCAAAGGTCAACTTCATGGGTGTATAGTTGATACACTAGAAACCCGCCAAATGAGAGTACTTCAAGAGTTGAAGTTATAAGATGTCATAACTCTCATTTAAGCAAATTGGAGAGATTCCTCAAAACATGAGTACTCACTCAGTTTATGGAAGGAATGTCGAACTTTGGTACCGTCAAACGCCACCCGTAAAAAGTGGTTATAAAAGTGGGATACTGGGGGGACATGATAGACATGAAACTGAGTGGGAGTACAAGAATGGATTATGTTTTCCTGAATAAAATCAGGATAAAGTATCTCCGGGCCATTTGATGAGAAACAACTGAAAAATGCATGGTCGTGCTCAAACGGATTAAGAATTAATCGTTTGGATTGGAAGTTGTTCTCGGGATCAAGAGAGTTTGATAAATATGACATATCAGATGAGATAAGGAAAAAACATGGGAATCGAGCATTGCACTTGTTCTAAGTACAAGTGGGAGGCTGAAGGATATAATGCTTAAGTCTGAAGGAATAGTATCCTTCCGAAGGAGTGTCCTTCGACCAAGGTTGCAATGCGTACAATTTGGCGAATAGGATCTTAATGACCTTACTCGAAAGACCATTAGTCCGGTCCAATTAGGGGTCGTAATGCTTAGCTAGAAGCCAACTACGATCGTCGAATCAAGAGTTGATTCGCGGCTAACATAGACCGGATCCTACAAGGGTTACACATCAGAGTAATGATTTGAACGGAGAGAATTTACTAGAAGGATAATGGCAAATAAGTGGATTGGATCCATTATTGGTAAGTCCAGAAAGATTCGGAGAAGTCCGAAGAGATAAACATGTCCGGGCCCAAAAGGGAGGCCCGGAAAGGCTTTAGGTAGGCCGGCCATGTGATGGCCGACCTAGGCAATAGGGCCGGCCATGTGATGGCCGGCTAGGCCCTAAGTGGGCCGGCCAAGGAAGCCCATAAAGGGCTATCTTGGCCGGCCACTTTAAGTGACCCAAAGGAGGGTATTTTGGGTGTTGCCTTATAATTAGGTTTTAGGAATCCTAGTTTGAGTCTAATACCTCTTCTAGGGATTTCTATATATACCTAATTATACAACCTAAAGAGAGAGAGTTGAAAGAGACAATTCTCAAAGAGGTTTGAATATTGCCTGAAAGAGTTTCAGAATATACATCTCAGAGAGAGAGAGAGAAAAGGAGTTTTCTCAAGTATCTAGTCAAGAAGAAGGAGTTCTTCATCTCAACCTTTAAGAAGGTCCTAGCTGAATGAAAGGAGAGAGTTCAAGTCATTACTCGGTGTCTCAAGTAGGGGAGCTACACTTGGAGCTCTTATCTTCCGAATACTGGTCGAGATTTAGTTCGTGGGAAAGCGATTAAGAGGTAATCATCTTTCCAATCTAGTTCATTTGTATGTTCATGTATAGATCCTGGAAACTAGTGTTAAACATAGAGATGTTTGAGATTCCGCTGCCAACACTAGACGATTAGGTGTATGAGATACCCTAGTATAATCCCCTTCAAGAACAATGTTATTAATCAATATAAATACCTCTGATCCTAACTGAAAGGATCATAGAGACTTAAAGAATTCTCATGGTATCAGTCGCCTAGGTTGACATCTTCTTCTTCAATCATGGCTGGAACAACTCCCACTACTACCCCATTTAACCTACCTCATTTTTTTCCCAGCCTAACTAACCGTACCTTTAGTATCAATCAAACTGGATAACACTAATTTCTTGACATGGAAAAAGCAAGTTCTCCCCGTCACGAAATCTCAGGACCTCTTTACCTATGTTGATTCAAGTTCAATCCCACCCCCTCCATTCATTCGAAATCCTGCTACAGAACAAGATGAACCGAATCTATTATTTCTTCAAAGGGCTAGGATTGATCAAACAGTTCTCAGTTGGCTTAACACCACTTTGTCCCCTCCAATCATATGCCAAACTCCTGATTTCCAAACCTTAAGAGAGTTGTTTTGTTACCTTCAAGATACCTTCTCTGCCCAAAACACTGCTAGGAAGTCTCAATTGATTCTTCAATTGCAAACAATACAAAAAAACAATCTATCAATGGCTGAATATGTAGGAAAAATAAAAGAAATCTACGACGCTATTTCTGCCTCTCATGGTCCAGTTCCAGACATTTTTTAGTTCTTCATACCTTACGAGGTTTAGGATCTGAATACTCCTCATTCGTTACTACAATTGAAACTATGGAGACCTTACCCACTTTCACTCAATTGCAACCATTCTTGTATACACAAGAGATGAAGCATACTCATCATCAATCCCTTACCTCTTCTTCTACTGCCCTGTTTTTCAAATAAAACCCACCTCATGTTCATAGCTCCAAACCACAATATCGCCAAACTTATTCACGAGAGGTGGTGCTCATGGCAGACCATATCAGAGAGGTCGAGGTAGAGAAAGAAATCAATACCAGGTGAGTTCACAACCTCAATCGAGGTCTTCTCCACATCCCTCTCTTCTTGGGACTCTACCTTCAACCCAGGTGATGATGCATAAAATGTCCAGCCGTTGACTAACGTGTGAAGAGTCAAGATCAGACCTGAAGTCTACTGGATCAACACAGCTTAAGGCAACAGGACAGCTGAGCCCCTGATGGTCCACTAAATATTCCCCTAACTGGGAGGTCGGCCAGAAGAAATCAGCCCTGCAAAAATACCCTTGGCATGGACAGATCAGCCCTGGGGTCTTCTAAGGAATAAAGGGGGGTCAGCACAGGTTCGGCCAGTGTCTTACGCCCAGAACTGGGAGGCAGCAACACCAAGCTATCTACCGACTAAATCTCAAAACTTCTAGAAAGATCTCAGTCGATCACACATCTCGAAATGTTTAAGCCAGTTTGGACTCCACATATCTAGAGGAGGAAACTTTTCCTTTAGAGTCTATCACACCGGCAAGAAATCTACGGAGAATCCTTGAACTTAAGAACTTCCACTTATCAAAGATCCGGGATAGACTCTAAGAGAAACCTTAGATACTCAAGAGAGGAAACTTCCTCTTTGGTTTGACGACAACCACCTCACCACCGCCACTAATCACAGTCGGCCTAACATCGCCTATAAAAGCCCCCCCACATCGTCCTTCACAGGACACGATCTTTTTACTCCAAAAAAGATCACAAGAAACTCAGAGTTCTCATAACTCGCCCCCAAAAGGATCAATAAATATTCATTCTTTTACTGCAAAGAGTACCCTGACTGGCTTGAGCGTCGGAGCGGTTTTCGAACCCTTTGCAGGTTTCCCCGCTCAGGAATAGACGAACAGAAGCAAGGAGCAGGAATAAAGAGAAGCAAAACAGGAAGCAGAGCAAGAAGCACAACTGAAAACAGGAACGTCAGGCTAACTAACCCCCAACATAATAGAGGATTCATACATAACGGAGACTGTCATGCATCAACTCCATTTTTCATGTTGATCTAACGGAAGGCCAATTTTTGACATCAGCACAAGGTAATTTGTCAAATATGTGGAAAAGCAGATCACACTGCTTATTATTGTTATCACAGGGAAGACCATGCCTACCAACCAAATGATATTCCTCAATCCTTTGCGGTATATCAACCTTCGGAGATTCAGTACGATCCTAATTATTATGCTGATTCGGGTGCAAGCAATCACATGACAAATGATGCTTTGACAATGGTTACACGGGGGTCCTTATTATGTAAATGATCAAGTTTCAATTGGTAACGGATCCCTTCTCCCGGTTCATAATATTGGTAATGTTACTATAGGTTCACCTTCTGCTCCCATCACCGTAAAAAATGTCTTCCATGTACCTTCAATTACTAAAAACCTATTATCTGTCTTCCAATTAACTTCTAACCTTGATTGTTAAGTCATATTTGATCGAAGCCAATTTTTTGTGCAGGATCGACGAACAGGAAGCTGGTCATTCACGGTCTTAAGAAAGATGGTCTGTATCAGTGTTCGAGCAAAGCTCTTCATGATTTCAACAATAGTGTTAGGGTTTTAAATTCATGTTTCTTAGGCAGTAAAATAAAGAGTGATATATGGCATATGCGCCTTCGACATCCCCATTTTCGAAGTTTTAATCAAGTTATTTCAAATAAGTTAGTTTATTTCCTTCTCTTTCATCTAACAGTGATAATAAATGCGAAAGTTGTGTTTTGTGAAAACATCATCGGCTTCCTTTTTCTTTTTCTCAAAATCATTCCCTCTCTCTCGTATCTTTGTTATTCATGCTGACTTGTGGGGTCCATCTCCTACCATTTTTATTATTTTTTAATCTTAACTAATGAGTTTACTCGTTTCTCATGGATCAGATTTTTTTCGTGACAAATCAGAGGTTTTTGCTTGTTTCAAATCCTTTACAATACTTGTTGAAAATCAATTTTAAAAGAAAATTCAAGTCTTTCAAAGTGATGGTGGGAGAGAGTTTTCATCTAAAGTTTTTCAAGATTTTCTCTCGAATCGTGGTATTTTTCATCGTTTCTCATGTCCTCGCACCCCCCAACAAAATGGGATGGCGGAACGAAAGATACGACACGTAGTCGGAACCGGGTTGGCTCTTCTTCACCAAAGCCATGCACCAAAATCTTTTTGTGTCGATGCTTTTAACACTGCTACCTATTTATTAATCAACCGTCTTCCCACACAAGTTTTACAAAATCAGTCCCCTTTTTCTGCACTATAAAACAGAGTACTCGATTATTCTTCATTGAGGGTTTTTGGTTGTCGATGTTATCCACTTCTAACTCCCTATCGTAAAAACAAATTACAATGCTTCCGTCACTTTTGGTAGCCAATGGTTATTCTCAACAATAAGGTTTGGACTACGATGAAACCTTTTCATCTGTTGTAAAGCGGGTAACCATAAGATTAGTGTTGAGGGTTGTTATAACTAATGGTTGGAATGTACGTCAACTTGACGTTAAAAATGCATTTTTGCATGGTTTTTTAGACACCGAGGTATATATGCAACAACCTGTTGGGTTTGTCAATAAAGAATATTTGAATCATGTTTGTCGCTTGCATAAGGCTATCTATGGACTCAAACAAGCACCACGTGCTTGGCTTACTCGGTTCATTAATTATCTTCAAAAGTTGGGCTTTATCGGTTCGAAGTCAGACAATTCTTTATTTACTTATCGCACTTCTTCGTCAATAACTATACTCTTATTGTATGTGGACGATATTCTTATTACAGGTGCAGATGCCACTGTCTTATCAAGCATAATTAGTCGATTAAATAATCAATTTTCTATGAATGATCTCGGCGATATTCACAATTTTCTCGGTATGGAGCTTAAAAGGGATGAATCTGACCTTTTAAAAACTCAGTCAAGGTATACCCTTGATTTGTTAAGAAAATTTGATTTATTGAATTCCAAACCAGTGCGCACTCCGAGTCCCTCGGGTCAAAAGATGTCTCAAAACGATGGTGAACCATTTTCAGATGTTACCTTATATCGGTCGTTGGTCGGGGGTCTACAATATCTCTCCTTAACAAGGTCGGATATCACTTATTCGGTAAATCAAGTTTGCCAATTTATGCAGTCTCCCACGACGACTCACTTTAGTGCGGTACCACGTGTATTCCGTTATTTGAAAGGACCACTAGGTAGAGGTCTATTCTATTCAACCAAATCAGATTTACCAACTAATGGTTGCACTTACAATTTAACAGCTTTCTCTGATGCTGATTGGGCGGGATCCAGATAATCGGCGATCCGTTACGGGAAGTTGTATTTATTTGGGAAATCATTTATTATCATGGGACTCAAAGAAGCAACCTATTGTTTTGAAAAGTAGTACTGAAGCAGAGTATCGCGCCATGGCGTATACGACTGCCCACATCGCTTGGATACAGTTTCTTCTTTGTGATATTGGTGTATTCATGAACTCGCCTCCGACAGTTTACAATGATAACATCAACTCTACCTACATGGCTCATAATCCTGTTATGCACTTACGTACTAAACACATTGATCTTGACTATCATATCGTACGTGAAAGAGTTAACCGTGGGGCTTTAAAAGTTGTCTTTGTGCCAACACAAGACCAAATTGCCGACATCTTAACAAAAGATTTGGTTAAAGCTCGTCATCGTGTACTTTGCTCCAAGCTCTCACTGAAAGATCAACTTGAGGGGGGATGATAAGCTACGTTTACTAGTTAGTTATGAATCAGTCAAAATGCGTTTAAATTTTGAATTTCAAATGTAAACTCTACTTCTTGTAATCTTGAAATTGACCAACTCATGTAACAACAATGTTATTAATCAATATAAATACCTCTGATCCTAACTGAAAGGATCATAGAGACGTAAAGAATTCTCAATAGGTTCCAACAACCACCACTTCCGCCTTGAAACGATTCTCAATCCCCTTATGAACGAATTGTTTTCCTTATGTTTTCGGGTTGTAAGAATCTCTGCATTGAATATGATATCTTAGTAATGGAACTAAGATCAACCCACCGATTATCAGAAAGAACTTCAACAAGATTTTATTCACAACATATAAAAAAAATCACCAGAATTAATCCATCGACTATCGAAAAGAACTTCAGCAAGATTTTATTCACAAAAAAAAAGATAAATGCATTTCGTTTCAGACCAAGTACTACGTTTGTTGCAGTCCTTCTTCACATGTCCCTTCTTGCCACAAAAATGACATTTGATAGCAAATTTGCTCTGTATGACTCTAAGCTCATTCAAATTCCACTTATCTTTGTTGGTGTTAGAGCATCTTCAATGCAAAACTCAATCTTAGAAATCAAGAATGATGTGTCGAGGGTGGAGTAGAGGTATCTCAAGAGGACACTCTAGAGATATCTCTAATTGTCTATCATAATTTGAATTTGAATCAATAGAAATCGAATCTTCATTTATTTTCCAAAATAACTAATTATTTCTTTACATAAATAACCATGCCAAATAAGTAAAAAAAAAAGGCAAGTTTAAAGTTTTGCATCGGAGACATACAAGAATTGAGGATCTCTACTTTTGCCACCTGAGAATGAGAATATCAATTGAAACTTGAGAAACGCGACTAATTGAGTTTCTTTTGAGGTTTGCATTGGATATGCTCTTACCGTGAATTTTAAATGACAAACTGAGAAGAAAGTGACTTGAGAATAAATTGAACTTTTAAATTTGCAGCTTTATCAGCCATATTAAGTAAGTGTTCTTGAATTCCTCTATTCCCCTCGTATTTCGTTGTGGTAAGATCGGCCATAGGAGTAGCTGCGAGTAACTCATCTACTGATCAAGATCGTTTTTTCACATCTAAGGATTCCTTCCCATTTTCACTCTGTGGAAGTGATGTTTTCATGCATGTCGTTTGTTATGGTCATTCCCATAAACATAAGTCTAATTAGATTTTCCCCAAACTCTCATTATGCTAATTTGATCAGATATGCTATCATCAGTATTGTCTTTAGGTTTATCCACTAATAATGCAACATCAATATCTAAGACTTCTTGTGTAAACAAGACTTGCTCAAATTGAAATTGGAATACTATAAGCATGAGAAAGAAAGGCAATGTCGAATATCCCCAAAGCGGTCTCTGTCATTCGTCGTCTTACTTTTGAGTCTGGGCGGCTGGTTAGCAGTTCTATGCAAAATTCAATGAGAGAAATTACTATTCTTCGTTATTTTAAACTGACAGGTCGCCCAAGAAAAGCACCTAAAATTATTCAAGTAGATTGGCACATGCCTCTAGCTAGCTGGGTAAAAGTCAACACAGATGATTCATCGAGAAGTAATCCAAGGGTTTCTGGTTGTGGTGGGATATTTAGAAATAACAGAGGCTTTGTATTAGGTTGTTTTGCAATACCTTTGGGTATTCAAAACTCGGTCTACTCAGAGTTGATGGTTGTAGTACATGTTGTAAATATGGGGTGGACCAGAAGTTGGAAGAGGATTTGTTGGAATGCAATTCTATGTCAGTTTTGCAAGCACTTTGTAAAACCTTCATAGTTCCTTGGCGTCTGCGGAACCATTGGAGAAACATTTTAAATCAGATTAGCGAGATGGAGTTTGGAGTCTCACATATTTACAGAGAAGGAAATGTTGTTGCTGATCGGCTAGCAAATGAAGGTTGCTCATTGGCAAATGCTAATTGGTGAAGTGGTGCGCCAAATTTTATTCTACCCTATGTCCACAAAGATGTAAATGGCATTTCTTCAGGATCAGGCTTTAAGTCCCCTCTTCTATTTGTAATTCTTTTTCATTTATTAATAATATCAGGTGATGATATCTAATGATAGATGTTCCATGAGGTGCCTGAAGGATATGGTGCCTGAAGTCTGAAGGAATGGTATCCTTCCGAAGGAGTGTCCTTCGACCAAGGATGCAATGCGTGCAATTTGGCTATTAGGATCTTAATGACCTTATTCGGAAGATCATTAGTCCGGTCCAATTAGGGGTCGTAATGCTTAGCTAGAAGCCAACTACGATCGTCGAATCAAGAGTTGATTCGCGGCTAACATAGACCGGATCCTACAAGGGTTACACAACAGAATAATGATTTGAACGGAGAGAATTGACTAGATGGATAATGGCAAATAAGTGGATTGGATCCGTTATTGGTAAGTCCAGAAAGATTCGGAGAAGTCCGAAAGAGATAAACATGTCCGGGCCCAGGAGGGAGGCCCGGAATGGCTTTAGGGAAGCCGGCCATGTGATGGCCGGCCAAGGCAATAGGGCCGGCCATGTGATGGCCGGCTAGGCCCTAAGTGGGCCGGCCAAGGAAGCCCATAAAGGGCTATGTTGGCCGGCCACACTTAAGTGACCCAAAGGAGGGTATTTTGGGTGTTGCCTAATAATTAGGTTTATGGAATCCTAGTTTGAGTCTAATACCTCTTCTAGGGAATTCTATATATACCTAATTATACAACCTAAAGAGGGAGATTGAATTCTCAACAACTGAGAGGGTTAACTGAAAGAGTTTCAGAATATACATCGCAGAGAGAGAGAGAGAAAAGGAGTTTTCTCAAGTATCTAGTCAAGAAGAAGGAGTTCTTCATCTCAACCTTCAAGAAGGTCCTAGCTGGCTGAAAGGAGGGAGTTCAAGTCATTATTCGGTGTCTCAAGTAGAGGAGCTACACTTGGAGCTCTTATCTTCCGAATACTGATCGGAATTTAGTTCGTGGGAAAGCGATTAAGAGGTAATCTTCTTTCCAATCTAATTCATTGGTATGTTCATGTATAGATCCTGGAATTAGTGTTAAACATATGATGTTTGAGATTCCGCTACCAACACTAATAGACAATTAGGTGTATGAGATACACTAGGTTATTCCCCATCAGTGCCAACCTAGTTGGGATGTCATGTAAAGCATAGTGAAGATATCACTCCTTTTCATTTTATAACAAAAAAGTAAGGCAATGTGTGCATCCACTGAAATTGGACAATATGCTCAAATTAATGACATAATTATATTCTTAATTTGAAAGTGCTTACTCTGAAAACATGAACTAATTGATATCATAACCCAATTAAAATCAAGAGTGACAGATACAACCAGGGCACTAAGATGGAAGAGTCCCGTTAATATGTCAACGTCCCTGCTGCAATATCATGAGAGGCTAGAGGCCATTACTCCCAGAATGAAGGATAAAAACTGATGGATTTATTAGGTTTAATTGAAGTCTTTAGCATAGTTGGCCGCTGATGGAGTTATTAAGTTTAATTGAAGTCTTTAGCACAATTGGCCCATTAGCTCAGTTGGTTAGAGCGTCGTGCTAATAACGCGAAGGTCGCAGGTTCGAGACCTGCATGGGCCATTTTGCTTTTTTATTCTTTTTGATTTGAGAGTTAAGCTTTTTTTTTTTTTTTTTTTTTTTTGAAGGTCAACTAATAAGCTAGTTCAACTTACCCAAACCAAAGAAAGATGAAACAAAACCAAACTACTACGCCAATTCATAGTACATCTCATTTTTTTATATAATTGCTTATTCAAAGAATATAACTGGGTCCTGCGGCGAAACCTCAGTAAGAGTGCTTATATCAGGAAAGCAACTTCGATCGTCTGTAGAACATAAATGTCGAGAAACACCAGTCTGGATATCGTGTTCTACCCAATCAGATTTCCGTTTGCCAACCCTTGAAGACGGGCTCACGTATAAAATCAATCTCTGACCATCAAAGAAGATGGGTTCAATACAAACTGTACTATTCTCCAAAGTTTTGATCACATCTTTTCTCTTCATTCTCCACCTGTTATTTTCGTGATCATCGAGTACCCAAATTACTATTTCATGTTCTGGGGTAACCACAACTATGTTTACTTCATCTTCTACAACTCCAAACCAAGGATTCCATCTATTTTCCACAATTTGCTTTACGCTCTTTGGTATTTCAATCATCCCGGTCGCTAATGCTTATCCTTGTAGTCTTCTTGGAAACTATCCAACTCCATTTTTCGTTATTGTAAATCTTGAATCTAACCATTGTCTTTGTTATGACCATACAAACTACACTGTAGTGGTTATAGTAATATGGAGAGGAGGAAGTTGGCCCAAATACTAATCCGAAACAAAAAGTGCTTGTTTTGAGAGGAGTTTGAATAAGTTGGTTTTTCTTGGTTAAAGGGTTAACAACACAAATATAATTGAAGCATGGAAACTTAACCAAAAGAATGCCATGACAACTAGCTAAAATGTCTGCCCCTAAATACAGTTGCGGTATGCGACCTAGAGAAATGGTGGTCTCACTGACGAGATTGGGTGAAACATCGGGCTTACAAACGTCGATCTTTTCAAGTAGGCTTAAAGAAAATGTGGACTCACAATTGGGTGAAGAGCGAGCAAAAGTTCTCCGAAGGATTTTTCCATCGTTAGATGAATGGTCAGAAAGAAAGCTACAAGCATCTCGATTGGTTTGACGACTAGTATGTTTGTTTACAAAGAAAGGATCAGAGATCAAGGATTTCCATCTTTTGCTTACGAGTTTAAATCGAGTTACAGCTTTTGCAGGGAGACGGATTAGAATTTCATGAAGAAGATTGTCATCAAGCTTGTTTGCAATTGTTGTTTGCATACAGTAATCTGTTTTGGTTTTCACGGTCCTACTGTTCTGGTAAGTAGCCGTGCGTTTCAACGTCATTCTTCCGTCGGAAAGTGGTGATGGTGCCGGAGAAGAAGAAGAAGATGGTTTGGCCTGAGAGTTAAGCTATAACCTGGTTTTTTAACAAAACTCCGCCAAATTTGATTTCTATTAACATGGTGGAGAAGTGCTATCGTCAAAACTATAAGTACATATATACTCCTTAGCAAATTATTTCGCTACACAATACTTTTCTTAAGTATCAAACAATTTTGACACCTATACTTCAAATTCTCAAACCCACTTATTTGCTCGAAATGTTAGAATTTTTCAAAACATTAACATGACATTATTCATATCTGTACTTTCTCTTTCACGCTTGTCAGATTACTCAACTCGACTTGTTGGTTTTCTATCCGCCTTAAAACCTCAGGAAAATCTCCTCCTACAAACGACATTGTGTCTTCCTTAGTGAGGCGGCTTCGCCTTATTCTTGATATGGCTTGTGAAACATCTCCAATTGATGGCCGTTTTCTTGGCAGTTTATGTATGCACCTCCAAGCAATACCAGAGAGGAGCCTTACCTCCTCAATATTGCATTTTCCAGCCATTTTCTTGTCTAGTATTTCATCTATACCATCTGAACTCATACCCGCCTTCCACAAATATAAAACAAGATCAAGAAATTCTTATAAGTTAATCGAGATTTTTAACGTACTTTTGGAAGTGATTCAAAGAGAGACTTACGAGATTTACGTACTCCATTAAGTTTTGTTGGGGATGGATGCCAGTGATAAGTTCGAAGGTGATTATTCCGAAACTATAGACGTCGCTCTTTTTCGTTAACTTGTTACTCGATACGTAATCAGGGTCCATGTAACCATACGTACCCTTTAGGTTTGATTTCCTGCCATCAAAAACCTCTTCCTTAGATAGCCCAAAATCTGCAACCTAATTTCAATGAAACATAGTTAAAGATCAAAATATGAACTAAACATCACTCAGAAAGTATTTTGGTAGCAAATCAGATACTGAAAATACGTGCACTCTTTATTTTTTACCTTCGCAGTCATTGATCGGTTCAACAGTATATTAGCAGACTTTAGATCTCGGTGTATGACCGGTGGGATAGCCTGTTCCAAGAGCAACAACGTTTAGTCATTGTTTGAAGAAGAAAACTCCATTATTTTCACCACAGTAAGAATAAATTTTATCGACCAAACAATTTGTCGAGTATTGACTAACTTGTAATGCGAAGATGTGAAACAAAAGTTCCATGTGCAAGGCACTTAGTCCCACATTGCTCAGCGACCCCCTTCCAGACCTAAGTTACAAAGTAACATCTTCTATTACATATTACCTAGGTTTTTTGGTGCGTTCAGTGCCTAGATTGGTCCAGGAAAGAAACCATGTTGGTCTAGTAGGCCGGCCAAAGAAAAACCTAGTATCATGTCAAGTAGTCGGTGGACCTAGGTGGTGCCTAAATAAATGACAACATGGTTGGCTGGTATCAAGAGGGCTTTTACACTAGGCAGTTACTTAGCTCATTTCAGCCCCGAGTTAGTCCAGCTTGGCAACTGGAGGCCGAGGCGTCAACTCCATGACACTCGAACCGGAAGGACACTTGATCATAAGGAAAAAAGAAAAGATGAATCGTGCACTATACCCCTTCATGAATTTCAACAAAAAAAAAAAAATACCCCTTCATGAAGATACTCAATTCCATGTGAAATATCCAGAGCAACTTGGAGTCTTTGTTCCCAAGTCAAACTTCTTTCACCTTCACCTGAGAGATTTAAAACGATGATAATAAAAAAAAAACAGAGTAAGATTTAGGTATAAAGTTCCCTTCGTACGATGCAAATACATTTATGTGCTCTTCAAATATGACTGATATACCCAACAACAAAATATAGGCGTATGAACTTACTATATAAAAGATTTTCCAAACTCCCATTGCTCATATATTCATAGATTAACATATATTGACCTTTATCTACACAATATCCGACCAAATTCACCAGATTCCGGTGATGAAGCCTTCCTAGCAGAAGTACCTGCAAAAGATAGAACAAGTCATGATGGTACAACGCCCCAATACTGAGATTTTAGAAATCTAAGAAACTACAAGTACTACTTATTATCACATTTTTCTTTCCGGGGGATGGAGAAAAATGCTAACGATTTTATTTTTCCAAGTACGGATATAGGAAAAGTTAAACTTTTTTTGTAGAAATATGAAGGAAATGGAAGTTACCTCAGTTTGGAACTCTTTTTCGCCCTGTTTTGAGTCAGAAGCTAGCACCTTCACGGCCACTACTTCACTTGTTGCCATTATAGCCTTGTATACCGGACCAAAAGATCCTTGTCCTAAAATAGTCGTAAAGTTCTGTGTCGCTTTCTCGATATCCCTAGAAACCAAATCCATTAGACATGTTTACTTCAAAAGTGTATAAGTTATAAGAAAACACATACTTGTGTGAGTATCTCGGAATTCCTGATGTTGAACCAAGAACATCTTTACTTTGGTGGTTCCACCAAGATCTTGGAGAGATTCCGACAGGCAATTGGGAACTGTTAATAGACATGGAATTCGAGAATGACGTACTGGCGTTGATGCTTGAACTCAGGCCATTCGCGCGTATAGGTAGAGAACTTGCACTACGTTCGATTACATGGTGAACATAAGAACGCTTTCTATACCACCTTAACCCGAAAAACAGAAGTGCTGCAATTGACAAGCCAATGGCAACACCAACTGTCATACCGATTATAACCCAATCTTGAGGTCCCATATAACTGCGTAGACATGATTCACTCTTAACCACTAAAATGAAATATATGAAGTCCCAAAAATCAATTCTAATTGAGATGAAAACCATAAGAATCAAATTACATATTATCAAAGGATCATAAGATCGTACTTCATGATTTACATATGTGGTACAGATACATCAGAGGATGGAATAAGCACGTAAATCACCACAGAAGCACGTCAAGGATGCCAAAAGAAAACAATCCTGAAGACCACAAAAACTAACCGTGATTCCGTGAAAGGCCATGAAAACTACTTGTACTTTATTTTTTACATATAAATCACATGGTATGATACATGAGGGCAAACCACAGCTCGGAAGGGTCATCCGATGAGCTCCTGAATTTTGGAGGGGCGCAAAATCGTTGGACTACAACTCCATATTCATAATCAAGTTATTTTACGATACTCCTACAAGACTATGGTTAATCTGATTTCACAGAATTCTAAAGCAATTATTCGCTTCTCAAACCCCAAAGAACATCAAATAATTTCATGGTAATCTCTAGCTCTTCGCCTTGATGATTCAATCTCTAATTAGATCAACAGCCACTAAGACAAAAGTGTAAAATAAGTTTCGAGATAATCTACTTAATCAAAGATTTGGTACTAACAAAAGTTCAAATTGGGTCCTCCCTAAACTATCAAAATCACAATATGGGTGAAGAATAAACTAGCTAAAACAAACAAAATTTGAAGAAAAACCAGAATAAAAGAAAATGATTCCACTTCCATAATTTCTTAAACACGACAAAAGAACCCATTAAAATGGTGAAGGAAACTTACCTAATGGAGTTCAGGATGAAACCAAATCATTATACGTCAAGCGATGGTTTTATTCAATCATTTGTAGAAGAGATAGATAGAGGAATAAGTAATGGTCATTGACTTCAAGATGACCAGGCAAGACTTCTTCTTTCTTTCTCAAAGAATATTGCAGTTACATTGATTAATTTTTAATACACTGCTACCAACTATTGTATAAACTAGTTCAATAACCCATAAGAACTTGTCTAAAAACTATAAAATTATATCTCTATTAATCGATTTCTTGTATAAAACAATACATATTGTCCGAATTGAGTCAAATATATATACACCTTCATAACTTTGGTTGTTCTTGTTTAGCAAGCAAGATTTATGAAATATGAAAACTTGCACATGAATAAATGATCGAAAGGTATCCCGTTGACGTTTGTACAATGTATTTTTAGAGATGACATGAATAAAGTTTACATGATGTTTATTATAAAATCTATACAGAACAATTGAATACTAGTGGAGCGAGAGAGATGCCTTTCAATTACACTATTGGGAGGAGTTTTTCATGAAAAGAGCATAGGCATCACTATAGATGGCAATCAAGTTGGAGAAAACAGCAAGCACAATCATGAAAATACCCAAAATCTTGTCCTTCTTTGTTGCTATACCATGAGTATCCCTAATCAATACCCAAAAACGAAAAAGCACATGTAAGAATTCATTAAAAGTATTAAGAAAATTCAAGTACATTTTCACTAAGCAGAGACTACCGGAAAATAAAAAGTTAGGTAAAAGAAGAAGACCAAAAACTCACTTAAGGGTGATGGCAGCCGGAAAGATGAACCCAATACAAACTGCAGTAGTAGCTCCAGTAAACTGAAAAGCATCCCAAATACTTGGTATAAAAGTTGCACCTAAGAAAACAACAACAATGAGTCCAATGCTGATCAAGGCGAACCGTCTATTATTCGACGATAAAGGACCTGCATGTGGAAAGAGGAGGCCGTCCAAGTTTAGGCGAAGAGCAAAAAAGATAATCGGGAAGACGAGCATTAGGTGGAGAGCATAGCTAACACGAACAACGTCGTTAAAGAATGAACTGTATGGTATGCCAAGATCTGTGTCGAAGTTGGCAAGCACATCATCGGAGGTTGAATCGCCAAATAGAAGGTACCCGAAGAAGCTTGTCGTTATGTATACGGTTGAGCATAATGCAAGGGAACTTCGTACTATCGATTGTATCTGAGAAGAATCTTCAAGTTCGTTGTTTATCGTGTGCACTACAAAAGAAGCCCAAGATCTTCGCATTGTCAATTTGTGAATGTTATTGAAAAGGAAGATATATTTTGCCATTATTTTGAAAAGGGGAGTATTACCATTATAATGGCAAATGAAAGCATTGACAAGAACAGGAACCACTGTGAAGAGTTTCCACACTGCTGCCAAATCAGGTAAATGAGGAAACAATTGCGGCATTGCTATACTTCCATTAATCAATTTGATGATAGTTATTCCCGCCGTGACAACAACAAATAGAAATGCCAGAGCAACTGACAGTGCAGATGTATATCTCAATGAATCTGCCCAAAATATATAGATGTAAGAAAGTCTCTTCCGCAAAAAACCCAACGACCATGGGCCTAGTTATAACGTGGTTAAACATTATCTACTCGATGTAGTTATCTAAAAAGTAGTCACATTAGGCATTTAAAAGAGCAAATTAACGATGTAAGAAATGCAATGCAAAGAAATGGTGCTATATATAGAGTTGGACATAGAGCATTTAGAGACTTCAATGTGAAACTATCTTGTCGAACTCTACTCACACACAACAAGTAATTGACGCATTCTAGCTCTAGAAAAGCTAAAATATTCAATGCAAATAGATTGGATAATAAGTCCAAAGACGAGGGATCAAACTTACCTACACGTTTAAAGCAGGCTAATGGAGAAAATATAGCAAGAGTTGCAGTAAGAAGTACAAAGAAACGTCCGTTCCACCAATGTGCTCCAAACCATCCTTCAAATATACCAGAATGATGTGTCCCGCTTGACGATGTCCCCGAAAGTACATCCCCTTAACATTCAAACAACAAAAATAAGAACAACCATAACAAATAGAAACTCAAATTCAAAGAATATTAAGAAACGGGTCGGACAGAGAAAAGTATACCAATTATAATCATGTAAACCACAAGGACGCCGACATTACTGACGATGACACAGATCTGCAATGCCATCCTTCCCATCTTTCCAAATGCATCTCCCATGACACCTCCATACGAAACCGATTGCGCTGGTTTGCTAAATCTTAGCAACATTTCAATGGAGGACTCCGTCAAAAATGCCATAAATACAATAATAAGAATGCCAGGGATGAGACCCAAGACCTTCATTGTAGCAGGCAAAGCCATAATTCCAGCACCAACAATGGTTGTAGATAAATTAGACACAGCCCCAGTATAAGAAGCTCCATTAAATTCATCAAAAACTTCATCTGCATCTTGTTTGATAGGCAATAAAGGGGCTTTCTCATCTGGGGTTTGTCTGTTCTTTAACAAAATCTTCTCTTTAGGAGGGGAAATGGTTCCCATTGTCAAGTTTGAGAAGTTTGAAAGTGGAAAAATGAGAAAAAATTGAAACTAATAAAATTCACAAATTACTCAAAACCATTGACCCATAGAGCAATTTACAACCCTTTGTGTCCCAAATCAAACTTCTTGGCTGAAACAATCAAAACTCAAACCACCCAATTCTTTCTTTCTTTCTCTTCCCCACAAAAAATTCCCATTTTCCTGGATGAACATAAAAATGGTAGCTACCACCCCAATTGTTCTTAGTTTGATTAGAAACACAAATTCGGATGATGAAACATCTAACAACAAATTGACATTTTAAATAATATATATATATATATAGCAATTTTGGTAATTTTAATTGGTTGATGATAAAAAAAAATATGGGATGAAAGTTCAAATCCCCAACCGGTGGTTTGTTAACGGCCAATTTTATGAGCAGCAGTAGAACTAGAACCCCCAAATAGACGTGTGGAAATGATTGAGTTTGAAAATTCTGGACCAATATTTGCTTTGGGAATAACAGAGTGTTCAAATAGTGATGATACAATGGTCCTCCTTAATCTTCTAAGGTTATTTAGATTGCCACTGGTGAATTGCTAATGCAAAATTTTTTTTTTGTTGAACATTGCTAATGCAAAATTGTCAACAAAAACTCTTAACAATCTTAGACTATCTCCGATGCAAAACTCACTCGGGCAAAATAGTCATTATGTCAAGTCTCAATTGAAATTCTCGTTCCTAGTTGAACAAATATTGGCCCAACTATTGTTATTTTCTTCATTGTTTTTGTTGGTCTTTTCATTTTTACTATTGGTGACCCTTCTCGGAAGAATACTGAGGTATTGAACATGGATAGCATCAATTTTGGAAAAAAGGGAAAAAAAATCAACTCACTTTTGCCTTTAGGGCACCCATTTGATGAGTTGGTCATTTTAGTGAGTTGGTCGTTAACGGGGGCAACAAAAAATAAACGTTTGCCTTTAGGGCGCCAATTTTATGAGTTGGTCATTTTGTTGAGTTGGTCGTTAGCGGGGACAACCAAAATAAAGTTTTGCCTTCAGGGCGCCAATTTGATGAGTTGGTCATTTTGGTGAGTTCAGAGTTGGTCGTCGGTCGATAGCTGGGCAAGAAAAAATGAATCCAAATGGTTATAGGCTCCACCACAACAGAGGAAGTCCTGTGGCTATTGAAAGTCCAACGTCTCCGGTCATAGTCATATGGCACAAATTGAGCAGTTATAGGCTATAGCCATATGGATGAAACCATAAACTCTTCTATCTTTGCAAGTGGTACTTATTGAGCAGGTCGGCCTTGGACTGGCCCGAGCCCGACCCATTTTAGCCTGGCTCAGTCCGCACAATAGACAGGCCAAGCTAGCCCAGGCTATGTCTCACTGTCGGTTGATTATGATCCTCTTTGACCCAACTCGACAGTGAGTTTGGGTGGGCAAAGTCCGCCGGCCTGTCTCAACTTTTTTCCCCCTACAACTCTTTTGCTTTTATAACGAGTCGTTTATACACTTATAAATGACCAGACTCGGCAGAGGAAGTATATATGTCTTTTAGAGCATCTCCAATGGGACATTCCAACAAACACTTTAAAAGTTTAGTTGTCAAATGTTAATGAAGATTTTCTTTCCTAAGTGTCAATGTAGAGACACTCTAAATTTTTTCCGTCTCCAATGGAGATCTCTAGAATACCTCTACTTAATGAACATGTCACTCTTCAATTCAATAGCTAAAAAGTAGTTAAAAGGCAAGGATTTCTATTAGTTAGAATTTTAAACTAGCACTTAGAGAGTCTCAAGGAGACACTCTATAATAAATACATCCACCCCGTAATAGAGTGTCTAACAAAGTGTTCCATTGGAGAAGTCTTTTTGACAAACACTCTAAAAAATTATATGCGGCACTCTAAATGTTAGAGTTTGAGTGTCCTGTTGGAGATGCTCTTAGCTTTTCTCAAATCAGCTCGAGAGACACCACTATAAATGTTCATGTCTCTTTGTTTTTCCTTCAAATTAGATCAAATGTTTCAGACCAATTTTAGTGATTTTAGAAACAAACTTCTCTCGTAAATAATTGTACTATTTTGGGAAGATTTTATGAATTTCTCTTCCTCCCACAAAATTTAAAGAAGAAATTGTAAGTTTCAAAGTTTTTCTTTAAAATTTATTGAAGGACCAGCCAGCCCTCCCTCGTCCCACCTCCCAAACAGGGGTTTCTCAAGCCCGGTCCCGATCCAGACTGGGATTTAAGGTTCAACAGGGGGCCGACCCGAATCTATTTCAACCAAGGCGTGGTAGCCCAGGGTTAGACTGGCCCATTCATTTTTGGATCGGGCCGGCCGATATGCACCTATAATCTTTGCAATGAAGGGATACATGTTATCACTAAATGAACTTCACAACTAATGGGCCGCTTGATGAAAACGTGGATTCCAGAGGAGCCCCTAATCTACAATCACATGTGATCTTCCCCATCAATATGGAGCTCAACAAGATTCAGAGTTCAAAATAACAACCTTCAAAGATTTTCGATTTATACAGCAAGTGTAGTAACATTCAGAATTCAACTCCATATTCAATGGAGCTTTTACTTTCCATGAGAAATTGCTATAAAACTCAGAAGAGAGGAACAACAATTTACCTGTATAAATATACTTGAAGAAGTCCTCTTGGGTGGGACTCATATCTCCCCTTCTTTTGACTATACAACAATAACAACTAACATTTAGTATTGGATTCATTCGACTACAGCTATCTTGATAAACAAACAAGCTACTAGTATAGATATTCGGCTCTGGATATAGACGCTCTTGAGGTTCGCCGCCTCCAGGGTTAGGTAAAACTACTTGCTAGTTGCTACAAACATCACTGAGTGGGTCCTAACGTTGGATCACTGTAGAAGAGGATGTTGATAATCAATGCTCAACTTTCATGTGGCCAGGAGTTGAAGGACCTGAAATCCCAAAATAAGAAATTTAACAGCCATTAACTAGTGATTCATATGAGGAGATAAGTATACGGCAAAAAATTTAAAATATATATATTTATATGGTGAGAAAAAAAAATTACCACTTGATTCTTGACCATTGAGAGGAACTCCGGCTTCAAAATTCATTTGAATGACTCTGTTCAATTCATCGTCCCACACATGGGGTATCTGTAGATAATTCATTACAATGTTCATATACTTTCTAGGAAAGATATAAGTAAAAGTAATTGGAAAAGGAAGACATTTAACATTTCCTTGTACGCTTCAGAAGTTCATAGTGATTCTCCATCTAGGAGTAAGTTCTGTAGCTGTGGTTTCGACAAAACAGAGAGAGAGAGAGACCTGAGAGTTAGGCTCTTTGTATCCTGCATTCATGGCCATTAACTGAGAATTAATGGTTCTCCGAAGTTCATCTGATGCGTTTGCAATACCAGGTACCCCTTCTCGGAATAGACCTGGTTGAAGCGGATTAAACTGAGGATGGCCCATATCCATATCAGGTGAAAACCCCATGGATGACGGACCAAGTCGTGATTGAAGGATCTATATAAAAGATAATTAATAATCAGTTTTTATGAGTTGTAAAAATAACAAATCAAAGATGTAAAACGCAATTATTCACACTGCTTGAGAGGATTTAGGTGGTGATTTCGCTCACATCTTTTGCAAGGAGCCCTTCAATGTTGAGGTCAATTCGTGGATTAACAGTTGCAAGCTTCATTGACAGAAACTGAAAAACAGAAGATAAAATTTAATGCTATTATTAGATCATGATCAAGAAAAAACAAGACCACATAAAGTGAAGGTTAGGGAGTAGTAAATGACTTAGGTGGTTTGTCTTTTGTCAATTTCAGAACTCAAATTTAACTTGAGATATCAACGGAATCAGGTTAGTTTTCACTGTCATTTTTTATCTAAGTCACGTGTCTGACTCAGCTTGGGCGGCTGAATTGGGAAGATTTTGGGACAATTTGAGCAGGACATGAGTTAGCAGCCCTTTACATGAAATGAAAATTATTCCCTTGCTTAAAACAAGTCAGACTCAGACGACTCAGCAGATCCAGATAAGTCAGACAAAGGTGATGCAGATTAGACAATTAAAAGGATCACCTCCTTCACAGAGAAGTGTTAGTTAGTTACATGTGTTTGTTACTACCGTTTAGGTTTTCCATATGAAATTCAAACGCAACTGAATTTAGCATATCAAATTTTATCACTGAATTAGGTATTTTACACATGTAAACAACAGGAATATAACAAAAAAAAAAAAAACTTAAAACTTTCTTAATCCAAGCCTCATACCTCAACCTGCCGTTGCAAGGATTGCACATAGTTAATGATCTCATCGAGCATGACCGCCTTGCCAGTTACCTATATAACCCATCCCATAAAGAAGCTTTAGTTACTGAGCATATCTGATGAAAAATATTTGAACAAGCACAGGAATGAGCTCAAAGGATGCAACACCTTACTACAACCAGGCACAAGGTCTTGCAGATACTTCATCCTCTCACTGATCTTTTCTCTTCTCACCTTCAATTCAAACAGATCAAAATTAACCCCAATCTTCGAATAATGAATAAAAATGATAATTATTTGTAGGAACTAAGAATTTTCTTACTCTTTCTGCGAGACTGTGACTGTTCGTCGCCTGCCCCCTTCTCGCTCTAACATGAATATAATCTTGCTTGGGTGGATCCTGAGCTTCAGTACTATCTTTACCATGCTTATTAGCTTTACCAGTTGAACTAGGAGCTTGATCATCCTTTTGTTTTGGGTCAACATTATCATTAGCAGCTTCTTTACCTTGGTCAAGCTCGGAATCGTGAACCTGAAGTTATTTTATAATTTTAGGATCATTCACATGTAAGAAACTACGAAAATATTCGAATTAGGATCACCAAAATAGAAGCTAAAATTAATGATTTCGCGCGAATTAGAAGCACTAAATAGGATCTACCTGACCACCCCTTTTCCTCTTTTTCATACTAAGTCCCTTGGATGATGAAGGTTCATGTAGTCCACCAGCACCTCCGCTAAATTCAGCACCATCGGATTCAATTTTTGATTCATCGGGTGTTCTCGGAACATTTCCAGCTTTTATATTACTCTTCAGTGGACTCCCATCGACACTCCCTCGATCAACAGAAACAGCTTTAGCAACTACTGTAGTACACAGCTCATTCATCGGAGAGTGGGAGCTAGTTATAGGATTTAACCCATCAAAATGAAAAGCAGAAGACCCGTGAACGGATCCTCCATTCTTAGAGTGAAGATTCAGAGACTCAGATATATTAAAAGGATTCACCATATCACTAAAACTCCTATTGTTGAAGCATGAAAATCTCGCAGCTCGCTCGATGAATCCAGAATCAGCTGGGAAGTGAGACAAACTGTCAGGAAGCATTCCAACACCAGAAGGTGAGAAAATACTAGTTTTTGGTACTGAATTTGTTGGATTCCAACCTAAATTATCGATATTTGTTCCGAAAGAATTAGGTATTCCTTTTGGGACATTACTATCACATAAGTTTAAGTTTTGTGAACTAGGGTGACCCCAAAGATTTGGGGAAAATGAATCCACCATAGAAACAGAAGAACAAGTAGAAGAACCCATTATCAGATCCCCTTTTCCAACAGCCACTGAATTATCATTTGTATGATTGGAACTGCCGAATTGCCAATCTGTGTTCATATTTGGGGGATGGCAATTCAAAGTATTCTCACTCCTCTTCTCTAACCCAAACTTATCTTCCTCACCCATATCCATTTTTCTCAAGAACAAGAACTAGATGGGTATCTTTCTCTCTCTCTCTTAACTTTGAGCAATCAGTCTGGTCATGAAATCTTCTTCCCTCAAATGATCAATCTATCACAAAACAAGACATTTTAATCTAACAATAAGGTAAGAAAAAAAGAGAACCAACTTAGAAACATAAAAGGTGGAAAACTAACAAGAATATCAAACAAAAGTACCTTGAATTTGTACAAAAGATCCCTAAAATTAACTGCAGTCCAAAAATTAACTAAAAGAAATCCCAAAATGAAAACCTAAAAAGAAAATTTAAACTTAAAAGCAATTCAACCCAAGAAAAGGCAAATTAACTAAACAGTCAAAAAAGTAAACATTGATTTCAGGGATCAAAACAAATAGCAGTAAAAACCCTAGTCAGAGTTCACAAAACCCGGAGCTCTGAAACAGAGAAAGACACCTGACCCATCAATTAAAAAGTGAAGAAGAAAGATACCCACCTAAGGTTTTCTCCTACTTTTAGCTTCCTGACCTCCATTAAAGCTTTTTAATGAAACTTTGTTGAAATTGGGGTTTGTTCAACCCTGTCTTTGTTTAGCTCAGAACACTACTAAAAACTGTCATTTTTCATGATTTTAATCACAACCCATGAAAGAGGAAGTAAGTTAGAAGAGATTCTGAAATTTATAGAGAGAAAAAGAGGAGTAAATAACCAATGGGTACTTCTTCTTCTTCTTCTTTGAGAGACGAAAGAAAGAGAGAAAGTATTAATTGGCAAGGGAACTGCATTTATACCACGCCTGTATAGAAAAAGAGGTCATTGAATGATTAACCACCGCCACTTTAAAATATATGGAAAATCCACAAAGCTTTCTTCACCACTTTTTTTTATTTTTACTTTTTTAATCTTCTTTTTATTTATTTATTATTATTTTTTCAATTTTAGGAACGAATCCAATTCTTGGTCACAGCTTTTTACACAGTTCTGTCATGTTCACAGACGGTCAACGGATGGTTTTGACTGTCAAAACTAATGTTTCGAGCAGACCTATATTAGGACCCTCAACTTTAACCTTAGGGTGTCATTTAAGATTGTTTTATTTATAGGGTTATTTCCCGAATGGCCCCCTACTTTGTGACCAGCTTCCCGCCTGGCCCCCAATTTTACGAGAAATACCCATATGGTCCCCTTCCGTTATAACACCGTCACTCTCTCTCCTCCATCATGTTTTTTCTCTCTGCCAAATCACACCACGTCATCTGTTACGCCACCTCATCACCTTCTCCGGCAGAGGTCGCCGGCCGAAAATTTGGCCGGCCAGCGACATCTGCTGGAGAAGGTGATGAGGTGGCATAACAGATGATGTGGCGTGACTTGACAGAGAGAGAAAACATGATGGAGGAGAGAGAGTGACGGTGTTATAACGGAAGGGGGTCATATGGGTATTTCTCGTAAAGTTGGGGGCCAGGCGAGAAACTGGTCACAAAGTAGGGGGCCATTAGGAAAATAACCCTTATTTATATTATCTCCGAAACCTATTTGTCAAGTGTCAAAAAGGATTATCTTTCCTCGTTGGCTATTTAGAGATGCTCTATTTAAAAAAAAAAATTCAATGCAAAACTTCAGAGAAACTCCAAAAATTTATATTTTAGTACTCCCTCTGTCCTATTTTGTTTGTAGTTTTGGGGAATTCAACTTATTAAGAAATGTTATATTATTGTTGAAAAATATGAAGACTTTCCTAAATTGCCCTCATTTAATACAGAGTATTTCATTAAATACAACAACAGTAGAAGTGTAGAACCAATTAGAACCTTTGAATGGCATTCAAACTAAAGGGTAATTTTGGGAATTTCATCACTTTAATAATTAAATGAATGTTATAAAAGGAAAGGGAACAAACATTTTGGGGCATACATAAAAGGAATAACAACCAAACAAAATTGTACGGAGGGAATATAAGATTAATTGATTTGCTTATGTGGCACTTAGAGATCCTCAAGAGGACACTCTAACTTTAGAGTGTCCTCTTAAGGATCTCTAAAATAACTACCGCCACCTCCAGTAGCGGACCTAGAAAAATGACTTAGTGGGGGCACATTTCCTTATGATAAACAATTGGAAATTGTCTAAAAGTATTAAAGTGACATTCAAATCAGTAATTTGTTGTGTGATGTTCTCGATCACAACCGCTACCGCTAATTAGTGAATCTTGTTGACTGCAATTTCAATATAGATAATTGGTTTTATATGCACTTCAATGATATAAAAAAATATATATTAGAGAGTCTATGTCTTGAAAAATATCACTACAATTTACGGTCTCAAAGAAGTTGAAAAATAAAAGAGCATAATAATTTCTGAAAATATAATAAGAATATAAATATATCTATATATATATATATATGAAAAAAATGGAAGCATGAGGATTATATTTAGAAAAATAACTAGAACAAAATTTAGTCGTAACTATAATAAAAATGTGAAAAACAGATTTATAAAAGGGTCAAAGAACAAGTGATTTTGAAATAGGGAAAAAAAATAAAGAAAGAGGGCAAAAACGAGTTTAAAATGAAAAAAAACCATAATGGGAGTCGAACCCTGGTCCCGCAATTCAGCAATAGATTATCAAACCACTTACGGACTTACCCAATACTCAACATCTAGTAATATTTGTATTAAGACTTTTTTATCAACTATTTTCTTCTTAGTTAAAATCAAATTTTGTACTACTATTAAAGGAACCCACATTGGGTCGTGGGGGCACGTGCCCCCACATGTCCCAATGTGGGTCCACTCCTGCCCACCTCACTTTAGAGATCCAAGTTCAGTGTTGCATTGGAGATGGATTTTTGAAGAGAAACTCTAAAAAATTCGATGTGGCACTCTAAGATTTAGAGTTTGAGTGTTGCATTGGAGATGCTCTAAATTTAGAGTGTCCTCTTAAAGATCTCTAAAATAACTACCGCCACCTCACTTTAGAGATCCAAGTTAAATGTTGTATTGGAGATGGATTTTGAAGAAAAACTCTAAAAAATCCAATGTGGCACTTTAAGATTTAGAGTTTGAATGTTGCATTGGAGATGCTCTTAGGTGTCAATACAGAGACGCTCTAAATTTTTTTTGGTCTCCAATGGAGATCTCTAAAATCTCTTTACTTATTGAACATGTCACTCTCAAATTGAATAAGGAAAAAGTAGCTGAAAAGAAAAAGTTTCTATTGATTTAAATTTTAAAGTGGCACTTAGAGAGTCTCAAGGAGACACTCTAGTTTTAAAGTGTCTCTCTTGAGTGTCTCTGTGATAAATGCTCACACATCATCACGGAGTGTCAAATAGAGTGTCTCATTGGAGAAACTTTTTTAACAAAATCTCTAAAAAAATCCTAAGTGACACTCTAAGGCCATGTTTGGCGCGCGGGAATGTAATGTGATTCCCGGAAATTGCATTCCCATAACGGGATTCTTGGAATCAAATCGCTCACTTTGATGTTTGGTTTGACCAGGAATAAGAATTCGATTCCCAATAGATTCCTAACTTGGTGTTTGGTTCATGTAGGAATCCGAATATAATTTTTTGTAAAAGTCCTATTATATCCTTAAACTACATAAATAAAACGTCAACTTTGATTTATATCTTGATCGGCATTATTTATTCAAATTTGTAGATATGAAATAGTAACGTGATACACCAATTTAATTAGTATTTAAAAATTTATTTAAATAAATAAAGGTCTCGGCTAAAAACCGTTCTTTTAAATATTATGAAATCAATTGGAATGAAAAAAGAATAATAAAAAAGGAAAAAAACTAGAGAGAGAAAGAGAGAGTTACGATCGAGAGAGCGAAAGAATTGTTATGGTGGTGGTTAATAATAGGTTTTTTATTTTATTTTTAATTGTGATATTATGTGGAGGGCGATTTTAATAATAGTCATTCTAATGTTTTATTAAGAATAATTTGGTATATAAATATTAAAACACAGCATTCCCGGATGGGAATCACAAACCCACCCCCTCCCCAGGTTTGCTATTACCCCATTTTGAGGGAATCTTATTCCTCGTGAATAGAATTCCCCAAGTATTCCCGTGAGACAAACAGTAATGAGAGGAAGAGTTTCACTAATTTTCAATTAAAAGGGATATCTCTAATTAGACAATAGTGGTGAGGGGGTAATGTTAAATTCCCCTTTATTTATTTAAATAATTATTTGTGTAGGTGACTCTAAAGGCACTCCATCTTTTTTATCTTAGCCCATTTCCCTCTTGTCATGCCACGTGCTGAGTGCTGACGTGCACCTCGGACTGGTATGAGTTCATCTTCTCTATTTGTCACGTACCTCATGTATCTTAACACCCCCTTCGGAAGGGGGGAGGGAGGGGGGGGGTCACAGGTTCAACTCTTGGAATACCCTTTTTGTGGCGAATTAATTCGGGTATTTAAGGTTTCTAAAAAAAATTCAAACCGGTTTTTATAGAGTTTTTTAGACCCCCCTCAAAGTAAATCCTAGATACGCCACTGTATGAGAGGAAGAGTAAGAAAATAGAATGAAGGTGGAGGTTATTTTCGTACTTTTAAGTGAAAAATAAAGAAAGTTTCACTAATTTTCAATTAAAAGGGATATCCCTAATTAGACATTAGTGGTGAGGGGGTAATGCTAAATTCCCCTTTATTTATTTAAATAATTATTTGTGTAGGTGGCTCTAAAGGAACTCCATCTTTGTTATCTTAGCCCATCTCCTTTTTGTCATGCCACGTGCACTTCGGACTGGTATGAGTTCATCTTCTCTATTTGTCACGTACCTCACGTATCTTAACACCCCCTTCAAGTGGGAACACCGAGCTTGTCAAATGTCTAACTTGAAGAAGAGAAGAGAATCACGCAAAAAAAGGCTCGTTGAGTTCGGCTTCGCTGGACCTATGATAACAAGATCGCACTTAGTGAACATAATCAAGACAGAGAGGTTCGTGACAGTAAAAAAAGAGCATAACCACTCGTGGTCCAGAGGGTCTTTGACACAAATCGACACCAAGATTAAGGTGATATTGACGAGTCGATACAAGTCCCAGTAAGAGAGAAACAACTACTCATGATAAAATTGTCACTTTTTCGTTTCGTTTACGATTGATCTTACACCACAATTGGACTTATCCAAACGATAATTAAATATCTTAAAATCTTGTGTGCTGACTCGAAATTGGTGGAGATCGTGATGTTGATGAATCGTATACGATAAAGATGTTTTAGAGAATACAAAAATTTAATTGAAACTAAAATAGAAAACAGAAACAAACTAACTACGCTTCGGGCTGAGGGTAGTCGCTGAAGCAGCTACAGCCGTTGAGGTAAGCGAAAGCAAAATAAGATCCAAACTATAGTCGTCAGGGTTTTCTAGACTCAAATACCATAATAGATTATAAATTAGAGTGACTAAACTCTTTCTCGTCCTTATTTATAATATTGAGGAGGTTACAAGAATAGAATCATATCAAAGAGATAAACTCTAAAGGGAAAAGATAAACATAAAAGAAATTATAATCTAGCTAGGATATTTGTTTCCTCTTTCAGAGTCAGATTCATCTTCCTCTAAGTTTCCTTTTATTTGTTCTTACCTTATTACTATGCTACTTGATTTATGGTTATGAAGTCGGTTTTAATTGGTTGTTCTTAAGTACCCATTTTTGGTCAGCATTTAGTTATACCCTATCGACTGGGTGACTGCTAATCGCTTTTGTTGTCCTTCAAAATGTGCAGGTTCATATGCCCCATTAACTTTAAGTAATATATAATCAACTAGTGTATAGCCCGTGCCTTCGGCAGGGTGAGATTGGTTAAATACATATTCTAGATGAAAATGCATAAAAGAATTAGAACGATAAAATGTAAGATGGGCTTATACATTTTATGTGTGCTCTATGCAAAATAGAGCAAGTACAAGGCCCATACCTAAATGTCCCATACAATCAAGGCCCATAAAGGGGTGGGCTTAAGAAAACTCAATCCAAGATAATCTATAAGCTTGAGAGGACACTTGTCTTGTGTCTACACCTAATGGCTTGTTGTTTGACACATAAGAAGACACTTGTCTTGTGTCTACACCTAATGGCTTGTTGGTTGACACATAAGAGGACACTTGTCTTGTGTCTACACCAAATGGCTTGTTGTTTGACACATAAGAGGACACTTGTCTTGTGTCTACACCAAGTGGCTTCTTGTTTGACACATTAAGGGACACTTGCCACCCATGTAGCTTCTTATACAAACTCTATGATGGATTAGAGACTTGTATAAATAGAGATGGAGTTTAGAGAAAGAGGGCTAGGGGCTCTTGCTCTAGAAAGTCTAGTTCTTGTCCATCACTTAGAGAGCTAGAGAAGAGAAAGAGAAAAGAGTCTTCTTCATCTCTACTTACTTTACTCCATCTCATATAGAAGCAAGAAGGTTAAAGATTGCAAGAAGAGAAGAAAGTTGAAGATAAAGATTAAATAAACCATCTACTACAATGGAGAAAGGTACATATACTTTATCTTGATTTTCTTTATTCCTACTCTTGTATCTTGTAACAAGCATGAGATTCAAAGATCAAGGGATTAGTGTTTTCTATTGGTTGGTGTGATGAAACCAATATGAAAGAGCTAACATGTGGTATCAGAGCCCATGGTTGATGAATCTCATGTTTGTTCTTGAAAGGAGAGTAGTTATATATATAGATTTATAGTTGCATGCATAATTTAGATATGATATTATTTAGAGAGATGTTAGTATACAAGCATGAGTTACTATTATGTATAAGAAGTTCATGCATGTGTATATTATGGTTATTTATGGAAAATGCATCTCTATAATTTTGCGGTGACCGGAGTGGTTTTCCGGTGATCGGAGAAAGGTTTTCCGGTAGACCCTTAATTGCTTGTAGAGATTTGCAATTAAGTGTTAATATGTGTATTCATGTATTATTTTCTTCATTGGAGAAAGGTGGAGGCAAGTTATGTCATAGTAGTTCATTATTTTATTACTTTGAAATTAAGTAATATGATAAAAATTTGTGAAGATATGAATAAGGTTAAACCAATATTTGATAATTATTGGTTGCATGGTGAGAACTAATTAATGGTCATAGTTCTTACATACTTGCTACTAATCCTATGCACATGAATACATAATTAAAGAAACATGAGCATGTGTGATTAATTAAATACCTTAGTGCTTGTATTTAGTGTGACTCATGATTTATTTAAATAAAATGAGATCTTAGTGAACAATAAATTATGTGTTTAACCATTATGAAATATTGCCAAAGCAATTTATG
>BEHA01050269.1:315869-330988 GCA_002897215.1 Eschscholzia californica subsp. californica | reverse complement strand
TAAAACTTTGTAGAGTGAATAGATAATTATAAAATTTGTAGTCAAATCAGTGTTGGACCCATAAAAGTTCTTTGTGGGTGAACTTCTTGTTACAACAAAAAGTTGTAAATCGTCCAAAAATCTTGATGTGACGTCAAGCGAGTTATTTTTATACATTACATGTAACATATACATCCTAGGCAAACTCAGCTATTATTTATGAGTTATGTTAATTGTAATCAATAAAAATTAAGTTATCGTTGAAAAATTATGAGAAAAGTGTTCATAACAAAAATATAAGAAAATGAAATAAAAATAAACCATAATAATTATATGGAGAAATATAGCTCTAACGATATTAAAAGAGTCTACATTTAATTTATAAAGAAAAAAAAGGATGAAAGATGAAATGATTTATAAATAAGGGCTCGAAATTGAAAAATATAAGGCTGAAAGTATAGCTAATTAATAAGTACCACCAGCCTATATAAATTTAGCCAAAAAAAAACAAATGAGTAGATACGGGAGTCGAACCGGCTCCAAGGCGGACACATTAAACTACCCCGCCGAATTAACCTTCTTTGATAACAATTTGTTGGCAATTTTTTGTTTTCTTTTTATTAATTTTTGCTTCTATTATATAAAAAACTTATTTAGTTTTGCACCGGTCGGGACACGTGTCCTCTGTTGGAATATGGTGTCACTTAGTGTTTTAATTTTTAAGATTACATGCAAAAACTATAGATGAAGTAGAATTGGAAAGAAGATCTTAATCGTTTTCCAATGAACTAGATCCGATGGCTTTTTTCGAAGATAAGAGTTCTAAATTGCAACTCCTCTAATTGAGACAACCGAGCAAGTTGACTTGATCTTCCTTCTTTAATGTCATTTAGGACCTTATCAGTGGCAGAGATGTTAGTGGGCTGACCCGAGCTGCAGCCAGGGTCTTGCCCCTAACATTTTTCATATAAACTTTAGTATTTAGTAACCCACCCCAATAACTCTTATAACACAGCCCGGGTCTTAAAAGAAATTATTCCCTTCAGCTTTTATTTTCTGCTTCTTCCTGACTCCCTCATTCTTACGATTGAAAGGGTAAAAAGAACAATTAGTTTGGTTCTTGTTCTTGGCTTTGGAGTGTTGTTCAATCTAGAAGTAAGTGGGGACTACAAATCAAGTGATTCTCTTTCTTTTATTCTTTTCTTTTTATGAAATTTCTTTTATTCTCTTAGACCATCACTCATCAAGTAAGTTCATAAATTTTATAATATTTTCAAACCCTAATGTGAAATTAGAAAATTATGAAAGATTGAAAGTACAACTAGTTAATTAATGACTATAAACTTCTTTACTTTTTTTTTACTTATAGTTCATAGAATCAAAAACACAATACCTTGGTATGAAATTGTAAACCCAAAATCCCTAACTAAGTACTATAAAACTAATACCTGAAATTGATTGGAAATTGTTTGAATAATGGCGTGTTGAATGAAATCTTATAAATAATAATATTATATATTGATTTCCTAATTAAATATTGATCTTCGTTATGTTCAACTAGTTTATGTAAGTTGTAAACTCCTTTAGTTGTCACTTATATTTTATAGAATAATTTGTTGATTGTCTCTTCTATTTATTAAATTTTTAAAGCTCTTTGTGGATGGTTTTTTAGGTTACAATGTCGAACCATTTCCCAACCCATAAGAAAAGAAAAACTCTTTTGTCGTTTTACAAACGAGTAGAAGATGACACATCAAGTAGAGATGTTTCTTCATTGCCTAATTATTGATATATCCACACTTGAAGTCGAAGAAGAACAACCTTCGAGAGCTCAAAGGGTCGAGAAATAAGTGCTTGGAGATGAAAGAGTTGTTCAACCTGAAGAAGTGAATTCCACCAATTTTCAACGTGACCCGGAATTGAGAACTCAAGTTTGGAAACTTCCAGTTGATCAACGGAGTGAGATTTGACGAGCATATATCAAAGCAGGACAGTATCAACCCATCCTTAAAGAATATCCTCGCACTACGTGTGGAAAATAATTTCGTCGTTTTCAATCTTCATGGTTCAAACAATATCCTTGGTTAGAGTATTCTCCTTCAAAGAATGCAGTGTTTTATTTTCATTGCTTTCTCTTTTAAACAAATCCACCCAAGCGCCTTACATTTACTGTGGAAGGATTTAAAAGTTGCAAGAGAGTCAATAGCCAAAAATCTTCATTTCTAACACATGTTGGAGATCACAATTTTCAACATATGGATGTCGTAAGATCTTGTGAAGATTTAATGAGACTTTCTCGATACATCGACACGGTCATGAATGCACAGTCTAAAGAAGAAGTGAACAAAAACAGGTTAAGGTTGAAGACAACAATCAGCTGTAGGCGATTGGTGGAAACAAGAAAGTCTGAAGTTTATTATTTAACTGAAAGATTGATACGCCTTGTATTGACACTTATGTTTCTACGGAAACAATAGAAAGAGCATTTTCTGCAATGAGTATTATTAAAACATCACTCCGCATGTTTCTATGAAAAATAAATTTCTCAGAGACTGCATGATTGTTGTCCATATTGAAGAGAAATTGGTGAAGACATTGATGAGGAGTCGATAATAGATGGTTTTAATCGCTTGAAGAACCGAAGGGTACAACTTGAATAGTATTTTATACTATTTTTTTGTATATATTGATGTCGTGGTGTCGACGATTTTTTTAGATATTTTTTGCTCTTTTTTGGTGTACATATTTATCATACATGGATAGATATATGGTAGTTATTTTGCCGATATACATATATATACAATACAATTATTCTAATATTATATATATCATATTTTATTTTCGAACATTGTTTAGTTAATTATAAATTCGAAAACTTAAATTTGAATGGCTATATGTAATTCAGATTTCAGCCCGTCCCCCAGTCAATTCCTAGCTCCGCCTCTGGACGTTATTGAAGGTTGAGAAGAAGAGCTCTTTATTCTTTGACTAGATAGATATAGATTGTGAGATTTTTCTCTAAAATCTACTTTCTACTTGATACTGTAGAGATAGATTTTTTCTTGAGAAAATTCCACACATTTTTCTGTTTTAATATGAGTCCTTATATAGATAAATCCTAAAGTTAGAATCATATTCCAATTAGGATTTAATTAAGAACTTCAGAAAAGATAAGACTCAAAATTCTATTCTGAGCGGGATTTCCAGATGGGGTTTCTGTCCCATCTGAGAATCATTATGTGGCCGGCCAGGGTGGCCCCATTAGTGGGTTGAGTCTGGCACCCCACTTCACATGGTTGGCCCATCTCTTTTGATCCGAACTTTCTTTCCAGTCCGGTTCTTCCTACCTTTGTCCAAATCCAATCCGAACCTTTTGGGCTTTATTAAACTAGATCTAATCTACCAGTTTTTCTAGTTCCCTCTAGTCAACTCTCTCCGATCAAGTCACCACTCTTTGGTTAATCTGGTGTAGGAAATAGTTTATGCAAGACGCGAATCACCGAAGTGATCTGACGATCGTAGTTGGTTTCTAGCTAAGCATTTCGATCTCTAACTCGACCGGACTAGATGATCTTCTGGATAAAGTCATCATTATCATATTCGACAAATTGAACGCATTGTCATCTTAGTCGAAGGACACTCCTTCAGAAAAACATCTCCTTCACACCCACGAGTGCCAATATGAGTCTTCCACTAATCTGAGGTGCCAATATGAGCCCTCCACTGATCCGAGTAATGTATGTGGTGTTTCTAGGTCACATCTTAATATTTGCAAGAGGGTATTATCTAAGTAGTTCGTGGGAAACCTAGAAAACCACAATGATTTTACGTTAAGCGTGTAATTTAGATATATAAATTCATGTTAAGAAATATATCGTAGAGACTTCAAAATTGCAACTAAGTTTAAAAACACAAAATAGTAAAAATGAAAATAATAAAGTTCCTCCCCGAAAAACAATAATAATTTTTGTTTAGAATAGTCTGAAATGTTTTACTTTTAAATGTCAATTTTAGACCAAGGAATAATTAAAGTTAATTATCTTTTTATTGTTTCTCTATTATTGTAGCTTTTAAATAGAAGAATTTTGACATCTTCTTCTATAAGTTATATTGGTCATACATTTAGGTTGTTTTCCACGATGGGTTGATTCTTTTCTCCATGTCACTTACTTCAGGTCAGCCTTAAGCCATGGAAAATATATGTTCTTCTTGCCAAGTGTCACTTTAGAAATGATGAGTTAACCACTTAACTTAGACCTTATCCATGAACCTATTTTATGTATCCTATAGTTTCTTTAAGTGTTCAAACTTGGATCTTCCCATATTAATTAACAAGTACAATAGATATTAATTAATCATCCCTTTTATTTTGTAGTGAAACAAAAGTATGTGAAAAACTCAAAAAGTAAATTGGTTATTCTTTTATGCTTCCTTAAGAAATTATTTGGTTAATGCATCTTCAATTAGTTTACATTTTGGAGACGCAATATGTCATTGGTATATTAGGGAATTGTGGTTTCAGATGCAATTTCAACACAACGGTTCCATGCATCTGCGGCCCATTGACGGAAGATCTTCTTGTCCTTAGGTCGCTCGAAAAACTTAATTGATGCATCCCAACAAAACTTTGTAGTATCAACGACTTCGTGGCAAGCATAAACATCGTCAATTATGTCTTTACTTGGCAAGGATCTTCTGATTAGATACCCCGCCAGAGTACCAGCTGTACTTGGACTAACTATACATTGGCGTGGGTATGGAAACGATTCAGGTGCTAGTGCTGGCTCGTCGGCTTCCCTTGTAGCCATCCCGGGTGTGATTAAGATTGTAATGGATAAAACAAAAAAAATCACAAGCATCTCTCCATTGCCTCCTAACCCTGACATTATTCACTATTATATTTATATATTTTTTTTGTTTTGCAATAGAATGAATCTGGACTTTCACTTTACTATGGTAAAAATATATGAATCTTGTAAACATATTTATATGAGTTCGAATGCACAGAAATTGTGCACCGACGTTACCTTAATTAATCTCGTAACAATAGCATTTTTAATATTAATGGGTTAGTTCCTTAAATATAATGAAGGCTAATTAAGATTTTCATTGCCTGAGTAAAGAGCACTTGGACACATGAATTATATGACCTTACCAAGACTCCAAGAATCACTTTCAACATTTGAATGAAAAATAACCGCGACACAGCGTTTCTTCAATTTAAGAAAATGTCAGGAAATCTTTATCACGTTTTGGAGTGAATAGAATAGTTGTTGGCATTGTAAAACGTAATTTATGTACATGCCACCAATATTGTCCTTTAATAGATAATTAAAAAAATTTGTAGCCAAATCAGTGGCAGATCCAATAAAAAAATTTTGTAAGTGTTACAATAAAAAGCATCCAAAAATCTTGATGTGATGTCAAAGCATGAGGTGTGTTGATTGTAATCAATAGAAATAAGTACTCGTTGACAAATTATGAGAAAATTTTCACAACGTGTATACATATACATATATAAGAAAATGAAATAAAAGTAAGATACAAGAATGATGTGGAGAAAAATAGTTCTGACAATATTACCAAAAGTCGACATTTAATTTACAAAAAATGAAAAAAGGTGAAATATGAAATTATTTATAAAAAGGAGCTTAAAATTGAGAAATATAAAGCTGCACATAAGGGCCATAAAAAACCAAATGAGAACATATGGGAGTCGAACCTGCTCCAGGGCTAACACAATGTTAAGGTGTCGTTTGGCAACCAAAAGTAGAAGTACTTTTGCTTGTAGTAGAAGTTATTTTGCTTTAAAAAAGTAAAAAAATTTCAAAAGTATATTTGGCAAAAATGTTACTTATAAATAAAAAAAGTTAGTTTGGTAACTTAATTTACTATTGATAATTTATTTTTCTTTCTCGTAGAGATACTTGATTTTAATCGAATTTAGTTATGATTTCCATAATTACTCTTGTATACGAAGTAGTGGTGATATTGGTGGTAGTGGTGATGCTATGAAGGTATGGTTTTGGGGTATGGTGGTGGTTGAAGTTTGATGGTGGTGGTGGTGAAGAGGTATGATGGTGGTAGAGGACGTATCGTGGTGGCGGTGGTGGTGGTAAAGGTATTGTGGCGGTGGTGGTGAAGGTACCGTGGTGGTGGTGGTGGCGGTGAAGGTACCGTGGTGGTGGTGGCGGCGGTGGTAGAGAAGGTACCGTGGTGGTGGTGGAGCTACGAGGTGGTTGTTGTCGAGGTGTAGTAGTGTATGGTGGTGGTGGTGGTGGTGGTGGTGGTGGTTAAGGTGTGGTGGTGGTAGCTGAGGTAGGGTGGTGGGGAGGTGCAATGCTTGTTGTGGTGGTGGTGGGAGTAGAATGGTATGGTAGAAGTTTTGTTGTGATAGAGGAGCGGAGATAGACAAAAAATTCGTCAAATAAAATTCATGCGTGTGTAAAAAATAAGTTACTTTACTTTGAAGTCAAAAGCTAAAAATTATAACTTCAAAAGAAAGTCAAATTTTAACTTAAAAAAAGTCGGTAATTTTTGTGTACCAAACTAACTTTTTGACTTTTCTACTTAAATAAGCAAAAAAGTAACTTATTTTAGTGTTGCCAAACGATACCTAAGAAATCTATCGTGACACTTAAAAATTGCAACTATGTTTAAGAACACAAAAAATTAAGAAAATCAAATAAACTTTTTCTTCGGAAAACAATAATAATTTTCGTTTATGTGAAGAGACTAATGGTCTCTTAATACTAATGAACCAAAGTGAGAAGATGATGGAGTAAGAAGAAAACCAGAGAACAAAGAGATGAATATATAATTGCAATTTAATCTTTTGTATTTTCTCTGTATCTATTACAATTAGTATATGGTATTATATATAGGTATATGTAGATATGGTAGGATATACATGAAATGGAAACTTACATGAAATGGAAACTTATATGAAATGGTAACATATTATACATGGAATAATAACTAGTATGGTAAGTCAAAGCCACCAAGGATTTGACTTTATCCTTATTTATTCATGGTCTCCTTGCCGAGTCTAGCCGAGTTGGATGGGTTGGTGGTCGTCTCTTGTGGTGTCCTTAATACTCCCCCTCAAGTTGGAGCAGAAATTGAGATGATGCCCAACTTGTCAATAGTCTTCTGAAAAATGTCGCCACCTAGTGGTTTTGTGAAGATGTCGGCTAGTTGATCGATTGTTGATGTAAAACGGGGAGCAATTGTGTTGTCTTTAATTTTTTCACGAACGAAATGACAGTCTATTTCAATATGCTTGGTTCGTTCATGAAAAACCGGATTGTCCGCGATGTGAAGTGCCGCGCGATTGTCACAATAGACGGACATTGGTGAAGAATGAGTAATGCCGAAATCCATAAGAAGGGATTTAATCCATTGGAGTTCACAAGTAAGATTAGCGAGTGCTCGATATTCAGCTTCAGCTGAAGACTTTGCAACTGTGGGTTGTTTCTTTGACTTCCATGACAAAGGGCTTGAACCTAGCATAGTAAAGTATCCTGTAGTGGAACGTCGAGTCGTGGGACAACCTGCCCAGTCAGAGTCACAATAGCCAGTGACGTGGAGGGAGCTATTGGCCGAAAGAAATATGCCATGATTAATAGGACCTTTGAGATAACGAAGGACACGATGTGCCGCTTCAAGGTGAATGTTAGTAGGACTTTGAAGAAATTGACTAAGATTATTAACTGCATAGGTAATGTCAGGACGAGTGACGGTAAGATAGAGAAATCGTCCAATTAGACGACGATAGACAGAGGGATCAGAAAGACAATCACCATCTGAAGGGCTAAGACGGAGTTTTTGTTCCATCGGAAAGGAAGAAGGTCGTGATGCAGTGAGACCTGAATCTGCGAGAATATCGAGAGCGTATTTTCTTTGACATAGGAAAATACCCTTTGAAGATCGGGAAACTTCAATGCCGAGAAAGTATTGTAGACGTCCGAGATCTTTTAGAGAAAATGTTTGGTCGAAGAAAATTTTGAGATTGGAAATTGCCGAATCATTATTTCCAGTAATTATGATGTCATCCACATATACCAGAACATAAAGAGATGTGGATGAAGTGGTGAAAGAAAAAAGAGAGTAGTCAGAGAGGGATTGAGTGAAACCCTTTTTTAAGAGAACTGAGGAGAATTTCTAGAACCATTGACGAGAAGCCTGTTTGAGGCCATAGAGAGACTTGTGTAAATGACAAACTTTGGACTCCCCCTGTTTGGAAAAATCAGGTGGTAGTTTCATGAAGACTTCTTCATTGAGATCTCCTTGGAGAAAAGCATTGTTGACGTCAAGTTGGTGAAGTGACCAACCCTTGATTGCGACAATGGAGAGAAGGATACGGACAGTGACCAACTTGGCTACCGGAGCGAATGTGTCATGATAGTCTAGACCTTCTATTTGAGTATAACCCTTGGCGACAAGCCGAGCTTTGTAACGTTCAGCCGATCCATCAGAGCGAAATTTGATTTTGTAGACCCATTTGCAACCAATGGGTCGTTTGCCAGGAGGTAAATCGACGATGGACCAAGTTTTATTTGATTCTAGTGCCAAAATTTCTTTTGACATAGCATTTCGCCATTCTGGGGACTTCATAGCTTGTGAATAAGAAGTGGGTTCCACTGTTGAAATAACAGAGGCAAGAAATACTTGATGATGCTTTGAGAATACATCAAGGGATATGTAATTGGCCATAGGATAAGGAATGGATGGGTTAGTAGACGATTGACAAATGTAGTCCGATAAATGTTTTGGTGGGCGTCTTGAACGTTGAGGCCGATGTGTGTCCATCTGTGAATCACTAGATGGAACCGGTTGAGTGGGTGAACCTGCTAACGAGGTGTCGGAATTATTAGGAGACGTGATGCTTGGAGGGGCTGGATATGGCCCATGTGAAGGTGATGAAGGACCTGACGTAGAAGAATGAGGCAGGTGGGAGGTGCCTGTAGACAGATTTTGTATTGTTGAGGGGACAGGAGTGCCCGTGGTGGGTAGCTCCACCGTTGGAGCCGTGGGTGAAGGATAACGACTTCTGAGGGCAGCCACCCGATTAGACATCAAAGTGGAAGGATGTTGAAATGAGCCGTCATCAGTAATGGATAAAAAATGTCGTTTCTTAGAAGTGGGAATAGATGTCATCGGAAATCGGTCTTCGTGGAAGATAACATCACGAGAAGTAATTATCTTTCGTGTAGAGAAATCATATATACGAAAGCCTTTTTGGCCATTAGGATAGCCAATAAACATACCCGGAGAGTCTCGAGGATCTAATTTTGTCTTAACGATAGGATGACGGAAGTAACATAAACAACCAAAAACTCGAAGATGGTTGAGGTTAAGAGGAGAACCTAACAACTTTTCGTGTGGAGATTTTCCATGTAAGACGGGAGTGGGCAACTTATTTATTAAATACACTGCGGTAAGGACACATTCACCCCAAAATGAAAGAGAGAGATGGGCTTGAAGGCGTAAAGATCGCGCCACTTCCAAAATATGTCTATGTTTGCGTTCTACGACCCCATTTTGTTGAGGGGTGTAGGTGCAACTAGTTTGGTGGGAGATTCCATGATTTTGGAACCAAGTTTGTAATTCATGGTTCATAAATTCAGAACCATTGTTGGATCGGAAGGTTTGAATCTTGGGAATCAAGATTGAACCATTACCGGATTTGAATTTCTTAATGTGATATTTAAATTGATTTGAAACAAATTTTGTGAAATTAGTGACGTACTTGGTAGTATCGGATTTATTTGGGAGAAGAAATATTCAAGTGCATCTAGAATAATCATCAACCATTGTTAAAAAATAACGACATCCCGAGTTTGATAGGACCGAAAAAGGACCCCATAGATCGGCGTGAACGAGTTCAAAAGGACGAGAAGTAATGGAGGTGCTAATCGGAAAAGGTAAACGTTTATGTTTAGATAAAGGACAAACATCACACGGTTTATTATTGATAGAAATAGATTTCATACATTGAACATTAGAAAGCAAATACTTAAATCGAGAAAGAGAGGGGTGTCCCAATCTCCAATGCCAAATATTAAAATTAACATTACTACTACTACTAGGAAAGAAAGATGAGCAAATTCTAGGGTCCGTACGAAGAAAATAGAGTCCTTCCGATCGATCACCAAGTCCAATCGTCGTTGTCGTCGCTAGGTCCTGAAAGACACACGAGGAAGGATTAAAAGTTACCTCACATAATAAAGATGTAGTTATTTCCGAAACAGAAATTAAATTGATTTTGAAATCCGGAACATGTAGAACACTTTTAAGAAAAAATGATTTTGAAAAAGAAATGGAACCAATATGGAGAACACGTATTCGTGTTCCATCGGGAAGTCGAACATAATAGTCGGGAGGGGCCTTGACGTAAGAAGTAAATGAGGATAACGTTGAACAAATGTGCTTGGCCGCTCCCGAGTCGACTACCCAAGAATGAGTATTAAAGAACATACCGGTCAGGTTAATGATGGGGCCGGTGGACTGTTCTGGTGTAGCAGGGGTGCCTGTAGACTGACGGTTTTGGTCCAAAAGGGTAATCAAAGTCTGGTACTGTTCCCTGGTCAGAGAAGTGGCTGCGGGCGCTCCCTGTTGGGTTGCTGTTGACGTGACAGAGGCAGCTATATGATGCTGCTGTGGGCGCCCTCGAGAACGAGCTATTGGGCCTGACCGACTTGTGTTTGCTGGTGGATATCCATGCAATTGATAGCATTGAGCTCAAACGTGGCCATGTGTGTGACAATAGTCACAGTAGGGGCGTTGTCGCTTTGAACGTTGTGGGTCACCACGATCAGAACGTGATCCTTGGCCGACGGCTAGAGTAGCCGCTTCAACACCATGAGAGTTAGAGTTGACAATATTTTTTTGAACCTCCTCCTGCTTAACGAGCGAATGAATACGTAAAGTGGAGGGGAATGGGTCCATGAGAAGGATTTGACTGCGGATCGCAGAGAAACGATCGTGGAGTCCTTAAAGGAACTCCATTGCACGATCCTGATTTAACCTGTCAATCATAGATTTACCATGAGTACAAATACACGGTTCAACTGTTGTAAGTGATTGAAGCTCGTCTTGGAGCGATTTCAACTGAGTGAAGTATGTAGAGACATCTAAGGCCTCTTGTTTCAAACATGAGATAGCTCTTTTGAGTTGGAAAACCTTAGGAGCGTTGGTTTGAAAAAAACGATCATGGAGATTTTTCCATGTCTCAGCAGCAGATTCATCATAAAGAATCGATGACTGGATATCCGGAGAAACTGAACTGAGTATCCAACTTGCAACAAGATCGTTGCACCGTTCCCATGAATGTAACTCAACGGGAGAAGTTGGCTTCACAATAGTCCCATCTACGAAACCAAGTTTGTCTTTGGCACGGAGGGCTTTGGTCATACCACGAGACCAGGAGGCGTAGTTATCTCCGGTAAGAAGTGGTTGAATTAAAACAGTCGTTGGAGAGTCCGAATGGTGGACATCGAAAACTTGAGTAACATTAGTAGCGGATTGAGTGGTGGTATCAATGGTTGAAGACATTGTGTGTTAAAAAAAATCAAGTAGGCTCTTATACCATGTGAATAGACTAATGGTATCTTAATACTAATGAACCAAAGTGAGAAGATGATGGAGTAAGAAGAAAATCAGAGAACAAAGAGATGAATATATAATTGCAATTTAATCTTTTGTATTTTCTCTGTATCTATTACAATTAGTATATGGTATTATATATAGGTATATGTAGATATGGTAGGATATACATGAAATTGAAACTTACATGAAATGGAAACTTATATGAAATGGTAACATATTATACATGGAATAATAACTAGTATGGTAAGTCTAAGCCACCAAGGATTTGGCTTTATCCTTATCTGTTCATGGTCTCCTTGCCGAGTCTAGCCGAGTTGGATGGGTTGGTGGTCGTCTCTTGTGGTGTCCTTAATAGTTTAGAATAGTCAGAATTGTTTTACTTTTAAATGTCAATTTTACAACAACGAAAAATTCCCCTCTCTTTCTCTGATAATAACCATTCCTCTAGAGAGAGAAATCGTATAATTCTTCGTTTTGCTCCAGCGAAGGGTTGTTCCTTCGTCGGAATCTCTTTTCCTTTCCTTCTTTGATTGTGTTGTTTCGTTTCTTGCCCTAATTTTAACTACTACAATCATCCCAGTAAGTGTTCTTGCCGTTGTGGTAGTCGTTGTGTTCTTGTTGAGGTGGTGGTCGTGGTGTATGGTGGTGGTTCGATTTTTGGTATGTGGTGGTGGCGGTGGTTTGAACGTAAGTGATGGGGGTTGATTGGTGGTGTTCGGTGGTGGCGGGGGTTTGAACGAAAGTGGTGGCGGTGGTTTGAGTTGCTGTGTATGGTGGTGGCGGTGGTTTGAACGAAAGTGATGGTGGTGGTCTGATTTAGTGTTTTGGTGGTTTTCCGGTTTGTTTTCCAATGATGATAGTGGTGGTCTGGTTTGTGGTATGAGATGGGGGTGGTTTTGTGGTTTGGTCATGGTGGTTTCCTGATAGTGGTGGTGGTTTTTTCGTAGTGGCGGCAGCTTTTCAGTGGTGGTGGCGGTTTCCCAGTGATGGCGGCGGTGGTTCTCTTGTTTGGGAAAATTTAAGTACTAGTACAATAAATTTTACGACCTTTAGGGTATTTTCATTCTCGATCTTGATGATCTTTTCATTGTCCGACCTTTATGGTCTTTTTATTTAGTTTTGTCTTGTTATTCATTTCCCTCCATGAGGCATTTTACGTTTGAAAGTTCTGTGTAGTACTTTACTTATGTAACTCTCATGTAGTTCTCACAGGAATTAAAATTCTCAAACCATTTAATGTTGTAGATCGATTTCAGTTATGAATGTCATTATGGTTTTACTCAAAAAACAAACAACAAATAATTAAAATTAATTATCTTTTTATTAGTTTTCTATTATTGTAGCTTTTAAGCAGAAGAGTTTTGACATTTTCTTCTACAAGTTATATTGGTCATATATCTAGGTTGCTAAGAAACTAGTACCAATAATCATCAATTCTCCTTTTACTTTATAGGAAAAACTTCTTTGTAATGTTCTATTATTACGAACTAAGACAATCTTTGTCTATGTTTAAAATGATTTTTCTGACTGAAAAGTTTAATAAGTTAGGTGCTGTTTGTTTTTTATTTTGGGTCTGAATCTGAATTGGCTGAATCTGAAATGGCTGAACTGAATTGGCTGAATCTGAAATGGCTGAACTGAATTGGCTGAATCTGAAATGTCTGAATTTTTTTACAAGTTAGAATGTTTGTTTTCTAATCTGAATTATAGTGTCTGAATTATTATTTTGACATTTATACCCCTACTTTCATTTTTTCTTTCGCTGGGCCGAGTTTATGTGGGGCGCCTTCAGACAGTCCCTTCTTACAAATCCAAGTCCATAATAAAACAAAGGTGAACCCAGGGAAACTCCTCAAACCCTAATCTCTTTTCTCTACCCTTCTTCCAGCCGTCCTCCATCTTCTTCTCTCCTGCATTCTCTCTCTCTCTACTCTCTGGAAAACACTATTTCACATAACATAGTTTATCATGATTTAAACACAAATACCAGAACAATCTTTAATCCATTTGTTTTCTGAAATAAGATAACCAAATTTTATCAAACGATCATTATTCGTTTGATTCCCATCAACTCGAACCCCTGTTCTTCTTTTAGCTTTTAAATTTATGTTAACCTGAAATGTTTGATCAAACACATGCCGAAGTCCTCATCCTGCACGAACTTCCTTGGATCTGGCATTGGTGTTCAATATGCAAACTATGAACCAGAAGGGTGCAAATGCAAGTGTGGAACTACATTAGAGTAATATTCTTCAAGGGCGTTAGCGAGTGACAAGAACATTGGTGGTGGTGGTGAAATGAAGAAGATGGAGAACATTAATGTGGTTCTGAAATGAAGAAGATGAAGAACATTAATGGTGGTGCTGAAAAGAAAAAGAGGAAGATAGTATTTTTCTATTTTTTGCGGGGCTATATTCGTAATTTGTAAAATTTCAGATGTCAGGTTCCTTTTTCAGACTTGTTTTAATGTCTGAAATAAGTGGCCTTTTATTCAGCCTATTCAGATGTCTAGTTTATTCAGCCAATATTTCAGATTTTGTCAAATAACAAAAACAAACATCTGAAATCTGAATTGGAGTCCAATTCAGATTTCAGATCTGAAAAGTGGAAAAAACAAATAGCACCTTAGTCTTGGCCTATATAATTGAAGGTTTAAGAAAGATTAATTTTCAATCGTCTTGATGAAGGTTCGGAGGATAAAATGAACACTGTGGATTTGGTCGATTGTCACGTATGTACAACCATTTATAAGGGAAATGATATATCCTACTATCCGGACGAAATTAAACATCCACCCCCAATTTCATTTGCTTGAATTTATGATATGTATGTATTGTTAAGTTAACCTAGATACCTTATCCATGAACCTATTTTTGTATCCTAGTTTCTTAAATGTTCGAACTGCGATATTAGTTAAGAAGTACAACAAATAATGAGCAGTGTGTAGTTGCAATATTAATTTGTTGCAATTTATTACAATGTCTACCACCACCCTTTTTGTAAAGAAACAAAATTAAGTGAAAAAACTCACAATGTAGTATTTCTTTTATGCTTCTTTATGAAATTATTTGGTTAATGTCTACAACCATCCCTTTTTTTGTAGTGAGACAAAATTAAGTGGAAAACTTATAAAATAAATTTGTCAATTATGTTGGTATAAGAAATTATGCATCTTCAATTAGTTTACATTTTGGAGACGCAATATGTTATCGATACGTGAGGAAATTGTGGTTTCGGATGCAATTTCAACACAACGGTTCCATGCATCTGCGGCCCATTGACGGAAGATCTTCTTGTCCTTAGGTCGCTCGAAAAACTTAATTGATGCATCCCAACAAAACTTTGTAGTATCAACGACTTCGTGGCAAGCATAAACATCGTCAATTATGTCTTTACTTGGCAATGATCTGAAGGAGTTGAAGGAGATGTCCTTCGACCAAGGTGACAATGCGAACAAATTGTCGGATAGGACAATTGATGTGGAAGATCATCAAGTCCGATTGATTTAGGGATCGTAGAGTTGTAGCTAG
>BEHA01050269.1:249897-265455 GCA_002897215.1 Eschscholzia californica subsp. californica | reverse complement strand
TCGGTAAACAACCGTTTGATTTTGAATCAGAATGAAAACCAGAAGGACAAGAACAAGCTGAATTTGTCGACCCGGGAATATCAGTACATAATCCAATTCTACCACATATATAAGGTAAAAGACAATCATCGTCTGGTTCATTAACTTCTTGAATTGGATTTCCTTTAGTAGTAAAACTAAGAACCTTAATTCTTCCATTACTATCTAATTTAGCAATTCTGAAATCAGATTTACCTAAACTTACTCGAATCACAATTACCGACGAATCACCGAAAAGAAAAAGACCAGTCGAATTTAACATCAAATAATTCACCTGAGAATTCAAATCTCTATAAGCTTTCGTACTCATCGATAATTTCCAGTATAATAATCCATTCCACTGAAGAACAGCATCGGAATCTGTAATCGAAAACTTAAAATTACCCATTGATAAATCTCCATCTTGAACAGAACTAACTAAAACCCCCCCAATTTTCAGTTTCTGACCAATCACAATTGTATCAGTAGGAAAATCAAAACTTTCCCAGAGAGAATTATTGAATTGATCAAGTAAGATTAAATTACCAGTTTCTTTAAGTTGTAAAGCTCTAACTGATGATTTTAATGGCGGAGTTGACCATTTGAGATTTCCATCTTGATCAGAGATGGTAATTCCAGTTTGGGTAAGTTTTAATTTACCTGAATTTGAAATTGGGGAATTTCGATTAGCTGACCAAATTAAAGAATTTGAAGGAACATGTATAATAGAGAAGTAGAAATTTTTTTGTTGAGAACCAGGATTGAAAATTGAAGCTTGAAAAGTTCTATTAGGAGAGCTTAAAAATGAACCAGATTGGTCAACGTATAAGAGATTTGAAGCAGTGAAATTAGGGTAGATGAATTCAGTAGAGAGAGGACCAGAGAAGGAAGGAAGTGTGTAGGATAAGATGAAGATGGTGCAGGATAAGATGATATAATTGAAGGTAATGGGTTGTTGACCCATGAAGTAGAAGAGTTGGAGAAGAAGAAGAAAGAAATAGTTAGAGAGAGATGGGTAGAGAGAGAAAGTGTTTATGGAGTTCAAGAGTTGAAATTTCAGCCATTAATGGAAGATTTGGATTGATGATAGGGCGGTCCAATAGTAAGGTAGTTGATGATTGAGACAGTTTTTTCATATTTTAGTTGACTGAGTCATGATTTGGTACTTCTGGGAGTTGTTTACTGTGAAATGAAGCAGAGTCCAATCCAGTGATTCACCACACGCTGTGGTCTGTGGGTGGGAGTTGGCCTCCTGCCGACGGGTAAATTCTTTGTCGCGGTGGGCGGGCTACATGACAACTGACAGTCTCTCGTACATGAGACTGGTTTGTTAATTTTAGCAGGTTCGAGTTTCTGGTGTCCACGAGCTCATCATTTGGACTTGAGTCAACCTGAAGAGTATCAAATTTTCACGCTTTGGTATCGTTTGGCACCACAGAGTAGGAAGTACTTTTACTAATAGTAGGAACACTTTTACTTTAAAGGAGTACAAAATTGTTAAAAGCTTGTTTAATAATTTAACAAATAGAATAGGTCAAATAATTAGTATCATAACATACGGTGGTTTTTTTTTTGTTGAGGTTAACATACTGTGGTTTAGTATTATTATTTCTTTTTTCATTAGGTACTTATATTTTAATCACAATTTTGGTGATAGTGGTAGATGTATTACTTTAGTATTGGTTGCGGTGGTAGAGGATGGCGACAGTAATTTAGTTATGGTTGTGGTGGTGTTAGGGGTGAGCGTGTGACAATGGTGGTGGTGATTGTGATACAGGTAGAGGTATTTGGAGGGTGGTGGTGCCGGTGTTGTTGGAGGTGATAGTGGTCGTAGTGTAGTAGTTATGTGTGGCTTGAGGAACAACCACCACATTCTTGAGAGAGAAAGTGTGATTTTTATGTCTAAAGGCAGAATTACCAGTTTTAGTAATGATCATACCTTGGCCATTAGCTGTAGAGATCACCTCTTTTCCCTTATAGGTTGAATTAGAAGAAGTTATGTTAGATTCATCTGGTGTTATATGGTGTGAAGCACCAGTTTCAGCAAACCATGGATTTTCCCCCAAAATGTTGGCTGAAGCAAGCATAGCTGCTAAATTATTTGGTGGATTGCGACCTTGATAGGAGAAATTCATGCGATAATAGCATTCAGCAGCAGCATGTCTCACCTTGTGACAAATTTGACAAGTAGGCCCATCACCATTAGCACTTCTTGAAGCTTGATGAGCATACGACTTCATCTGATTAGACCCATGACTGGAAGTACAATTCTTTCCTTGAGAAGATGAATTATTGTAATTTCTTGAACCTTTGTTTCGATTTACATATTGATTAGAAGAATTACCAGTGTTGGAACGAAATTGATTGAATCGATTGAAAGTCTGAACTTGAGGATTAGTAAACAATGCTTGATTAATATTAAACATAAACCTCTTTTGTCTTTCTGAAATAGTGATTTCTTCACTAATAAGAAGATTCTGAAGTTCAGTCACTGAAACAAGAGGTTTTCTCAACCTAATAGCTATTGAGAAAGAATCATATTCAGAGGGAAGAACTCTCAGGATACTTACAACTAGTTCAGCACTAGAAGCTGGGCTACCAGCAGCACCAAGAGAGTCTGAAATTTTCTTTACCTTTGTAAGAAATTCAACCATCTTTCCATTATCCTTTTTCAAATCACGAAGATTTTCTTGAAGTTGAAAGATATGAGAAGTAGGAGCTGAAGCAAAGGAATCTTCAAGATTTTGCCATAACTCTTGTGAAAAAATGTTACCAACAACATAAAGAATCACTGAACCAGATAAAGTAGAATTGATCCAAACCAGTAGAGTCTGATCTTCTTCTATCCAATCGGTATACTCTGGATTGATTGCCTTCCTCTCATTATCCAAGAATTGATTTGGTTGAAGACGTGATCCATCGGTTAGATATAATACTTTGTATTTCTTGAGAATCGACAAGAACAGTGATCTCCAAGCAAGATAATTATCACTTTGAAGCTTGATTGCAATAACATTTCCCATGGAATTTATAGCTAATGAGGTGATTTTAGGATGGGGATCAAAGACAAGTTGTAGAAGATAGGAGCTCTGATACCATAGTAAATTTGATTCTCAGTAAACCCCTCAAAGAGATTACACGAGTATTTAAAGAGAAAATGTAACAAAATTTGTAAGAGGAATTTTCAGAGGAGAGCGTGATTAGACCTCTGGAGCTCTGATACCATAGTAAATTTGATTCTCGGTAAACCCCAATCAAAGAGATTGTATGAGTATTTAAAGAGAAAATGTAACAAAATCTTTAAGAGGAATTTTTAGAGGAGAGCGTGATTAGACCTCTGATACCATAGTAAATTTGATTCTCAGTAAAACCCAATCAAAGAGATTACATGAGTATTTAAAGAGAAAATGTAACAAACTCTCTAACAACTCTAACAGACTTTTGTTCTCTCTCTCTCTCTCTAACCATAACTAACAAATAACAACCTAGATGAAGTTATCATCCAGTGATATGCGAGTGGACAATGCTCCATCCAACCGTAACCAACAAAACAACTATGAAGCAGTCGTGATACAATGAGAGTGTGATGGATATGTAATGTCCAGCTCCAATTAGAATTATGCTCTATTATAGTATACATTATATAATATATGTATCAAATAAAAGTGTCACTTTGATATAATCTCAAAACTGAAATTCATATATGTACTATCCTAATTTACACGTATTATCACTCAGTGGAGCAAAAAAATACTAACAAAATTGTATCGAAGATTATCATATTTTCTTACCTTGGACCAGAAATCTGCTGTGATGAAAGTTTAGAAAGAGCTAAACTAACAGTAGTGCCACTAGATGGACTAGTACTGTTTGGTGGATTATTTGATCCTGCTATAACAGACGACTCTGTGAATGGTCGACCATAAAAACGTAAGAAGTTTAACGACGAACCCCTAGGCTTGCCTAGAGGAGTTCCGCCTTCTAACATACCGATGACGGTGGCCATTGTTGGCCTTAAGGTTGGATCTTGATGAACACAACATAATGCCACTCTTATTAGCTTTTCTACTTCTTCATATGTTACTCTTCCTTCTAGTCTTGGATCTGCTAGCTCTATATATCTCTTTTCTTCATGCATTTCTAATGCTAATAGAGGGAAGAAAATAGCTCCCCCTGATCCTTCAACACCACCTTCACTATCTTCGTTTCTCGAAGGGCTTTGTGATTTTAAGGACCAATTCTTCCTACCACTTACAATTTCTAGTAGCACCTGCAAATATCACATCCAAAACAAATGTTTAGTTTAGGTTATTTTTGTATATTATTTTACGAATCCCAGTCTTCTAAATCTAGGTTGTTTTGGTCAAGGGCCCAATAGTCAGTTCAAGTAATATCAGACAAATCCTAATTCAGATTGATTTCTTATCCAACTAAAGTGGACCCAAAATCAATTCAAGTTTAGCCATTAAAACTAGGCAGATACATGAGTTAAATAAAAGGACCAACCTTCTGAGATCTGACTCGAGTCAATTTAGATTTTGAGTTAGATTTCATAGGAGAAAAACAAAAACCACCTAAAGATAATGTTTTGGGTTTCCTATTTCTGACTTGTAAATGTGACTCGAAGGTATTTTTGGACCAATTTCAGTCGAACTCATTTTTGAGTCTGAATAAAGGGATAATTATTCATCTAACTTGGTTGAATTAGACTGGGGGGAGTTTAATCCGAAAAGAAAAACTAGCTAAATTTTTTACATTCCTAGACGTTCAAGATATAATTAAAAGTTAAGTCATAGTACCATGCCATAGCTATAGATGTCGGTCTTGTCACAGATAGCAGAACTCGTGAGCCACTCTGGTGCTAAGTACCCGCGAGTTCCCCTCATTGTAGTAAAATGGCTAGATTGCTCTGGATTTAGAAGCTTCGACAACCCGAAATCAGAAATCTTAACGTGGTAATGATCATGTAAAAGAATATTTTCAGGCTTAATATCACAATGTATAATCTTATGCTCACATCCACTATGTAAATAAGCAAGTCCTCTAGCTGTTCCAAGAGCTATCTCAACTCTTTCTTGCCATTCTAATGGAGGTCCTGTGCCAAATAGCGTCCGATCAAGCGAACTGCGATTCATGAACTCATAAACAAGTAATCGTGTTTGTCCTTCGGCACAAAACCCTCTCAATTTCAGTAAGTTTACATGATGAATTTTCCCGATAATCGCAATTTCTGTACAGAATTCTTGGTTTCCCTGAACTCCTAAATTGTTTATCTTTTTCACTGCAACAAGAGTTTTATCAGGAAGTGTTCCTTTATAGACGACACCGAACCCACCCGAACCAATCAGTGTATTGAACTTATCAGTTGCTTGTTCAAGTTCTTCGTAACTGAATCTTACTGGTAACCCCGCTATCGAAATAAAATCATCAAAATCGGCCGGTGAACTTCTTGATTTCATTCGACCTAGTTTTATCGACTTTTGAATCAAAAGTCTCCGTTTTCTCTTCCAGAATACCACACTAACCACACATATGATCACTAGAAAAATAGCAGTTAAAGGTAATAGTACTAAAAGAGCTAATGGAAACCTTCTTCCTTCGTCGTCACCACTATTTGTTGCTTGGGTATCTCCCATTATCGTCTTAATAAACCCTATTTGATCATTATCTGTATTAGTATTCGATAATAAAGATCCTAATTGGTTCTCGATTGGATAACAAGAACGATAATCTTTTGAGTAGAAAAAACCTAAACAAGAACAATTCTTGGAACAAAAATCTTCACATTCAGATAATCTAACATGGAGAATAGTAGGATTAGAGAACTGGTTGGAGAAATAGTTGATTCCGGAACTTAATAGAATATATGAAATAGGGTTTGATTGATTACCGTTAGAGCTAGAATTGCAGGAAGAGGGAAGAACAGAGTTCGAATTCATCGGTAAACAACCGTTTGATTTTGAATCAGAATGAAAACCAGAAGGACAAGAACAAGCTGAATTTGTCGACCCGGGAATATCAGTACATAATCCAATTCTACCACATATATAAGGTAAAAGACAATCATCATCTGGTTCAGTAAGCTCTTGAATTGGATTTCCTTTAGTAGTAAAACTAAGAACCCTAATTCTTCCATTATTATCTAATTTAACAATTCTGAAATCAGATTTACCTAAAATTGCTCGAATCACAACTACTGAGGAATCACCAAAAAGAAAAAGACCACTCGAATTTAACATCAAATAATTCACCTGAGAATTGAAAGCTCTATAAGCTTTCGTACTCATCGATAATTTCCAGTATAACAATCCATTCCATTGAAGAACAGCATCAGAGTCCGTAATAGAAAACCTAAAATTACCCATTGATAAATCTCCATCTTGAACAGAACTAACTAAAAAACCACCAATTTTCAGTTTCTGACCAATCACAATTGTATCAGTAGGAAAATCAAAACTTTCCCAAAGAGAATTATTGAATTGATCAAGTAAGATTAAATTACCAGTTTCTTTAAGTTGTAAAGCTCTAACTGATGATTTTAATGGCGGAGTTGACCATTTGAGATTTCCATCTTGATCAGAGATGGTAATTCCAGTTTGGGTAAGTTTGAATTTACCTGGATTTGAAATTGGGGAATTTCGATTAGCTGACCAAATCAAAGAATTTGAAGGAACATGAATAACAGAGAAGTAGAAATTTTTTTGTTGAGAACCAGGATTAAAAATTGAAGCTTGAAAAGTTCCATTAGGAGAAATTAAAAAAGACCCAGATTGGTCATTGTATAAGAGATTTGAAGCAGTGAAATTAGGGTAGATGAATTCAGTAGAGAGAGGACCAGAGGAGGAAGGAAGTGTGTAGGATAAGATGAAGATGGTGTAGGATAAGATGATACAATTGAAGGTAATGATGGGTTTTTGACCCATGGAGTAGAAGACTTGCAGAAGAAGAACAAAGTAATACTACTAGTTAGAGAGAGATGGGTAGAGAGAAAGTGTTTATGGAGTTAGGATTTGAAATTTCAGCCATTAATGGAAAATTTGGATTGATGATAGGGCGGCCCAATAGGATGATTGAGACAGTTTTTTCATATTTCAGTTGACTAGTCATGATTTGGTACTCCTAGGAGTTTTTTACTATGAAATGAAGCAGAGTCCAATCCAGTGATTCACAACACACTCTGGGTGGGAGTCAGGTGGCTGCCGCCGACCAGAAAATTCTTTGTCGCCGTGGGCGGGCTATATAACAGTTGGCAGGGTCTGGTACTTGAGACTAGGGGTGGGAATCGGGCGGGTTCGGACGGACTCGGGCAATATATAGCCGGACTCGGGCGGATCGGGCACGAGTATACCTAGCCCGTGTCTAGGTGTCGGGCGGATCGGGCCGGACAGAAATCGACATATCAGAGCCCGTAGCCCGTCCGAGCCCGACTGTCCGAGCGGGTTCCATCGGACTCAGGCCGGACGGGCTCGGGTTATTTTGAGAAAAAAAAAATATAATAATAATTAACTAACAATTTCATTAATAATTTATTTTAAATCATATTTTAGCCATTCCCTGCATACATGTACATAGATTAAAAGAGAGAAGGAAAATGAAAATAGTTCTTATGGAAGATCCTTATACCAGTCATATGAAATAACATTTGCCTGTCCAAAAAATATCATAATACGAAAATTTAATTATCAATTGAGCTTGATTAATAAGGAGAGAGTGAAAGTTTCAACAATTTTCAGATCCCATTAATTACAAAAGTAAAAACCCTAAACAAGCTCTAAAACTCTTTTCATCTTTTCCTTAAGACTTTCAAATATTAGTAATCAAGCTTCTTACAAAAACACACATTCATGGATCTGTTGAGTTTGTTCCAGAAATAACAAAATAATACATAAAGGGAATAACAAAAGTAAAAAACCCTAACCATCTCAAATGTTTGGTTTGATCAAATAAGAACACATAGAGATAACCAAATGGTGATGTCGAGATCTATTATACCTTAAAAATCAAAACAAAAAAACAAACAAACAACTAAAATCATAGTATTATAGACAAGTTGAAAGGCTTAACCGCGTCATTTGATCGTTAGATCATCTGCGTATACACAAACCAACATCATCTTTCACCTTTTCTGATTACTAATGGAATCATAGTCTCATACATGATGAAACTTACTGGTAGAGTCGTGGAGGTAACTCGTTAGAGAGAGATGTGGATAGAGAGGCAGAGAGAGATGCAGAAAGAGAGAGGCGGAGAGAGAGAAAGAAAGAGGCGGAGAGAGTGATTACTAGGGTTTCTCTGTTGGGGAGGGTTTTTATAATAGATGAGGGCTTGTCGGGCGGGTTGACGCGGGCGGGTTGACGCGGGCGGGTTGACGCGGGCGGGTTGACGCGGGCGGGTGTCGGACGGACCTAACGGGCCAGGACTCGGAACTGAAGGTATGTCCGAGGCCCGCCCTATAAGCCCGATTCTCTCGGGCCGGGTAAGCCCGGCTCGGGTACATTTCGGTCTGCGGGTTCAGACGGTCCGGGCGGAACGGGCCGGATCCCGGGTTCCCGGACCGTTTTCCCAGCCATACTTGAGACTGGTTTGTTAATTTTAGCAGGTCCAAACAGATAGTGTCTTCTCATTGGGTTTCTGGTGTCCACGAATGGTGTATTTCCAGGGTATCTTCACACACTATATTTAAATGAAAAATTACTAGAAATAAAAATGCAAATTTAGATGTCAATGATAGAAATAGCCGAGGCAAGTTGTGACGGAAGTATGGTCGTGGTGGTGGTATAATGTGGTTGTGTTGTATATAGTGGTGTTAAACGGCTGGCACGGCCTATAATGAGTCAGCTTTCTGGTAGTCTGGCCCAGCCGGAGATCAAGCCCAGGTCCTTTTATTGAAGGAGCAGATTGCTCTGTCCTGAATACTCCTGATAATGTCAGTGACTCGGGTCAGGTCGGACCTACACGGGCTAGTTTAGAAGAACTCTGCCCCAGCCTGGGCCCAAATCGACTTTGGGAGCACTTTTTTATAAGATTTCAGTGCTATCACACCTGCCTTCAACTTGAGGAGAGGGCTGGTAGGAAAATTTATTCTCTCTTGTTTTGCCTAAATTTAGAGTGTCCTCTTGAGTTTCTCTATGTGCCACATAAGCAAATAAATTAGTTTTAAACTAAAATATATGTTTTTAGAGTTTCTCTTTAGTGTTGCGTTGGAGAAGGTTTTGGAATAGAATGACTCTAAATGGCCAAATAAGAAAGAGACCATTTAGAGATCCATTTTTCACACTTGACGCGTAGGATTTTTAGAGTTTTCTTGAGTCTTGCATGGAGATGCTCTTACGCACATGAAACACATATATGGCACTCATTGTTTACAAGTAAATACTCTTTCTATCAATGAGAGAAATGCTATTTTGAACTTTTGGAGGGAGTACTGTAGAGGATTCTCGGATATGGTCATTCGAGAAGTCCCTCTGAGGACGACTCCACACAATTCTTACGAGAGGTAAAGAAGCATCTACGAGTAAAGCACCTTATCCATATATGCGCTTGCTACTTACGCTCCGCCATCCATTCTAAGTTTAAGAACCTAGGTAATAGTATCCCGATCAAACTGTTGATGAAGGGCCGCCTGTGCACGACTCGACGAAGGGCCGCCTCAAAGACGAGGACTCGGGCACAGGAGGCCCAACCCATTTGACACCAGTGGGAACTAAAAAAAGTAGAACTTTCAAGAAAAACAAAATATAACTTGGTTGAAAGATACTGTTACCATAAGTGTTTTGGTTTTCTTTAGGTGGAGGCTTTGGGGTATAAAAAATAATCTCTGGGACATAAAACAGCAACCTACTGCTTCCATGGCCAGTGTGGGATTATCTCACAAAACCAATAATACCGACTAAACTAGTGTAGGTTAAACCAACGTTAGCATGGGTGAACGAATAACATAGAAGAGGTCGTCTCTACTCTGTTCATTCACCAATGAAAATTCTTAAAACACGTCTTACCGGGACCCACCACTCCTTCCGTAGCCTCCCTCTAGAAACGAAACAAAACAAAACCCCCCATTTCCATTTCTAAAAACAACACAAGATAAATTTGACAAAACACGCAGAACGAGAAGAAGAAGAAAGTCATGGCTTACGTCGAGAATGGTAACTAATTTCACTCTTTCTCTAATTCATAATCTGATTGATATCTCGATTTTAGGTTTTATGTTTTATTTCTTCATCTTTTAGGGCTTGTTATCATGTGATCTTTGTTTCTCCAGATTTATTAGGGTTTCCTTTATATGCTTATTAATTTTGTTTCTCTCTCTCTCTCTCTTTTGGTGCCTGGGTTATGAGATTAGGTTAATATATTGCCCTTTTCTTCACCTATTTATTATGATTGATTATAGAGCTTAATTCATCGTTTTTATATATTGAGGATAAAGTCATGCTGATTTGTGTGCTTGAGATTCCTCAAATGTTAGAGTATTTCCTGATTAGGGTTAATTCTAGAGCTATAAATCTTGTTGTTATACTAAATTGTTTAGTATTCTTGTCAATTACACCTGAGAGTTTGTCAATTAGATGTTAGGTTTGGGTTTTAGCAAATCAGAGATGTTCAATCAAGAATTTTAATAATGGTATTATCCTTTTCCAACTAAACTCGGAACTTGATGTGAAGTCTAAGTAGTCGGTATCAGAATTTTTTGTGTATAGATCGGCCTATATGAGCGATATATTGGATATCCTTGGGTATCAACTATATTTAGGATCAAACTGGGGTTCGACGTGGATTGCCTTGGCCATAGATATTTATCCTAATGGAGGCAACATGAAATATTGATGAAGTGCTTTCTCTTCTGTCGTAGAGTTTCGGCTTCCTTGTTCATGAAACCCGGGATTCATGTATCAGACTTGAGATACTTAGACATATTTACTAGGTTTTTCTTTTCGCTTTATCCAGCAGTTTCTCAACCTTTAATTACTAAGTGCTTTAGATACAACCGATAAACTCTTCTTCCATCTTATTGCAATGATAAGGTAATCAAGTTCCTTCAATTGATAGGAATCTTTAGTCCTAAGAATTTATATTTAAAGAACTCTGCACATTCGTTGTTTCTTCTTCGGAGTGAAACTGAAATTTTCTTAATGTCCAATCTACCGAAAGTTAGAATCAGTACGTAAAATCGTTTAATTAAAACTTTTGAAAAAAAAAATCGTTTGATTTCTTACATCTGATGGAATAGGAACTCGAGATATATCTTGTCTCTCATTTGATAGTCTCTCTTCTTTGAGTACATTAAGAATTAGTTCCAATGCCATCATCTAAAAGAACATTTAGATCCATGTGATAAGATACATATCTTTTCTAGTGTCGTTAACCTAAGAGGTCATTTGCCGCTCCTGCATTAGGCAGACACCCAAAACCCTATAGCTCGCTTTCTGGAGTCTTTTTTTCTTGCGGCACATGGGTTGTAGTCTTCCTGATAAGTCAAGTCGTAAAACTTCACGGCTCTATGATATAATTGTTGAAATTTTACATACATATGTTAAATGAGAATATATGAAACATTATCTAACAATTGGGTAATACAGTCAGAAATTTCTGTTCCATACATAAAACTCTTAAAGACTCCACGATAAACATAAAGAAATCAATGGGTAAACATGAAGAGTGATATGTCTTTGAGAATTTTTGTTATGTACTACTTGTAAGTTTTAACCACATTCTTGCTGCTTTTTTAGAAAAATATATATTCCTTCAAATTAAAAAATAAAGCAATTTATGAATTATTGGCTTCTGCGAGATATCAATCATCATGTACTACTAAAAGGTTTATATTTGCAGAGGATTGGAATGGTTCTCCTTGTCACTGTCGTTCACACTTAAGTAGATTGGATTTTTGATGAATTTACCTCAAACTTTTTTGTTAAACTAGCACGGCACATATAGTTCCATACTTGAGCTAATTGGAAATAATGGTTTGTTCGGTTCATCCTTGTTGAAATATACCGTATTTGATTCAAATTTGAGCTATTTGGGTTTTCCAAGTTATGGAACTTGTGAACTCAGTGAAACTTCTATGATCCACATCTTAAAAACATTTTAATAATCTGTTTTCGTTCTATCTGTCCCCAGGTGTTGTCAAATCCAAGCGATCGATATGGCGATTGAGCACAATTACTGATTTCTTCAAATCCATATTCAATATCATTGCTATGTTCTTCATGACAATGTTTTCGGTATGTTATGGATTTCCTAGTCTAATGATATTATATTCAAGAAAATGTTTATATTATTGTTTTCTAATCTATTGAGTACTACAGATGGAGAAATCAGACGCTTATAAGAAAAGCACTGGTTATGGGAAGAAATGGGACGGGGGCGGTCCTGGTGGGCCTGGAAGGGGTCCATATGGTGGTGGGCCACGTGGACCTCCTCGTGGATTAGACAATGTTCGAGGAATTGACCACAGTAAGTTATCGTATATTTTTCTTGATCCTACTTTCTCCCTAATTCCTCCTAAAATTTGAGTGAGTGTGATTTTAATCAACTTTCAGGTTCTCTCCCTGCTTGTGGCTCCTGCTGCGGCTAATATACACTGGACTGGAGTGAATCTGTCTACGTGTTTGAAATGGTTTTCGTTGTTCTAATATCGACAAAATGCTTGAATTGGAAAATATAATTAGATGTTAAGTAAATAAAAATATTATCGTACATAAATGTAGGTTTCTTTTGCTTTCATATACTTACTGCTACTTTTGTCTAAATCCTCTTACTTCAGATATGAATATACTAACGTTGATTTTTCATTATCTTATGTGTCTCTAAGGAATTCTTATATCATGAAAAAGAATGTCTATTTATGCAGCTGTTGCTCATTGAAAAAAAGAAGTTATTAGCTTTTCAAAATGCTTGAATTCAAATGTGTTTGAATTTATAAAAGTTGTTGGCTTTTCAAAATTTCAAAAAGAAAAAGAAGTTAATATTTTTAAAATTCTGTACTATTTAAGGCTACACTAGTACCCCTTCCCTAAACCATTGTAAAAGGCCAGCGCTTTAGGGAAAGCTAAATAGTTTCCGGAGTGTGAAGACTTGGTAAAAAATTGGTCAATTTTGTTTGACAATTTTATATAAGGAGAAAGCAAAATAGTTTTTCCACCTCAGCTCTCTCTCTCTCTCCACCTCATCTTCTCTCTCCCCACCTCATCTTCTCTCTCCCTACCATTCTCTCTCTCTCTCTCTTCTCCGATTAGGTCGTCGGCCGGAAAAATTTCCGGCCGGCGACCTAATCGGAGAAGACAGAGAGGTGAGGTGGAGAGAGAGAGAGAGGTGAGGTGGAGAGAGAGTGAGGTGAGGTGGAGTGTTTTTCTTTTATTCCCTTTAAAATTTATTTTCCCGGAAAATTTCTGAAATTCTACATATTCCCTTTAAAATTTCACATCCCGGAAACTATTTAGCTTTCTCCAAAGCGCTGGCCTTGTAAAATAGCTAGTTAGGGGATAAAAGCGTAAAACCTATTGGGCCATCCCAAACGTCCGACGGGTTTGGGTGTTCAGCTGGTCCAGATCCTATTAGTTTGTCGAATTCAAAACAACGGAGTTGAGAGCGAAGAGTGACACCGGCTAGCTTGGCATGTCTTCTATCAGAGCTGGCTTGCCTTGTCTTTTATCGGAGTTGGACTGATAATTAAGCACCACTAGTTTTATGTGATAACAATGAAATGTCTGACCATCAAAAATTGCAATACCATTTTGTTTTCGGAGGCCTTTTTATAAAGAGAAAGAAAAGTAAAATACGGGTATGGTTTAGACCTGGCCGGATGTTTAGACCTGGCCGGATACCAAAACAAAAACCAGTAATTATTTGGTAAGATGAGGGGTAGAGTTTGAGATCCCTACCAACCAAAACCTCTAGAAGAAATAGTGTGAGGTTTGTTTGCAGTTACCTCTCCACATTAAAAGTTAGGACCATTAATACCCCAAATGAAGATCCTAGAGTTGTAGTACAATGTAGTTGGTGGTGCTAATAAGTGGATCGGATTACTCCACGTTCTCCATTTTTGACCGTTTAATCTATCTACAACCCAATTCCCTCTCTCATATTGACATCATTTACTTTTGTTTTAATGAAGGGGGTCCCTCTCACTCTCACATATGGGATCCACTTTAATTTCCTCACTACTCGTCAAGCTAATAGAACAATATCTATTTGATGCTCGTGAAAACAAATGAAACACAAACAATTTCACCCAAGAGGTAGAATTAGAAATGGAAATGTTTTATGACATTGAAGATAAGGTTTTGTTAAAAAGAAGTTTAGTACTCTACCTAAACTCATATTAATGTTCTTTTATCAGTTCAGTAGAATTGAAAATACAATCTCGTTTTAGTTAGGCGTATGTTTGAACACGCAAAATTGTAAATAATATTAGTATAAGTATGAGTAGGCATAATCGATTTCAAAATGATCATGGAACAGAATGTGGTAATCACATATCAAATAGGAAGTTGTTGTACTCATTAGCATTAAGGATGAACTCAAAAATAATTTGTATACTACGATTTTTATAGGACTTGTGAGAGCTCAAATAATTATAAACTTTTGTATTTATTCGGGTTAGGAAATATTGTTAAATCAGCCCGAATAGATCATTATGTAGATGTTCTTTCAAACCCTATGAAAATATTGCATATATTATATGTTTACTTTCATTTTTTTATTTCAAAATTAGGAAATATTAGAATGTTGCAGTATATCTTTTTTGGGTTAAGAACCAAGAAAGAGTCTTGAACTTCAAATATTGAAGTCTAGAAATAACATTTCTTTAAAAGTCATAGAAGTATTCCCAAGTAATATGGAGCCACCTACCTCCAAAGTTTAGTGATTAAAGTTCCACATACTTCAAACCTTGAGGAGGTTAAAAAACAAAAATGCAGTTGCATTTCCTAATCAGTCACAGGACATACTTTCTCTACCAACAACTTAATTTTCATCCTACAAGTTTTAGTATGCTACTATTATTGTTCATTTTAATGTAATTTGAGTGTTATCTTAGGAAACTAAAAAAAATAAAGCAGATTTCGAAAAAAAATCATGTTTACAATAATTTGTGATTTACATGTGTGTGTTACGGTAAACCACATAAGATTTATGACTAAAGTATGTCCGATTTTATTTATTCCCTAGTATTTTTCATGTAATTTTAGATAGGAATATAATAGCATCTGATATTATTTATGCTTAAAATACTTATTTATCAATACTAAGTTATAATTTTAAAATAGTTCCTAGATTAGCACCAGCACATACAATAAACATAACCAAATAGTTCAAGAAGTGTCTTTATTATATTTAAGATTATAACTTAGTATTAATGAATAAGTGTTCAAGCATAACTAATATCACATGTTTATGCGTTTCCACGTCATCAGAATAAAAAATTATGTATTACGAATGCACATCTGGAATTGTTTTGTATAGAAAAAAATAAAATCTTATAAGAGATGAAGTTTCTCTCTATTGCCAATTGATTTTGAGTTGAATGAGATGAGAACC
>BEHA01050269.1:196557-231737 GCA_002897215.1 Eschscholzia californica subsp. californica | reverse complement strand
CGTTAGAACACATTCACCCCAAAAGGAAATCGGGAGATGAGCTTGAAGTCGTAAGGAGCGTGCTACTTCTAGAATGTGTCGATGTTTTCTTTCGACGATGCCATTCTGTTGAGAAGTATGAGGGCAACTAGTTTGATGAATAATGCCCTTCTTACGGAACCATGATTGAAGTTCATGGTTCATAAATTCTGTACCATTATCGGATCGGATTGATTGAATTTTCGGAATAGGAATCGTTCCTTGTCCGGATTGTAAATTTGAGATTGAAGAATCAAATTGAGTTGATATATAATTAGAAAAATTCTTGAGAAATTGAGTAGTGTCGGATTTATGTGACATTAAAAAAATCCAAGTGCAACGAGTAAAATCGTCCACTAAGGTTAAGAAGTAACGACAACCAGAGTTTGAGGGAACGGAGAAAGGTCCCCATAAATCCGCATGAATTAATTCAAAGGGACGAGAAGAAGTAGAAGTACTTAACGGAAAAGATAATCGTGTAAATTTGGACAAGGGACAAATTTCGCACGGATTTTTATTGAATGAAACTAATTTCATACATTGATTCTTTGAAATTAAAGACTTAAAAATAGAAGAAGAAGGATGTCCGAGGCGCCAATGCCAAATATCGGAAACATCTTTATTATATAGACTATTACTAGAAATTGAAAAAGAGCAAATCCTAATATCCGTACGGAGAAAGTATAGTCCTTCATGGAGATCACCAAGTCCAATCCTCGCTTTCGTCAATGGGTCCTGAAAGACACATGAGCAAAAATCGAATGTTACTAAACATCGAAGAGAATTGGTGAGTTGGGAGACAGAAATTAAATTGATTTTAAATTCCGGAACATGTAAAACGTTTTTGAGAATTAAGTTTGAATTGAAAACAATCGTTCCAATGTGACGTACTTGAATACGTTTACCATCCGGTAAACGGACAAAACAATGTAGTGGAGCATCAACATAATGTGAAAAACGAGATAAAGAACTACATATATGTTTGGCGGCACCGGAATCAATAACCCAAGGAGAAGAGAGGAATTCAATACCTGTAAAGTTAATACCTGCGTCGGTAGAACCTTGAGTAGGGTTGGAAGCGCCGTTAGACTGGCGTTGGTGATCAAGTAGTGAAAGAAGACCTTGATATTCCTCTTGAGTTAATGAGGTGGCTAGAGGTGTTCCCGTTGGAGGAGTAACCGATTCGGCTATGGTGGCGGCAATAGGATCGGTCGGTCGTGGTGGGCGATTTGGCCGAGCACCCGAGTTGGATCGGTTTGGATAACCGTGTAGTTGATAACATGAAGCCCGGACGTGGCCATGTTGTTGACAATAGTCACAAAAGGGACGAGCTCGTTTAGGACGTTGAGCGTTTGGTTTCTCCATTCGAAAAGGTCGTTGATCATTGTTGTATGTTGCAAGGGTGGCGGCTTCCGGTGGATTGGAAGTAGCGGCCATGATGTTTTGTTGGATCTTTTCTTGTTTGACAAGAGAATGAATCTTTAGGATCGAAGGAAAAGGGTCCATTAACAAAACTTGACTTCGAATTGCCGAAAAACGGTCATGAAGCCCTTGAAGAAATTCCATAGCACGTTCTTGATTAGTACGATCAAGTAACGATTTCCCTTGACCACAAATACATGGATCGACTATCATAAGGGATTGTAACTCATCTTGTAGAGATTTGAGTTGAGTAAAATAAGAGGATACATCATGTCCTTCTTGTTTGAAGGAAGAAATTGCCCGTTTCAATTGATAAATTTTTGGGGCATTGGTTTGAAAAAACCTTTCATAAAGATTACGCCAAATATCGGCGGCACTTTCATCGTATAAAACGGAAGACCGAATATCCGGAGCAATGGAGTTGATAATCCAACTACTAACAAGATCATTACACCTTCCCCATGAGTGTAATTGAGTTGGAGAAGTGGATTTGGGAATAGAACCATCTACAAACCCGAATTTATCTTTTACCCGAAGAGCCATCTTCATGGCTCTTGACCAGGAGGCATAGTTATCTCCGGTTAACAATGGAGTGATGAGAATTGTAGTTGGTGAATCAGAATGATGAACATCAAACACCGGATTAGGTGGAGAATTAGGAGTATAATCTCCAGAATCGACTTTAGTAGTAGTCATGATAGAGAAAATTGATTAAACAAAATTGAATTGGCTCTTATACCATGTGAAGAGGTAAATCATCTCTTGAATAATTGAGATAACAGTTAACTGAACACAAAGAGAGAGAGGGAGAGAAATCGTGAGAGAGAGAGAGATGTGAGAAAGAATTCTCTGTGTATTATATTCATTGGTTTACATGGGTATTTATAGGTTTACAAGTGATTTACATATAGAAGTAATCTAGGAATATTGGAAACTTACTTATACATAAAATATTACATAATATAGCAACTTCCTATAATATTAACCCTAGTCGGTTTGCCCCTTGCTTATGGTCGGTCGGGCTTGTCGAGTGGGCCTGGTGCTATACTCACAACAACTATGAGATGTGCAGAACCGGAAAGGTTGTGTTCTCTGCAACCTGAAACCAGCAACCATGAGGGGTATTAAGTCTCATGCAATGGTTCTTGTCGCCTCAATTGACGATCATTCTAAAGTAAGGACTTGGACTCAACTTATCTCTTCCATTTGCTTATATGTTTGGTTGGAAGTCCCGCAAGCTTCAATTGCAATAGTCATCAATTTGATCATGCCATAAAATTTGACCACAGATAATATTTGAGTTAAGTCAAGTATTTGTATGTACGAAAAACTTATCAAAGTTACTACAGAAGTACCAAGTACCAGCTTAATCAGTAATATTGGAGTTGGGAGTTTGGATATGTTGACACCATTTGTGGTATACCATGGATGATCTCATCAACATAAATTACCCTCTACAAAATGAAAATGGAAAAGATGTGACGGTTCTAAAACCTTGAACACTATTTTAAATTGCTTTTATTTCTGGAATGATCTGAACTTTGGGAATATGTGATGAAGCCCCAAGCAGGAAAAAAAATCAGTGGGAATGATTCTTCTTGCCTTAAGCCATGAATATAAAGTTGTAATAAGAAGTGGTATTACAAATCGATTTTTTAAACAAACTATTGAATATTGGTTTCAGGTTGAATTAGTCGATCCACCTGCATCAGCTGCTGTGGGAGAGAGAACTACATTTCCTGGATTTGAAGGAGAACCTGATGGTGTTCTTAACCCTAAGAAAAAGGTCTGGGAGACGCTACAAGGAAGTTCCTCTAACTACATCGGCTGGAGTTTGCAAGGTTTCAACTATATCTGGTGGAACTATAAGGTAGAAAATCATTGAGAAGCAAGTAATTGTTTCAAGATTTTGGCTGCCACTATTTCATAAACTATCTTATTCATACTTTTTTTGGATCATAACTGTTGGGTTTTCCTCCTAGTGGGGAAACCTAGTTGGGTTTGGATTAGGAAACCAAACCCGGGCCCGAGTCGAGTTTCTTTGGGTCGGTTACTTGTGACGGTGGAATTAGGGTTAAGGGTAAGTCTATAAATACTTCCTTAATCTTAATTAGAAGTATGCAACACAATTAGAAACGAACAAGAGAAGAAGGGAGAGAAGGAGGTTGCCGAGAAGAGCGAGGCAGAACTATTTCAGCACGCGCAGTCTTCGTTGTTCGGAAAATCCGACGGTGAGTTCTTCTCCGATTGAGCTGAAAGTTGGCAGAACTGTTCTTGACATATTCATCTAGTATTTATACGGAGGGATCGTTGATTGGTCGCCGGAATCCTAGTGAATTTAGGGTCGTTTTGGGCTGCAGATTTCTGGACTGTTTTGTTCTTTCTTGTGAGGGTTTCTCCGTGTTTCTTCATGTTTGAGATTGATTCTTTTGGGAAGGGTCTGAGTCTCGGTTGGACGTAGTCTGTAACTACTTTGCTATCATAGTTGATTTGGTTGGACTACGAGTCCCGTGGTTTTTACTTCTCACGTTGAGGAGGTTTTCCACGTTAAAAATCGTTGTCTTATTTACTTTCAGTTCTTTGTTTATTGCTCCCACATATTCTTCTATATTATCCTCGTAACTAACACAAAGGGAAAAATTCTTGTTTCCGCTGCGCCTAAGTGCCCGTTTTTCCCAACAAGTGGTATCAGAGCTCCAGGTTAGAGAGTTCTTTGGATTGTGATAACTTCGGTTATTGGTTTGTTTGTGTTAGTGATGGAAAATATGGGTAGAATGATAAGTTTGAATGGTGCTAATTATCATGTATGGAAAGGTAAGATGGAAGACTTGCTCTTTGTGAAGGAATTTCACGCTCCGGTGTTTTATGAGATGAAACCCGATGAGAAGACTGATGATGAGTGGACATTGCTAAATCGTCAAGTGTGCGGTTTGATAAGGCAATGGGTAGATGATAATGTGTTACATCATATTGAGAATGAGACTAATGCTCGTTCGTTGTGGTTGAAGCTGGAGCAGTTGTTTGCTCGGAAGACAGGAAATAATAAGATGTACATGATGAAAAAATTGCTCGAGTTAAGATATTGAGAGGGAACTCCCATGACTGATCTCTTGAATGTGTTCCAGGGGTTACTCAACAAACTATCTGATATGGGAATAAACTTTGATGAGGAGATTCATGGTTTATGGCTTCTTGGTACGTTACCAGATTCTTGGGAGGTGTTCAGGATTTTTCTTTGTAACTCTACTTCCGAAGGAGTTATCTCAATGGATTTAGTGAAGAATAGTATCTTGAATGAAGAAGCTAGGAGGCAGTCAAATCCTAGTTCTTCGAGTTCAGATGCGCTGGTTACTGAATCGCGGGGGAGAAGTTCACATAGAGAATCGAAGAAGAACATAAGCAGAAGCAAATCTAACAAGTTTGCTAATGTGGAGTGCCATTACTGTCATAAGAGAGGGCACTTAAAGAAGAATTGCTGGTTGTTGCAGAAAGAGAGTAAGCAAGGAAAGAAGCAAGAAGATAGTGGAGAGAGAGTAACTGTTACTGAAGATGAGTTTCTTATACTCTGTGAGAGTGATGCTATTAATGTTGCATGCCATGAATCCAGTTGGTTATTGATAGTGGAGCAACTACTCATGCTACATCACAGCGGGATTTGTTCTATTCCTATACTTCGGGTAGTTATGGTTCCGTGAAGATGGGTAATGATGGTTTGGCTCAGGTTGTTGGCATTGGTGATATTTGCTTGGGGACTAGTATTGGTACTAGGTTGTTGCTTAAAGGAGTTAAGCATGTCCCAGACATTCGGTTGAATTTGATTTCTACAGGGAGACTTGATGATGAGGGTTTCTATAGCTTATTCGGAGGGGGTAAGTGGAAACTTTCACGGGGTTCAATGGTGGTGGCTCGAGGTGATAAGTTTTCATCGTTCTACTGGATGAAAGCTAAGGTCTCCATGGATGCAGTTAATGCAGTGGAGAATGATGATGCCATGGAGTTATGGCATAAGAGACTCGGTCACATCAGTGAGAAGGGATTGTCTGTGTTATCCAAGAGGGATGCCATTACAGGTATTTCTGGTTTGCAATTACAAAAGTGTGAACATTGTTTCGCAGGGAAACAACACAGGGTCTCGTTCAAGTCTTCTGGATCTTCTAGAAAACCCAGGATACTTGATCTGGTGCATTCAAATGTATGTGGTCCAATGAAGACAAAATCTCTTGGTGGTGCATCATATTTTGTTACGTTCATTGATGATCACTCTAGAAAGTTGTGGGTTTATCTTATGAAGTCCAAAGATCAGGTTTTGGGTTATTTCAAGCAGTTTGCGGCATCGGTTGAGAGACAGACAGGTAAGAAACTGAAGTGCATTCGCAGTGATAATGGTGGAGAGTATTCTGGACCATTTGATGCTTACTGTAGAGAACACGGTATTCAGCATCAGAAGACGCCACCCAAGACTCCACAGTTCAATGGGTTGGCTGAGAGGATGAACAGGACGATTGTCGAGAGAGTTAGGTGTTTGATTTCACAGTCAGGCTTGGCACAGACTTTTTGGGGAGAAGCTTTAAGCTCGGTTGTTCATGTGTTGAACCTGTCACCCAGTGCTCCGTTGGAGGGTGATAGTCCAGAAAGGGTATGGACCGGTAAGGATATTTCTTATGGTCATCTGAAGGTCTTTGGGTGTAAGGCGTTTGTCCACATTCCCAAAGATGAAAGGTCGAAGCTGGAGATGAAATCGCGACAGTGTGTGTTCGTCGGTTATGGTCAGGATGATTTTGGGTATAAGTTCTATGACCCAGTGGAGAAGAAGCTCATCAGGAGCAGAGATGTTGTGTTCATGGAAGATCAAACGATTAAGGACATTGACAAGTCCGGAAATCCAGCTCAAGGTTATGAAGGCTTGATTGATTTGGAGGTTGCTCCTTCTACATCTGTCGATGATCATGTCGAGGTTGAGGATCAAGTTGATACACCCGGTGCTGATGCTCCCGCACAAGAAGATGGTACTGGTGATCATGGTGACGATCATGATGGAACACCAACTACCGAGAACCTCCCCACTGTTAGGAGATCTGAGAGAGGTCTGAGACGTCCGACAAGGTATGATCCTAGTGAGTATGTGTTACTTACTGATGGAGGAGAACCTGAAAGCTTTAGCGAAGCTTTGGAAGATGAACATAAACATGAATGGTGGAAGGCCATGAGAGACGATATGGATTCTCTGGAGGAGAACCATACGTTTGAGCTGGTGAAGTTGCCTCAAGGTAAGAGGGCATTGCTTAACAGGTGGGTGTATAGAGTTAAGCATGAGGAGACCATGTTGCTCCCTCGATACAAGGCTAGGTTGGTTGTGAAAGGATTCAGCCAAAGGAAGGGAATTGATTTCGATGAAATATTCTCTCATGTTGTGAAGATGTCATCCATTCGGGTTGCAATTGGATTGGCAGCGAGCCTTGATCTAGAGGTGGAGCAAATGGATGTAAAGACTGCTTTTCTCCATGGGGATTTGGAGGAAGAGATTTACATGATGCAACCGGAAGGCTTTGTGAAGAAGGGCAAAGAGGACTATGTTTGCCGCTTGAAGAAAAGCCTTTATGGATTGAAACAGGCACCGAGACAGTGGTATAAGAAGTTTGAATCAGTTATGGGGGAGCATGGTTATAACAAGACTACTTCAGATCATTGTGTGTTTGTTTAGAGGTTTGATGAAGGTGATTTTGTCATCTTACTGTTGTACGTAGACGATATGTTGATTGTGGGGAGAAATTCGAGGAAAATTTTGGAATTGAAGAAGCAGCTCAGCAAGTTTTTCACCATGAAAGATTTGAGTCCAGCGAAGCAGATTCTTGGTATAAGAATTGTTAGAGATAGAGAGAACAGGTTGATTCACTTATCTCCGGAGAAGTACATTGAGAAATACTTCAAAGGTTTTGCATGGACAAATCTAAAGCTGTCAGCACTCCTCTTGCTGGACACTTTAGATTGAGCAGTCAACATAGTCCGAGTACAGATTCAGAGCTGGGAGCTATGGAGATGGTTCCATATGCTTCTGCAGTTGGTAGTTTGATGTATGCTATGGTGTGTACCAGACCTGACATAGCTCATGCGGTTGGTACTGTTAGTAGGTTTCTTTCTAATCCGGGGAAGGAACACTGGGCTGCAGTGAAGTGGATTTTGAGATATCTTCGAGGGACTTCTGTTATAAAGCTTACTTTCGGAGGTAATGGGCCACTACTGGTCAGTTACACTGACGCTGATATGGCTGGGGATGTTGATTCCATGAAGTTTACTTCGGGTTACTTGGTAACATTTGCAGGGGGAGCTGTAGCATGGCAGTCAAGGCTGCAAAAGTGCGTTGCACTTTCTACCACTGAAGCTGAATTTATAGCCGCAACTGAAGCTTGTAAGGAGTTGTTGTGGATGAAGAATTATCTTGAGGAGATCGGATTCTATCAAGATAAGTATGTATTGCTTTGTGACAGTCAAAGTGCAATACATCTCGGCAAGAATTCGACGTTTCATTCGCGTTCGAAGCACATGGATGTGAGGTATCACTGGATACGAGATGTTGTTGCTTCTAAGGAGTTAGAGCTGGTTAAAGTTCATACAGACGATAACGGAGCTGATGATGGGCCTAGAAAGTTTCCTAAATAGGTCTACACCCGCAAGTGCACGGGTGTCAAGTTGTAAAATCCGGTAAGACCGGTTCGTTCCTCAGAGACTAAGTCGAATTTCAATTCTAATCTTAAAACTATTAGGTTTTGAAGAAATGGTTTGGTTGATAATATATTTTTTTTCAAATAATAAAAAGACAAACAATAATTAAAATTTAAATAATGCTAAAGTTGATATTCAGATAAAGGGAACCTAGGGTTTTTCGAATCCGTTTTCCTAACAATTCTAAGGACAAATTAATTCTGTCTCATTTGATTGTTCTTTGTATAACTCAGGTTTTCAGTCCATGGATGGTCTAAAAACCCGGAAGATATTATCGTTAAAATAATAAAAACTGTAATAAATTAATCATTAGAATAATTATTGAAACTTCATCTAAAACCCTAGATAGAAAATTAGTTCTTCATGATAAAGGATGGAAGCTTAAATATATGGAAAAAGGAAAGAAAAGTAGAAAAGTTGGATTTCTTACTAAATTTTCCAGCCAAACAGAGCCTTAGGGAAGTGATTTCCTTCTGATTTTCCACTGCTCTGCCAAACGCGCCCTCTGGGAAAACGATTTTCTCGTCTTCCCGGAAATATTTTCCCTGTGAGAAAATAATTTTCTCACCTGTTTTCTCACCTTCTCCAATTCTCTTTCTCTCTCTACACTTTCTGTTTCTTCTTTATAAACTCTCTCTAACTTTTCTTTTCTATCTCTTGAACTTATTTAACCAGAAATAAGATTGAAACAATTCAAAATTTCCTTAAAACCGAAAGAAATAATCTCACTGTTAATCTCTCTCTCTCTACAATCTTTCTGTCTTCCTCTATAATCTCTCTCTCTCTCTTACAAAAAGGAAAACTTACAAACAAAAGAAGAAGAAGAAAGGTAGATGATGATGATGATGATCTCTCCACGGTTTTCTATCTCTGTTTCTTTCTCTCTCTCACCTCTGTCTCTGTTCTTCTTTCTTTTCGTTTCTGTTTAACCCGAGACCCCCTCTTAATTTCTCTCTGTCACTAAGAGAAATTCAGAAGATGATGATGAAGATGAAAGATGGATGATGATGTTGATAGATTGATGATCTCCTTCTCTGTTTCTCTCTCTAACTCGGTTTTTCTTTTTGGTCGTGAGAAGATATCCTATATCTCTTCTCTCCTCCTGTTATAAAGTTGTCGAAATGATAACCTCCTCTGTTTCTCTATCTTCTTCTTTCCTTTCGTAATTCGATTTCTTTCCTTCTCTCTATCTTATTCTAAAAACTGCAACCGAATCCTTCCCCTTCTTCTTGCTTCTTTCCTTTCTCATTTCTTATCTTATCCTCTTTCCTTCTTTCCTTCTTGTTACTCTTTCCATTTCTGTTTCAATTTTGAAATATCTCCTTTTCAAGAAATTACACAGCTCTCGGTTATAAAAGGAAGAGGAAGATGATGACGTCAGCTGACGTCATCGAGTCGGGTTGGGTTGTCCGGGTCACGCGTACAGCTTGGTGTACCTCTGGACGTGACCGACAGTAGCCCGCGTATTCCCTGGTTCATTCGATTTCTTGCCGGATGCATGCCACGTGTCCCTCTTTACTTTTAGTATACCAAATTTGACCCGAACTTTGACTTGCTCTAATTTATTCATCCGGACTCCGATTTGACTTCCGTTTTCGCCTACGGGTTCGTCTTGGACTCTACTTTCCATCCGAGCACTAATACTGATCATGAGATCAGAATCACAAAATGACCAAAATACCCCTAGTCTGCATTTCTCCGACTTTTATCCGTTTTTCACCCTGAACTCCGTAAAAGACACCTGAGAAAGAAAATCAAGCAAATAATCAGAGTAACAGCTCGAACTGGACTAACTAACCGGAGTTAAGAGATTCAAATGAGACATTTTCACGTCTCATCAGCTGATATGATGACGAAGGCTCTGCCGAAGGGGAAGCTGGAGGTCTGTCGAGGGATAGCGGGGCTGGTTATTCAAGACAATCGAGGAAAAGCGGAGCTGGCTGTTTCCAGGGTTGTCAAGGGGACAACAGGGCTGGCTGTTTCTCCCACCTAGTCGGAGGGGGATTTTGTTGGGTTTTCTCCTAGTGGGGAAACATAGTTGGGTTTGGATTAGGAAACCAAACCCGGGCCCGAGTCGAGTTTCTTTGGGTCGGTTACTTATGACGGTGGAATTAGGGTTAAGGGTAAGTCGATAAATACTTCCTTAATCTTAATTAGAAGTATGCAACACAATTAGAAACGCACAAGAGAAGAAGGGAGAAAAGGAGGTTGCCGAGAAGAGCGAGGCAGAACTTTTTCAGCACGCGCAGTCTTCGTTGTTCGGAAAATCCGACGGTGAGTTCTTCTCCGATTGAGCTGAAATTTGGCAGAACTGTTCTTGACATGTTCATCTAGTATTTGTACGGAGGGATCATTGATTGCTCGCCGGAATCCTAGTGAATTTAGGGTCGTTTTGGGCTGCAGATTTCTGGACTGTTTTGTTCTTTCTTGTGAGGGTTTCTCCGTGTTTCTTCGCATTTGAGATTGGTTCTTTTGGGAAGGTTCTGAGTCTCGGTTGGACGTAGTCTGTAACTACTTTGCTATCATAGTTGATTTGGTTGGACTACGATTCCCGTGGTTTTTACTTCTCACGTTGAGGAGGTTTTCCACGTTAAAAATCGTTGTCTTATTTACTTTCAGTTCTTTGTTTATTGCTCCCACATATTCTTCTATATTATCCTCGTAAATAACACAAAGGGAAAAACTCTTGTTTCCGCTGCGCCTAAGTGCCCGTTTTTCCCAACAATAACCAGTTCCTTCTTTAAAAAAGGAATTGTGTAAATACTCATTTAAGCATTTAGAGTTCCTTAATCCAGTCTATCTTCCAGTTTTTGATCAAGTGAAAGATTTTAGTGATACTTCTGCTTAATTCTTCGAGATATGTGTTTGTTTTTCTTCTTGATGGAGGATTGATCAAATTTTCGGGGGAGTTGTGTTCCCTTGGATTTCTTTGGCGACCAATGTCAAATTGCAGGACTGTTGCATCATATGCTATTTCATATCGACCAAGACAAGTCATTTTTCAAGAATTTTACCAATCTCTGTATAGTGTAACAATATGCAATTAGACCAACAAGACTAAGACATGCCGATATCTTTAAGGCTTGTTTGTTAGTCTTGGATTCTCTAAGCAACTACGTTCGAACTTCATATAATCTTATTGTCGGTAACTAAATTCAATAAATCATGAATTTCTACTTCTATTAAGAATCAAAACTTGGCTCATACTAGAAAGAATTACAACGTGCTACTTCAAAATCGATGGTGGAAAACCTTACTCGTTTTTACCATTGGAGGGGCTTGAGATGTTTTGAGAATTAAGGAAAGTTTTCGAGGAAGCCAAACACACCCTTTCTCATGTCGCCGACAGAGGGTTGCCGGCGGATTCTCAATCGATGTTCGATGACCGTCGACGACCACAATCCCTGTCTCTCTTTTCTGTCTCACTGTATATCCTTCTCTCCCTCCATCACTCTCTCTGCTTTCCTCTCAATCTGTCCAAGTTCTGGTTAAGGAGAGGACCCTTTTTCGTAACTCTTTGTCTGGAAAACCAAATCCAGTTCCGACGAAGGGGCTCTCTTTCGCTGAAACTTAGAAAACGAAAAGAAAGATGAGAAGAGAAAAGGAAGAAGGAAGAAGAGAGAGAAAGAGAGACAGGAAGAGGAGACCAACGGAGTTGATGGTGGAGATCTCCGGAGTTGACGGTGGAAGTGAGAGGGGATGATGGACGAAAAAAAAGACTGAAAATATATACTGGATGAATGACGTTTGGAAGAAACTAAATATGTAACTTTTTTTAGAGAGGATAAATCTAAGGCCCAAAAAAGGAGCCCAAATACCAAATCCAACCCAATAGGGAATATTATCAAAAAAAATCCAAAAAGTGATTTTACCTCTCTATCCCTCCAAAAGAAATGCTTACCTCTTATATCCCTCACTCATTTCCCGCCAACACCAGCCTCTCTCTTTCTCTCCCTGACTTGATTAGACCCGAGCCCATATGCAGCCACTCTATTTCTCTCTCGGCTTCCGCGCTCTCTCTCTCTCTCTGACTTGAAAACCTCTTCATTATCTCCCTCCATTCAAACGATTCATCTCTATCTCTCTCTCTATTTCGATCAAACTCTCTCTCTTCATTCATACTGGTCCATCTCTATCTCTCTTTCTATCTCTTTTCAACCGAAACAACCACAACCATTAACCCCTAAAATTGAAACGTTACCGGCGATTCTCTCTCTTTATCAAAGCTATTTAAGCAACTTGATCTACTAATTTCTCTCTCTATTTCGCTCTCTTTCAACAAATTTGGTGCTTCTCTCTCTTGTTCTTGCATCACCAAACACAGGTACGTCTCTAATCTTCCTCTGAATCTTGTTCATCTCTCTGTTTTTGGTAATATTTTAGGATTGTTAGAACATTTTTGGGGTTTCTTCTTTCAGATCTTTGTTTGTTGGTAATATTTTAGGGTTGTTGGTACAGTTTTAGGGGTGTTCGAAAATTTGGGGGTGTTTTCAAACAATTAGGGTTTATTATTTCAAGTTCAGTACTCTGATATTGAGTTTGTGATAAAACATTTTGGGTTGTTTTTCAAAAAAGTTTTAGGGTTAAGTTGCTCTATAGTTTGTGATCAAACATTTTGGTTGTTGTTTTGTGATTTCAGAAGCATTTGGGTGTTTATGGTTCTTCATCAAGCTTCTAGGTTAGGTTTGTTTTAACATTTAGGGTTGTGATCCGAAAGTTAGGTTTCTGTGGAGACATTTAGTACTTTGTCTTCGATTTTTGGGGGTCTGTCTTTGTTGATGAAGTGAATGATTTGTTTTATCATTCTGGGTTGTGTTGAAGAAATGTAGGATTATGTTTAGACATTTTGATAGTTGTTTGTGATTTCGGAAGCATGCATCTTCACAGAAAGGTCATTTGGGTGTTTATGAATCTTCATCAAGTTTCTAGGTTAGGTTTGTTTTAACATTTAGGGGTGTGATACGAAAGTTAGGTTTCTGTGGAGGAATTTAGTCATTTGTTTTGGATTTATGGGTGTTTGTCTTTGTTGATGAAATGAATGGTTTGTTTTAACATTCATGGTTGTGTAAAAGAAATTAGTATATGTTTAGACATTTTGGTTGTGTACATACATTTTGTGTTTGTTTGAAACATGTGGGTGTCTAATACAAAACATAACAAATTTTGCAGATTACAAAGATGGTTAAAGCCGCAACAAAGAAAGGAGATGGTCCTGAAAAAAGACAACAGACTCCAGTGAGGGTTAGCCCTAAAAAGAGGGCTAGTGAAGAGCCATCATCTGCTGGGCCTAGCAAAAAAGGCAAGAAAGTTGCTAGTCCTAAACAGGCTAAGGTATGTTATTGTATACACATCTTTGACAATTTCCTGTAATTAATGTTTGTGTTCTCACATTTCTTATAATGGTTTGGCATATTTGTTAGTGTGTTGTCATTCTGTAAAATGTTGCTTCAATTAGTGATCTGTCATTATTGTGTAGACCATTGGCCTAGGCTTATTGTGTAGACACATTCCAAAATGATCTGTCATGACTTATAGTGATGTAGCATTCAGTTTAGTGTTGAACATTTTGTTGAATGCCCTGACATTTCTGTTACTGTTTGTGTGAAGCATCGAGGGTATACTTCGAAGACGAAAGAGCCGACGGTGGAGCCTCAACCAACAGAGGCTAGGGAACAGATGAAGAAAACTACTTTCAATTACAAATGTAATTTAAAAGCAGTTTATAAGGTGGCGCGGGATTGTAAATGGGACATGACTGATGAGCAAAAGAATATGTTGTTTGCTTCCCCATTTGGGGCCTTCTTTAAGGCACTGACCAGTGGGAGTTTTCGAAAAGAAAATGTGATGGAGAAGCCTAACAAAGCCATATACGATCTGCTCTACTGCTTCGACAAACAGAGCCAAGCCTTCAACATCGGAGGGAAGATGATTGAGTTCACTCCCGGAGATGTTGCTTTGCTGTTGGGAGTCCCCATGGAAGGACAGGTTTACGAAGCATTCCCAACAAATGTCACCATAGATGTGGCTAAGGACCAGTTTCTGAGCAAGTATTTCAGAGACTGTATTGTAGAGGGGAAGTCTGCATCGTTTGGGGGCCCGAGCATCGAAAGGGCACTGAGTGTGGCTGCCAGAACAAAGGCTCTTGCCATTGAGTTCTTGAAACCTGGATCATGTACATGGCAGCAACCTTCCTCTTTGCTTCAGCGGCCGGCTCCTCGGTGGTCGGGAGCTTTTATCACAATCTCCAAACAGAGAGAATGATAAATAGAGTTTCATGGCCGAGAGCTGCCCGTAAGTATTCATAATCATACACTTAAATGTTTCATAATTTGTTATAATGATAAAAGTCAAATTAGTTTGCTCTGACATTCTTTAATATGTTTCATCATTATCTTGGGGGACTTATATAATGCTGAAACATTCTGCAGAATGTTTGGGAATTTTATAATATGTTTTTCCATTCCTTGTGATGATACAGAAAAACACTTCTGACCTATTTGTGTTTAATTTATTTGCAGTACTGGTATTGCATGCACACCAGGATCCATGAGGACCTGGTAGAAGAAGTAGGGGTAAGTCCTAGAATAGCTCGATAGATGATCAAGCCATTCTTCCTTAAAGGACTGGAAGCAGAACTGGATAACATTTCAGAGGAGCAGGTAATTTTTTTTAACATTTCCTATAATGTCTCTGTGATTTGAATAAATGTTCTAACATAACTGATGTCTGAGTGACATTGTGTGAAATGATGGAGCAGTTTCATGAATTTTTACACATTTAATTAAATGTATGCATTTTTTGGGAGGTGTTGAGATAATAACCATATGTATCCCTCCTTGTAGGTGAAGGTGGAGTTGGTGCCGGAGTCTGTTGAAGAGGAAGATTTGTTAAAGTTCACTGAGAGGGTGGTGGTGGAGATGAATGATGAGGAAGTTGAAAAGTTGAAGGAGGAAGTTGAGAGGTTGAGAGAAGAGAATGTGTTGGTTAAGAGAGAGAATGAGATGGTTAAGAGAGAGAGAGAAGTATTAAGAGAGGAATTGGAGAGGATGAAGAAAGAGAGAGGAAAGAAGAATGATGTTTTGGAATTTGATTTTGGTGTCGGAGGGGAGGTGGATGTTCGAGACGAGGTGATTGGTCGAGATGAGGTGATTGGTGGAGAGGAGGTGGAGGGTAGAGAGGACGTACAAGGTGGGCAGGAGGTGGAGGTTCGACAAGAGGTAGAGAGTGGAGATGGTGGAGAGAAGATAGTGGAGCAGGAAGTAGCCCCAAAAAATCTGGAACAAGTAAACGTAGAAGCCCGCAACGAACAAGAAAGTGATGCCGAAGCCCAAACTGGAGAAGCGGAAATAGACAACAAGGGTAAGAAGGCAATTTCTGATGAGTTGGTGAAGGGTCAATCTTCAGGGGATGTACAAAACCAGGAGCAGACAGAGAGCCAAGTTGCTGGGTCAAGTGAGTAAATGCTCACGCCATTCTTTACTTCTGTTGACATTCTTGTCTTTGCTTGAAAAGAAGTTAGAAATGTTGAAGCAAATACCATAATGCTTCAACATTTAACATTATGTTTTTAAATCAGTCTACATTTATAAAAGAAATGAATATTGTTTTTTTTAGATTTAAGTTGGTTTTATTTCTAGTTTATTTTTTTTAACCAACGTATTAACTTGTGTGGAATCATTCCATCTTCTCTGAAATTCTTACTTACTTGTCAGATGATTGGTGACAAGTTGATTGGTATGAACATAAATTGTTCCGCCATCATTACAAGTTTTTTGATAAACGGTAAGTAAAAGAGTTCTATCGTACTCCCACGATGTCTTTTACCAGGACAATTGAAGACTGTCTTTTACCACGAACGACAGTAGAGTGGTCGGTGCCTAAGTAATAAATAAGAAACAAAGAAGTAAGTGTTCTTCTCCGCATAAATACGTAAAATGTTAGAACATCCGTGATAACGTTTATATATATTGATCAAGAATTGGAGAATGATTTTTGTTTTGGTTTTCTATCGAATGTTGACTAGTTAAACGTGTGGTGGTGGGAACAGGTGAAAAGCAATTTCCAAGTTTTTTGAATGTAGGTGAAAATGAGACGGAAGAACTTGACTTTCAGCTGACTTGACCTTCAGCTTTCTTTTCAGAGGTTTGTGAGGTAGCCAAAGAATATGAAAACTATGAGATCGTGGAGAATGAAAGTTCTTCTGAAGACGATTTTGTAGATAAGCCAAAGGTTGAAATGTCCGAAGTTGTTGAAAAGAAAGAGAAAAACAAACAAAACTCTTTGGTTAAGAGGGTTAAAACTCAGCCACGAACCCGAACTATGACCGAGAAAGCAAAGCAACTCGAGAAAAAAAACAATTAATGTAGAAGACATTGTAGAGTTGGGAGCCGGAAGGTCAGAAGAGGAGAAAGGTCAGAAGCTTGGAAACTGGAGAAGAAGCCCAGTCTGAAAGAATGTGAAGGAACAAGAAAAGGGTCTGTTGGAAGAATGCCTCAGGAAAAGTGACAAAAGGTACGAATAGGTCCCTGGAATGTCCTAGCATTAGAAAAGGTGACACTGTTTTTTCCAAATTTTGCAGTACGAAGGTCTTGTTTAGTGACGGGATTAACGACATCTGTGGGAAGCAGCTCGATATGTTGATGATGAATCTCGAATGCGATTCACAAATAATTAACTGGGCGAGTTCCTTCGTCACTAATCACCAGGAATTGAAAGAAAAGAGTGTGCTATGCCTCCCATCCGAAATCTATGTAAGTTAAGTGATTAGAATGTTTTCCTATAATCATCTTTTATATGAGTGAACATTTTGATAACTTTGTGTTTGTTCTACAGACAATGATAAAGTCCGAGGTCAACCAAGCTTCCATCGAACAAATGCTCAATCGTACGTTGAGTAATAATGCTGGGAAACCGGAAATATTATTTGTGTGTGCACCAATCTGCCAACCAACAACGAGAGACGCAGCAAGGGGGGGCACTGGACACTCTTGATATATAATGTATTTCTCCATCGGTGGACCCATTATGATTCGATGTCATTTGATAAGAAGATGGCCAAGGAGTGTTACGAAAATGCCAGGGAGTACGCGACATATGTGGAGGATGTAATGGAAGAGGTGGGATTCACAATGTTTGGAACCCAACAAAAATATGCAGATGTTCTTGGGGAGCCAGAATTCCCTACTCAGGGAGAAAAGTAAGTGTTTTCACTTTTTATTTGTTCCAACATTATGATGCATGGTTTAATTTGTTTGAAATTGTTCCAACATTCTGCGAAATGTTGGAACAAAAACCTTTTATGTTTTCAGACAATTGATAAAAAGACACGTAATTATTATTAATGTAGTCTCATTTCACATTATGTTGCAGTATTGTCTGTGACTGTGGAAACATTATTGGTTATGCTTTAACATTTCAGGTAAGGTCCCGTTGAGTTCTTACTCTTACGTCTTGAACAGCCCGGATTGCGGTCTCTTTGTAATTTTGAAAATTGAAGAGCTGGTGGAAGACTGCATGACAACAGGACCCAAACAGCGTACACAAAACCCAGATTGGGTTTCCCTGGCACAAAGAAAGAGGGCTAAGCTCACCCACAACATATTGAAGGAGAATATGATATCTTGGAGGATGGCCCGAGCTTGAAAGTGTGGTTGCCCCGAATCATATGTTTTTTTTGTAAAGGATCTTTTAATCAAAAATGAAGTAGTTGTTCAGGTAACGTGTTATGTTCATATCACTAAACCCGAAACGACTTCATTCTTGATTAGATTACAAACAAATATGGTTTGTAAATTATTTTGGGATGTTAACAACATACAATGATTTTGGATGGGATATTTATGTTAAAACAATATGAAGTAAATTTGAATATATTATTATTTTTCTTCAACAACATGTGTGACATGCATTGTTCCCTTAGAGTTTGTTTCAGGGAAGAACATACACAGACATGTTAGAACATTCCTCTTAATGGTGGGACATATTGACAAATGTCTTGGGAAATATGTAATAATGTTCCTTCATTAATGAGAATGTATTCAAAAAACTTCATAATGTTGACACATTGTAAATAATAGCTAGACATGTAAGGATTCATTCACTGAACATTTTGTAGAATGTTAGGATTAATTCACTTGACAAAGAAATATGTACTAAAGACCAAAAGATTTTACTTTAACATTCAACACAATGTAGAGACAGTCTCTTACATGTTGAGACATATCGCTGAATGTTAAAGTATTTAGAAAAATGAGAACTACAGTTGGGCTCGACATTTCGCACTGTTGTGATAAGCGGGTTGGTTGCACCTGCGACATATTATTTTCCTCCTGGTAACATCTCCGGAACTCTGCAACCGTGTTGTACGTGGTCAGCCGGGTGCCCTTTTAACTAGTGGAGAAGGAGTCTTGGTTAATGGATCAAAAGTATAGGGTTCGTCAAAATTTGGAACGGGATAAACACAATGTTGGTATGTGTTTCTGTAAGCCTCCACCGTCCAGACCGGATCGTAAAAACATGTACTATCACTACGAGTCTTGTTGATGCATAACATTGCATGTTGACACGGAAGCGAATCTACTTGCCAACGCCGACAAAAGCATGTGAGAGCACCAAGATTTACGGAATGGCGTGGAGTCGAATATACTTCATAAATAAGTGGGGCTGCCTCAACGTATCTCCAAGTCTCCGCAACTTTGTATTTCGCTTGTTGCTCCAACTTAATGGATGGGCAAAGAAATGTATTCCATCCAATAACGGCGTCTCTATACTTTCTCATCTTGTTCATAATCTTCTGTCTTATGGCATCCAACAATGCTGTAATAGGGAGGACGCGGGCTTTCTTTACCATGTTGTTGAAGCTCTCAGACAGTTGGGAACTGATGGCGCCATACATGTAAGAAAACATTATAATGAATGTCACAACATTTATCGGATGCTTGCAATAAATCGTCTCGTGTGATAACAGCAAACTGAATGTGGTAACATGTATCCGAATGACGGAACACTATAAAGAATGCCCTTCCATAACAGAAGATATGATTAAATGTGAAAAAATAACTGAGTAAACTTAAAGTGTGCCGGTAACAGGGTTAATGGTGTTTCAACATTTCAACTGAAAAAGAGTAAATACGTCGCCCCATGAGTCGAAAAGCTTTGACACCACCGGGAAATATTTGCCCAATCTCCGTAAATACGTCGCCCAATGAGTCACATACTAACTTCTTGTCATTATTTTGAGATGTAGAAAGTGACCTTTCAGTTTCCATACTGCAAAATTGAATAAAATGTTATGAAAGTATCATCAATTGTCTTAAAAGGTTAACAAATGTATGAACATCTAGTGTAATGTCGCGACACCAAACAGAATGTACTGACATGAGTGAGAATGTTTAATTAACAAGGAGAATGTTTTACAATTATATGAAATGTGTGACGTTATGTGAAAATGATGGATAACATTCTACTGAATGTTTCGAATATGTGGTATAATCAGGTGGTCCAAGAAGCAATGTCTGATCATTGTATCAAATGTTGGTCAAAGTGATAATTCCATAGCTATGAAACAAATGTGTTAACACATGATAAAGTACTGTTAACATGTAACCAAATGTTCAAAAAGTTTAGTAAATGTTAACACAAACTTTAAAGTTGTACCAGAAACAAAAATAATGTACGGACAACGAAAGAACTGTACGGACACTTCTGAAACTAAGCATTAGACAAGAAGGATGAACAAGAGCATAAAATCTCATAAAAAAGAGTTTCATCATCAACAGTTACCTGGATTTATAGGAGAAGAAGATGGTGATTCGAACAAGTTGATGGCTGAAGCAGAGTCTAGAAACGAACAAGTTAATGGCTGGAGAAGATGACTCGATATGATGAATGAAGAAGAAGGGTTTGTATCTCGGTTTGTGTCTGTAGGTGATGACTGAACGAAGATGATGAAAATATTAGAGAGGGAAAGGTGAAAACGAAGATGATGATCGAAGAGATGATGACTGTAGAGAGATGAAGGTGGAAAATAGGGTTTGTGTTTCGGTTTAGGTAGAGAGATAAAGTGAAACAGATTTTGGAGAGAGAAAGTGAATCAGATTTTTGAGAGAGAAAGATATGATTTGTTAGGAGTTGTTGGATATATATAGGAGGGCAAAAGAGGGTTTAAAAGAAAATATAGTGTCTTAGAGATACGAGTTGGGCCCGGATTGAACATTGGGATGTGTATTTGGGTTTGATTTCAAATATTAGTTGATTTTTGGGTTTTGACTGGGTTAATAATCCCTATTAGATTTTTTTTGTATTTAAACCCAAAATTTAGGCCTTTCATCAAAATTTTACTTTTTTTTATTTCCACACAAAATTTTGTACGCGAAAATTTATTTGTTCCCCTACAAGGACCCTTCTAAACCCCTATCGGATCTCTCTCATCAAAAAAAAAAAACCAAACCCCTATCGGATCCCATTTACTCCCACTAGGGCCACTACTACTCCCCAAACACCCCACCTCTCTTCTCTGGTTTTCCCTCCTAAATCCAACCCTTTCCCGGAAACTCATCAGATCTTTACTTTCTGATCTTCAAAGAACCCTAATTCGAGTACGTTGATATCCCATCATGTATGCCGATCAGGTCACGTCGAGTAACAAGAGATCCGTGAAAGAGCGTCTTAATGGCGATTCGGAAGACGGTTTTGGCACAACCAGACAATTTAACAACAAAAGGTTTCTTCTTTTCTTTCTTTCTGCCATTTTATATCTTTAATTTTAGTTCTTGTCAAGGGTTTGGTTGTAAAGTCGATTCCATTTCCTTAACAACATTGATATTAATGAAGGATATTAGGTATTTCATGCCTTTGAGTTTGATTTTGGTACTTGTGGGTTTTCTCTCAAGGGTTTTGGTAATCAACTTGATCTTACCTTTTTTGCCTGAAAAAAAAGTGTATTGGTGAAATTCTGAAGTGAATTATCTCTAATCATGAAATAACCCAAATAACATGACTTATATGTGGGATTATTAGCTCTTCTTTTATGTCCCTTGTGGAAGTTCTAAGTGACTGTTCGAGAGTCTCGTTCGAGAGTTTGGGTTCGAAAATTTGGGTTCGAGGGTTTGGATTCGAGAGTTTGGGATTGTTTGGCTTGCCATGATTAGAGCTCCAACGGGTTGAAAGTTGTAGATTGTCAAAGTGAAAAGGGTTTGCAAACACAGCCAGTTACCTGTGACTTATAGTTATTCATTGTGTTCGCGAATCAAATATAGAAAAAAAGTGTAGGTTCTAAGACCATCAAAGTAGTCTAAAGTTAATACAAGCTCGTGACGTATTATGCCATTTAGTATCCCATGTATCAGTGGAACTCGTCACGTTATTGTAAGACCATCAACATACTCTTAATTATCAACGTTATACACAAACAATTCAATAAATGTTAATAGTAGAAGAATGCAAGAGACAACCTTATTTTCTTTTTCTCCTAGCTACTCCTGTTATTCAAACTCGTACTTCAAACTTTTGAAGTGTTCTGTTGCAACGTTTTAGGAGGAAACAATTTTTTTGTTTGACATTAGGAGGTTTGATTGTGTTCCAGTAGTGTTTCAATGCGTTTCTTGAAAGGTCTTTCAATTATACAAAACACATTCAGTTGAAATCAATCCCCCATGCGGTTTTCTGGACCATAATGAGGTTGTTGAATCAAGCTATAATAAATAATAAGTGTAAATTGCGATATTACTATATGTTTTATTCGGGCTACCTATTTGATTGGGAAGGGCTGAGGACAAACCTCTCTTTTTGGAAGTATTGCCTATGATTGAGAGTCAATATTAAGGACATCTTGACGGGGAGTTATCCTGTTTTTTTGAGTTCTTTATCAATTTTCTATCGGAGTATGTTCTGGAATTTATCCTTGTAAAACTTGTTCTCAGTAAATACATCCATTCATCTTTCTAGAAAAGAGAGATTTAAATCTTTGAATTAAAATTGCTCAGACCGTTATATACTTAGAATGATGTGGTAATTCTTCGCTAATGCTTACACTGTTAGATTTAGTATTTCTTTGCTAATGCTTATGCGGTTTCTTTTTTGCAGGCAGTGTGAAAATGATAGCCAATGGAAGCACGATCTATACGAGGACGATGAAGAACCCCAGACATCAAGTATGTAGTAAATTCGATACTGTTGTATCAGCTTAAATATGAAAATCTAACTTCAGATTATGTGTTCGCTGTCATGAATTTCTCTGTTGGTGGCATTTGAAGATCCAAAAGTTCGCGCTGGAGATCTCCGACTGAAGCTCCAGAAGAAGGTTCAGCCACAAATTAATCGAAGTGGAAAAAGCTCTTCAGGAGCAGGTCGCCAAGATCTGCGTGAAATACTATCAGGGTCTATGCATTCACAGCCAGCTAGCGTTGATATGCCAAAGGCAAAGCGGGTTAGAGAGGTCGCTAAAGCTACTAGAAGTGCTCCAAGTGAAGTGGTTACTGCAGAGACCAAGAAGGTAGCCAATTCGGCTCCTTTAAGGAAGAAGTCACAGCAGAAGGTAGAAGTATCCTGGCTTTTGGTTTGCTTTGCTTCGACCTTTACAACATTATCATGGGAAATGCAGTAATGCACTCCTTGTGTTTGTCAAATACTATTCTAATCTGACTAGGTCTCATTAGTAGTACAACATGAATTCTAAGCTTTTACGGTTGTCCCATTCTAACCTTTTGAAAGAGCTGTTTTGTGAGTAATCAGGTCAAACCAGTAACAGTTTTCTTGCTCCATTTACCAGTTCCCCAATAAGCAAATTCCTTATTCGTGTTTATTCAGCTAGTGGGTCTATTAAAGCATAATGTTTTGCACTGCCGAACATGGACGAGGTTTTCACTGGTCAGCGTTTTGCTTATTAGGTTATGAACACGAAGTTCAAGGTTTCTAATGTTAGCCTGAAAAACATGTAAGCTAAAAACAGTACTGTCTTAATTGTCCATATGTTTCAGTTGGCTTGAGTCGGTACATGAAAAATAGGTTATGTCTCCCTCGATGCATCTTTTCTCCTTTTTCCCCACTTCTGTTCATCTATAAGCTCTACACACTATCTGCATGCATAGATCTATCTGTTATTGAGCTCAATGCTTGTTTTAAACTAAAGTTGTAACTTTTCAGGGCAATACCGTGGACGGATTTCTTCAGTCTTTGGGTCTAGAGAAGTATCAAATTACATTTCAAGCAGAGGAAGTAAGATAGTTTATCATCTTTCTGTTTAAATGACCTATATAGGGATTTGTATGGCTTAAACATATTCCTAATGTTTCTGCAGATAGATATGACTGCTCTGTTAGCCATGACTGACGATGATCTCAAGGCTCTAGGAATGCCCATGGTACTGTCCACCTCTTAATTTCTCACTTTTCACGACTTTTGCATCTTTCGCCCTTCACCAAATGTTTGTATAGTGAAGAATCACACAGTTTTCAAAAAAAAAAAAAAATCACATCACCTAGAATATCTCTTAACTGAAAACACTTTTTATAAGTTTCAAAAGAGATGCCTTTTACCCCCGCCAGAACTCTCAACTGCTGGACTCCGAAGCAAAACTTAGGGACACCTGGTATCAAAAGTACTAAAAATAAAAATGATTGCATAACTCTGATCTCGAGTGTTTTCGTTTCAGGGTCCCAGGAAGAAGATACGTTTGGCGTTGGATTCAATGGAAACATAGAATGAAGATAGTTGAGATGGACACTGCTGTGTGCTTTTGTGCTGACTATGTAGAAGGAAAATACTGCTACAAACTTGCTGGTGAAGTTGTCTTGGAGTATGATAAACTAAGTTTGCATGTAAAATCTATGAATAGTTAGTCTCACTTGATCTTATTACTGAAAATGGGTTTAGTGAAGGAGGATGGAACTTTTTGAAAATCAAGTAACTTTGTTCAGCTGGCAACTACTTTAATTTATGTTGATACCTCTCTATTGTCTCTTTTCCCTTCTGCCTGTTGGAATCATAGAATTCATGTTTCTTAACTTCATGTTCACAAACTAATATTTTCTATCATAAGTTTGTTGCGGAAAAAGGTCGACAAAACGACAGCTATTCAGAAGGACACCATCAGATGTCAACAGGCAGAGGGAGGAGGGAGAGCGTTGACATTACATATAAATTATCTTCAACTTCAAACTGTTTGCGTACTTCCTTTTGAATTTAACATTAAGAAAAGAGTGAAGGCCAATAGAATAGAAGTTACAATCAACCTGCTTTCTTTTGTTTGAGAATTGAACAGCTCTACTATACAACACCTTAAAAAAAAGAAAAACAAAACCGGAGATAGGAACGGAGTGAAAAGGAAATTGCACAAGACATTTTATCTGCTTCTTTTAGAAGGAGCGGTCAAGATCATCTCATCAACTCTCAGCCTCTTCAGACTCCTGTTGATGCCGCTGCAAGCTGACCTGAAACTTGAAGATGGTCTAAGAAGTTCGGGTTTGCTCCCTGGAAAATTCCAATAACCCAAACAATGTTATGCAAAAGAAGAAAACATTTCTTACAATTTCAGTTTCTCTCTATTTATTGGTAAAAAGTGTCACCCCCCTGGATTTCGAATTCTTGAGTTTTAGGATGTTCTTATGTTAGGTAGTGTGTCTTTTCTCTTAAGTCAGCTTTCGATCTCTGAATGGACTCGAGTCGGATTTCAGACAATTTATTTTTCTCTGATTTGTGATGTCCGACTCGTTCTGATGGTTCGTTTGGGTTTCTTTCTAGTATCTTTCTACCCAAGGTCATCAAACAATAGACTCAAATTTGCTCAAGTCGAAAACATAGGATTATGAAATAAACTCCTCTTGCTCGAATAGATGTTAAAGCTTGGGGTTCCTAAATATTAGGAGAACCAATATGATGCTATAATATCCCCAGTGGAGCAACGGGGTAATGCATCACAAGTGAAGGTATGGGGTGCAGGGAATGCAAAGAGTTGTTCGTGTAAACATACCTGAGTTGTTTTCGTTCGTTTTTTTCTTCATGAATGGGTTGATAATATCTTCCGTTGACGCCTTTCTCTTCAGACCGATGCCATTGTTTTCAGTATCTTCATGATCGCCAAGGTTATCTCCTTCTCCAGAAGAATCACCTATAGCGTTCATGAAAGTAAGCGAAAATGTTCGATTCTTTCGACAAGCATGTGAACTATGACATACGTTGTATCTTACAAGCATTCTAATTAGAGTGAAAGAATGCATTGTTCATTATTCTAGCTTTAACAAGATCTTCAATCCTTCCATCTTTTAGCCATTAAAAACCATAAAAAGAAACCATCTCAATTTGATATACCTAAGTATTATATGATGCCAAATATCATTCGTCGATCAATAATTCAAGTGGGTAAAGTACATGTTTATAAAAAACCACATGGTTAAAGTACCTAAGTTACCTCCTTTAATCGTTCTCTTCTTGAGCATGTTGAAATCCTCTACCTCTGGATTCCTATCGACCCAACAGTTGTTGCACTCGCTTGTTGGATGATCCCCATTTCCAATTTCAGAAGAACTCATCATCCCTGTTAGAAATAGAAAATTAGGTTCAATCTATGTCTAAACTTAAAGATGGACACTATATCAACACATATTAGGGCCCAACTCCAAAGGTTTCATTCTCAACAAAAAAAAAAAAAAAAAGAAAAACTCCAAAGGTTTCAGCTTTACTAGAGGTTAGCTTTTAGAGCTACTAGGTTAACCCACCCACCCATGACCCACTAATTTGGTCTTGGATGGTGACTGCTAAAGAAGGTGGTGTTTTGGGCGTGAAGTGAAATATAGAGTCTCACTCTATAAAAAGATTCTATTTCTCTCTCTCTCCCCAGTAACTCTTAAAAAATTGTAGTCAATATGGGAGAGGTTATTAGTCTCATTCTATTCTTCTTCATTAAGTTTTTTTTTTTTGGGTTTGGAGATGATCTCAAATGTGATTTTTCATTTTTTTTTCAGTTTGAAGGTAAAAACGATGGTCGGATTGAAGTTTTATTGAAGGTCGATATGCATTGTGAAGGTTGTGCTAAGAAGGTTAAGAAATCTATAATAGGATTTCCAGGTAAAACTCTCTGTTTCTTTTAATCTCTTCAGATTCTGATTTCTCTGTATAAGTCTATGTGATTTCACTGTAATGTAAACATTTTTGCTGTTTTTTTTGTTGTTTTTGTATCCCAAGATTCAATCTGAATAAACTACTTGATCTGTTGTTATCTTGTGTGTTATTACTATTTCATCAGATTTTACTGAAAATTTTAATCGGAGAACATGACCTGTTCTATCGAACTTTTCTCTGATATTGTTTCTATCTCTCTTGACGGCTTTGTTTTCCTATTCTGATTTTGAACTTTTCTGTTTCTGAACTCTGTGTTTTGTTATTTGATTGATGAAGGTGTTGTAGAGATACATGGAGAAATAGGAACGAACAAGTTAACAGTGAAAGGGAAAGTCAAACTTACTTCTTCATTACCAAACAATGAGGTACTGAAATTTGTTTGGTACTAAAATTTTATCTATTAATCATTCTTTCTGATTTACACAAGAGTTTAGTGTTTGATTTTGCTTTATGGTTTTTTTTAGTATCAAGTTTCAACCGTTGTTCTTGGAATCAATCTGCATTGTGAAGGATGTACTAAAAAAATCAAGAAATTAATTTCTAAATTCAAAGGTACACTTTGTTACTGTTAAATTTCGGCCAGATCTGAAAATGGAATTTCCATTAAAAAAGTAACAGTTTTGGGCCTTTTGGCCTTTGTTTTTCAGGTGTTGTGGAAGTAGCAATTGATAGGGAGAAGAATCTGGTAACAGTGAAAGGGATAATGGACGTAAATGCCCTTACATCTTATCTGAATGAAAAATTGAAGAGACACGTGGAGATTGTACCACCGAACGAAGAAGGTGGTGGCGGTGGAGATGATGAGAGTGGTGGCGGTGGTGGCAGTGGTGGCGGTGGTGAGATACAAGAAGTAAACGAACTGGAGCAGCGGGGACAAGGGTACGGATATACTCCGAGGAACAATGGGTACGGCTACTACGCTTATGACGTACATGCGCCGCAAATTTTTAGTGACGAAAACCTCAACGCGTGCTCAATTATGTGAGGAATAAGTCCACGCATCCCCAAATCAAATTTCCCTAAAAACTATCTACCTGTATTTAATGAAAACTAGCTTAGGCACTTTCGCATCAAGCTCATAGTCAATTGTTAGGTTCTTAACACATACTAGGTATGACCCGTGCCTACGGCACGGATGCTTTTGTTGAATAGAATTATGAATCTAAGAAACTGAAGTTATATAAAATGTTTTATTCTCAAAATTTGAATTAGACTAATGAATTGAACAAAAAACAATAATTACGAAATGTAGAAAACGGTATCTAGATATATGCTTGATTGGTTGTTTACTCAGACCTCACATGCACTCGCCAGAAACACTCGTCAACATTGAATTAAGCACTTTCAGTGTGTTAGTGTAAATGGATTACCAAATTAATTGATGTAGTGTTTGTGGCAATTAACAAACTTAATGAGGGGGAGATAGAACCTAAAGGTGAAGTCATTTTGTAGTTGTTTAGTTTGTAGAGATAAAAAGGTTGGTAGAAAGAAAAAGTATGAGAAAAAAGATTAAGTCATTTTGTAGTTATTTAGTTTAGAGAGATAAAATTATGGACATGATGAAGAAAAGAAGAAAGGTTGTGTGGTTATAAAGATAGCAGAAAACGTTACGTATGAGAATTCTAAAGGTTTCCATAGGAAATGGAGAAGTTGTCGAGAGAAATTAAAAGGTAGAATATGCGATTTATATAAATCAATCAATGTGACAATTAATAAATTTAATGACGGGAGATAAAATTTAAAGGCTAGACTCAGAGTTGAATGAAACGAACTATGGTCTATACTAACGTTTGTCTCAAAATATTTTGTGTTTTGTCAAATTTTAAAGCAACGTTGGAGGTTTCATACCAAAATCAAAGAGAATTTTAGAAACTGATCGTATAATCAAACAACAAAATTCAAAATTTTGATATATGAACCATATAACCTCAAACAAAAAGTAAAGAAACTACTTGTCAACCTATAGTATTCCAAATAGAACGAATTAGGATTTCAAGTTTTAATTACATTAGTCCAGGACACTGTTGAATCATTCTCTAATAAGACTTCCAATAATATCATAAAGTTGGAAAACTCTTTCTCCCTTATGTTTATTTTTTTCCTTTAGCTTTTTAGTTTTCCATCAGATGTCGAGACTTCCTAATAACTTTTCCAAGGCTGATGCAAACTTGATCTGGGAAAAACGGAAAAACGTAGTAGGTTTTTTATTTCTATTTGGAACCCTTCTTTTCGTTGATCTTCCAGCAACCATGAAAATCACATAAAGAAAACAGAAACGAACCGCAATCCAAAACCCTTTGCAACAAACAATTATTCTCAATACGTTTTTTGAAAGCTCATCCACATGACAAACTAACCGGATTTATGATCCCTTTTGCCAATTCTATATTATGGGTTCCCTGGTGATATTATTTTTGTTTTGTTGCTTTGCATTCTTTGTTCTATGTTTTTCCAAATAAGGCTAAAAGAAACCAATATTTTTTAGCACAATTAAAGTGAAGAAAGTTAAAAAAAACCTATATCAAAATTTACCAATATAATAGCTAAGATGAAGACAAATAAATTGTGAAATTGTAGTTATCATGGCTGGTAGAAATGTAGAACAAAAATCAACTGATGTGTTCCTCTTTCACATCTTTATGCCATATTTTCTGGTTTATAAACAAATATTGAAGATGAGAAACAAAAACATTGAACACAAAAGAAACATAAACATTGGACTATAAATAGAATAAAATGAATTTTGCAAGGTTGAACCATCTTCAAATCAACCAAGAAATTGTACTATCAGATTCACAAACCTTGAAACAACTTTGATGAAGAAAGAAACACAGACATTGGGCTCTAAATACAATTAATACTTGCACCTTGAATTCAACTCTTTAGGATGAACCAACATCAAATTAATCAAAAAATGTTAAGATCAGGTCCACATTAATCGGTAGCAACTAGAAAAACAAATTTATTGTGAAATTGTAGTTACCATGGTTCGGTAGGAATGCAGGACGAAATTCAACTGATTTGCCTCTTTCACATCTTTACGCCATATTTTCTGGTTTATAAACAATTATTGAATATGAGAAACAAAAACATTGAACACAAAAGAAACATAAACATTGGACTATAAATAGAATGAGTATAGACACCTTCAAATGAATTCTGCGAGGCTGAACCATCTTCAAATCAATGAAGAAATGGTATTATCAGATTCACAAACCTTGAAACGACTTTGATGAAGAAAGAAACACAAACATTAATACTCGCACTTTGAATTCAACTCTCTAGGCTGAATCAATATCAAATCAATCAAGAAATGAAATGATAAAATTAGGTCCACATTATTTAGTGGCAACTAAAAAAAAAATTTAGAAAAATATTCTATGATCGATTTTGAATCAACTTCAAATTAGTGTTATTCCAAACCAAGCAAATGTATTGTATAGATTGTTGTCCAACTTCCCTCCATCGATTTCGAATCAACTTCAAATTAGTGTTATTCCAAACCAAATTAAAATAGAGACAAATATGCTAAAAATTTAGAAAGATAAACTGTATAAATTACATAGGAAGATGGAGGTGAAGATGAAAATCAAGCAAATGTATTATATAGATTGTTGTCCAACTTCCCTCCATAAGATTTTTAACTAAAACTCTCATCATTTAGTTTGTAACTGAAAATTATTTAATTAGATGAAATAGAAAATGTGAGAGGTTGATTAAATAGGAAGAAATTTAGTTTGTAACGGTCAAATTAATGACTTTTTAACGTGAATCATAATTGGAAGGATCTAAAGGTTGATATTAGTGTTGATCTGTGACGGACGGTTGGATTTATCCCTATGTTTGTCCCAGTCAACAATAAATAAGAGTTATCCACGTATTATTTATTTTGTTAATCTTAAATAAATAGAAGGTCAAGATTTATGCTAAAAATTTAGAAAGATAAACTGTATAAATTACATATGAAGATGGAGGTGAAGATAAAAATCAAGCAAATGTATTATATAGATTGTTGTCCAACTTCCCTCCATAAGATTTTTAACTAAAACTCCCATCATTTAGTTTGTAACTGAAAATTATTTAATTAGATTAAAAAGAAAATGTGAGAGGTTGATTAAATAGGAAGAAATTTAGTTTGTAACGGCCAAATTAATGACTTTTTAACGTGAATCATAATTGGAAGGATCTAAAGGTTGATATTAGTGTTGATCTGTGACGGACGGTTGGATTTATCCCAATGTTTGTCCCAGTCAACAATAAATAAGAGCTATGCACTTATTATTTGTTTTGTTAATCTTGAATAAATAGAAGGTCAAGATTTATCATGGGATAATGGACGGCTAGATTTACCTTTAGTTTGTCTTTGTTTTGTCTTTGGTTTGTCCCAGTCAGCACTCAACATCCTGTTTTAATAGAAGGTCAAGATTTATCATGGGATAATGGACGGCTAGATTTACCTTTAGTTTGTCTTTATTTTGTCTTTGGTTTGTCCCAGTCAGCACTCAACATCCTGTTTTATATAATAGATGTTGGTTATGTATAGGGTGGCCAATATATGGACAACTAAATATTTTATATGGACAACTATTTTCGGGCCAAGTGTAAATCAAATGTTTTGACTTAGAGCATCTTCAATGGGACACTCAATCTCTAACACTTAGAGTGCCACATAGACTTTTTGGAAGTTTTTTTTCAAAAAACCATCTCCAATGGAACACTTAGTTAGACTCTCTAATATGAGGTGGACACAGTTATTATAGAGTGTGTAGAGAGAGAATCATTACCATATAATGATTGCTCTATACATAATACTATCATGAACCGAATCCGTAACCCGATACCAACACATAATACTTGTGTTGACCAAAATCCACACCAGGGCCCTCGGCACTAAAAGCGCCCATTAAGACGTCAAGCCCAGCGCAACACTCTCGGGCCCAGCCCAGAAGTCTCTTAATGGGCCATCGTCGCCTAGATCCTAAAACTCGTGTCGAGCCCAACCACGTGCAAAGAGTCTCCACGTGCACAGAACTCCACACGCCTGAGTCTCCACACGCCTGGCGCTTGACACGTCTAGATCTCCATGCACCACGTGTTAAAGATCATTTGACGATGAGATCCTCGACGTGTCACATATGCCCATAATGACATAGATCTCAAACCTGGTCAACGTAACCCCAGCAACGAATATTCCCCCATTATTGACATGCATAACATGGTAACGTCTCACATAAATGTGAGACCATGCACATGCACAATCAGAGTAGTTGTCAGAGAACATGCACAACCGTTGTGCATGTACAGCCAGTATACACGTCACCATATCCCAGGTATCTTAATATGCATTTACTCCGTAACGGTCAGCCTTTACTCCTCCCAACGGATCACTCCTCAAGCCTATATAAAGAGGAGCACTTTCATTTCTCAGATCATCGAATACAGAGCAAAGCAACTCATACAACTTCTTCTTCTCCACTCGCCCTCTGTTCTTCGATTATTCTTGAGACGTTGCATACAAGTTCACCTGGTTCTGGTCGTGGACACTACTAGACGCCTCAAGGGTGTTAAAGCTTATCTTTGCTCGACGCTTCCGGCTCGACGTTTCCTGCTCGACGCTTCCGGCTCGACGCTTCCTGCTCGACGCTTCCGGCTCGACGCTTCCTGCTCGACGCTTCCAGACGTCTTCGAGGAGATCACAACCTTCTTCTTGCTCGACGCTACTGGTAACATCTACTCTCATACTTCTGATCATTTCACTCCCGTAGATTCGAACTCCGGTCATTCTACGAGCCTAGCCACTCTCCGATTACACATCAACGGTTATACCCTCGGCTTTTCATTTATTATCAATTGTAATACTTTGCTGACTTGACCGTCGGAGGGCCCTTGGCAGGCACCATCCCGGTGTCCCCCCAAGCCTTCACGGGTTTGTTTGTGTCTGTTCACCTTCTTTTGCAGGTTTCTTTCACACGTTGCTGGTGCCCATCGATCAAGAACTCGACGTTTGGAATTCCAGAAGACGCTTCAGCTACCGACCTTCTGACTTCCGACCCGTAGACTTCTCACCGTCTACAATACTATCATGAAAACCTTAAATACTAATTCCGACCACTTTACAAGGATCATAATTTTTTAATTAACTAAATACTAATTTCCCACCTCGGAATTCTCCAACCGGTGGTTTTATTGAGGAATTTCATGTCCCGAATTTTCTGAAAACACTCTGTTTCATATGTCTCAACTTCCTATCTTTCTTAGAGTTCCACTTTCTATGAATGCTTACACCAAATTTATACAGAAACAAATCTCTCACTGAGTTATATTTAATATAACAGGAGAATTTTTTGTATTTTGAGTGATCACTGCTGATATTTCTCAGGCTCATAAACGTATATTCTTTTTAGTCGTCGTAATTAAATTTGGATGACTATGATTTATTCGCACTCTGGTGGAGTCTCTGCCTCCATTTGATTTTACACTTACTGTGCAGCCTTAGCTCTTGGTCAAGCCTCTAGATTCTTTGACAACCAAGTGGATTCATGATCACAAACTTCTCTAAAGCAATAACATGTCATTGTTTTTTGATACGCCAACCCCATATACTTTTTATCCATTTGTCAATTATCTCACGGTTGATCAATTTTTCCCTTCTCATATGATTTTTACAATCGTGATCGCTACAAAACAACAAAAATCTTTCAATCTCTAAAATAGGCCACCGCTTTACGGAAAGCAGAAATGTTTTCGGTGAAGACAATGAAAAACAAAATAAAATAAAATCAAACGCACCTTAACGTCGCCGACAAGGTATTGCCGGCGACATCATCATCTTATCTCTCTCTCCCCCTTCTCTCTATCTCTCCTCTGTCTCTCTCTCCCTCATGTCTCTCTCTCTCTCTCTCTCTCTCTCTTCTCTTTCTCTCTTATGTTTCTCTTTCTTCTCCTTCTCGCACTCTCCCCTTCATGCAAATTCTGTTGAATCTTGGGATCTTTTGACCTAGTTTATGTTGTAAGTTTACCTTTTAATTCTTATTTAAAGAATAGTTATCTTCCAATCTAGGGTTTGATTACGATTAAGTTTAAACTATGGTGGTTTGATTATGATGAAAATTCAACAATAAGATTAAAATTGGGTTTATAGGGTTTTCAATTGACCTAAATTGAGTTGGTCCAACTTCAATTTCCTATGATTTCTATTGTGTGGAATAACATAAAGTACAATGGTAGAGTTTAGTTTCATGTTAGCTTTCTCCCTGTGTCTTCTTTATTTTTTCAACTTTAATGAAAAGAAACATCATATTTGTCAATTTAAGCTTTCCCATTACTTGAGACTCCATTGATAAATGGTACCAGATGGATTAGTATCCAACCAACCCAGCATTTATAGGCAATTTTCTTATCCAAATGATGCATATAGTACCTATCACATCTGGATAATTAGAATTACAGTTGGATTTGGACTTCCTACACTCTGATTAGATTCCCATAATAGCAGTGGTAAAAATAACAATGTTGTGAAAACAAGAACAAAAAGAACTATTCCAAAACCAAGGTAAACTATTGTTTCTTTTGCAACTAGTATTTCCTAACAAGAAGACATGTATTATAGGGACAAAGAGAAGGAAAAAACCTTCTATTTACTGAGAGATATTCTTTGTTATGTAGTTGACCTTTGGTTGTGTAGATAGTGAAACAAATCGGCTCAAATCTTCTTCGTAATGTTATTATCCTGAAAGCTATTTGATGTTATATATAACAAGTATGAAATATGAATGTCTTCACTACCATAACATATCTACTTAATGAACAAGTATATTTTTGTCCAGACATGTACATTTGTCTATTCAATGACTTCATCCATTTCGACATCAACGTCTGATAGTTCATAGTTCATCTTGTAGTGATGATAATTCCTCTGACCGACAACACTTATTAGATGAGATGTCAAGTGAAAGCTCAAGATCCGCAGAAATAACACAAAATTTGGCTGAAACGATTGCAATGTATATTCCAATAGTAGCAACAACAATGACGCATTGTAAGGGCATGTATGGTGGATCTACTGTGGGCAGGCGTTATATTCACCGTGAAAGAGAATCTCACTATCATACAATTATTAGTGACTACTTCAAGGGTCAAGAATCGAAATACACTCCTGAACTTTTTCGTCGACGATTCCGAATGGATATTAACCTCTTCAATCAAATTTTAGATGCAACTGGGAAGAAAAATAAAATATTTACTCATCGATTTGATGGCTTTGGGAAGAAGGGGGTGAGTCCACTACATAAAATGATTGCGGAGATTCGTATGCTTGCATATGGGTGTTCAGATGATAATCTTGACGAATATGTTCAGATTGGTGAAAGCACTGCTATCGAAAGCCTTATGCATTTCTGCGATTCTGTAATTGCAATTTTTTGAAGAAAAATATTTAAGGAAACCAAATAAAGATGATATTAAAATGTTGCTTAAAGAAGGAGAAAAAATGAGGTTTTCCAGGTATGGTTGGTAGTCTCGATTGTATGCATTGGCACTGGAAGAATTGTCCTACATCGTGGCATGGTACACACACAAATGGTTTCAAAAAAGTTCCTACTCTCATTTTAGAAGCTGTTGCCTCACAAAATTTATGGATTTGGCATGCATTCTTCGGTATGGTAGAAGGCAATTGTTATAAGGCAATCGTTATAATATGGGACGCGCTCCACCCTGCAATTTCGAGATAGAAGGCAATCGTTATAATATGGGATATTACTTAACTGATGGTATCTATCCTGAGTATGCTACTTTGATTCAAACTATATCTCAACCAACTAGTGTGAAAGAAAAAATATTTGCAAAACAACAAGAAGCCGTAAGAAAGGACGTGGAACGTGCATTTGGTGTATTGCAAAGCAGGTGGC